>JAJEJO010001703.1:194432-313941 GCA_020662805.1 Glaucomys volans
TCTTTTCTTTTTTTTTTTTTTTTGGTACTGAGGATTGAACCCAGGGGTACTCTACCACTAAGTTACAACCCCAGCACTTGTTAAGTTTTCTCTTGAGGCAGGGTCTTGCTTAGTTGCCCAGGCTGGCCTTGGACTTGAAATCCTCCTGCTTCAGCCTCCAGGAGTTGCTGGGATTGCAGGGATACGCCACTGAGCTCCAGCTCTGGTTGAAATTGTAATGTTAATTGTTATTTAAAATTTCTCCTATTCAAAGTTCCTTGAAATAATGACATTTTAATAAATCAGAAGGCATTCCCTTACCATTATCACCAATTAGAAGTGAACTGAAAGCATCTCTGAGTAAACCTTAAGTAGAATCAATTCAGTCACACACTGGAAAGAACAGCAGACTGGGAATCAGTGGCTGTGGCCTCCAGTTCTGGCAGAGTCGGTTACTACCTCTATCTTGAGAATGACTTAGAACGCTAAAAATTTAAGAGATCTCAAAGTAGACCTGACTCTATTTTGATTCCTTTTGTTGAAGAAGGTTGAAAGTGACAGAAACCAAAGATAGAGACTGGTCAGAAGGATTTCCACCTTCCTTTATGCCCTACAGAATGCTACCATAATAGCTGGAAATAGACACGTCATTTCTCCCCTCTGCCTGGGATGTGGCGTCCTCGCCTCTCCCATCTAGAGCATGGAGCTGACCAGCATGGTTCTCTTAATCTTGGGCAGAGGGTGTAAGTGATATAGACAGCTCTTTGTCGGGTACCTGAAACAGCTCTTTGGTCAGCAGAACTCTGAAGTAGGCCAAGATGAGATGGAGTTCTGACCTAAAAAACATTTAAGAGAAATAGGCTAGTTAACATTGATGCTACATTAACACGTAGCAGACACTTTGTAAATTATAGTTATTTTAATCTATTTAGATTGGATTATTGCTTTTTCTTTAATTTGTCAACAAATATTTATTGTGAAACTAAGTACAGGAGATACAAAGGTGAATAACGTTCCTGCCCTCAAGGAAGGTCATATTTTATTTTTTGTGGTGCTGGGGATGGAACCTAGGACCTCACACATGCCAGGCAAGTGCTCTACCTCTAACTGGCAACCCAAGCCTGGGAGTCTGTAATTTAATGAGGGAGATAGTCACTAAAATAATTATGACTACAAAATTAATTATAACTATAAGATTCTGTGGTAGGGCTGGAGATACAGCTCAGTGGTAGAGTGTTTGTCTGGTATACACGAGACCCTCATTTCAATCCCCAGTATCAGGAAAAAGAAAAAAAAAAAAAAAACTGGGTGTAACCATGGTTATAAAAATGGCTTATTGTGAATCATGTGCGTTAGAGTTTTAGCATTTTAAAATAGCTTGTACTCAATTGAAGAAAAATTAAGAACTTAGAGACCTAAAAATTAAAAATGGGCAAAAATATAATTACTTGAAAGTAAAATAATGGCATAGCCAAAGCTATGAGATAATTAGCTACAAAACTATTAGTAAGAGAATGCAGTAAGGTGGTTGTAAGTTAATATACTAAAATAATACCTTCATATATGCAAACAATGAGAAATATATAGAAAATACCCCACTTACAAAAAACTTTAAAAAGATAAAATACCTATGTAGGAACTGAACTAAAGATCCATAATACTTACTTAAAAAAATTTTAGAACACCAGTCAACACCACAACATTTGAACAAATGGAAGGTCAAAGGATATTCTTGGAGAGGGTGATAAGCCATCATCAGAAAGATGTCTGCTCTTTTCAAATTAATCTGTAATTGCTTCAATCATTCTCTCTCAATTTAACTAGCAAGCTAATCTATTCTTGTGGCTTTGGAACCTTTCTAGTGAGGCTTTATTGGTGGCCCTTTCCTTACTCTCCTCACTGATCCTTTGCTTTTTGCCAGCTAGAATCAGCCTTAAGAAGGATTGGTAGATTCAGAGAAAGGGTCAGGGAAGTGGGCAGGCCTTTCAGGAAACCAGAAGTGATATACTCTCCTGCTCTAGAAGGAGAAAATAGGAAAGGGCAGGATTAGTGCAGGGGGGCCTGAGCCCAGGAGGGGAATCTCCAGGGTTCGAAAGGAAGACCTCCCTCTGCCAGCTCTTGACTAGGGCAGTGCATGGCCAAGGGAGGAAGTGTAAACCCAAACTCAGGTCTGGTGTTCTTCTGCCAGAGAAGCAAGGAAGTAACTCTATATCATGGAGTTAGTGAAGTTTCTGATCTGGATTGGTCTTCTTCCTGGTGCTGTGGGTAGGGTAGACTGAGCAGCTCAGGTCCTGAGCTTGTAGTCTGAAGACTGTTCTAGACAGCATTGCTAAGGATACATACCACCTACAAGATAGAAGCAAAGGGAGACTGCACAGAGTGCAGTGCACCTTTGCGAAGTGCTTGGTTTGATAATTCCATCATTCTGTGGCTGCTACAGTGAGGTTCTAATAAAAACATAAAAATTAACCAGTTAGCCATGCTTATATGCCCAGGGCATGGCCATGACAGGCAGGAGAGACAGTGTAAGGAAATGTGAAGGTATTGAAGGGCTGCAGTCCCTGATAGGAAAAATACTGAGAAAAAAGAAAGGAGAAACCCTACTGCAAAGGTGCTAGGTGTGGCAGGGTGGCTCAGATCATCTGCTTTGCCATCATTTGGACTGAACTCTCTTCCCAGGCTCACACTCACTAAGACATACTTGTCCTTGAAGAAATTGCACATCCTTTCAGAGCTTCAGTTTTTTTCATATTTCAAATGGAGAGAGAGAGAGATCACGAGAGAGAGCAAGAGAGCGCAAGCAGTGACTTCTGCACAGAATTCTCACGGGGATGAAAGTGATTGGCACAGTCCCAGGCACATGGTGTATGCCCAATAAATTTTCTCTTGTCTTAAAGGTAATGACATTGGGCAAAGGGGAACATTAGTTGGCATTTCCTCTTTCACAAGCAGCAAATAACAGTCAGCCCCCTCTCAGATGGTGTTGACATTTCTTGCCAATGCCCAAAGGGAATGACCAAAACCTAGGAACAGGTGTCGTTTCCCACCCTGTCTCTTTAACCTTGAAATCAGCCTGGATTGAGGCATCTTGGTGACTCACAATAACCATCTGCAGAGGGGACAAAGGTGCTTTCTACTCTGGTCAGAGAAAGCATTAATAAGTCATTTTATAGTGCAACCTTTCCAGTCAGAATGCCAGGACTGGCCCCTTGCCTTGAGCTGAACCATGGCCAAAAACCCACTTCAACCCCTTTTAAAGTCTTAACAGTAGCATATGTGACTGTGAAAGTTTGGGGGAAGGGAAAACTATTTGAGCCTTAAATATGCACAAATAAATTAGGTGGCTATTTAATATTGGGCATGTTAATCTTTATTTGAAATACAACTGATAGAATATGTGCATTATTTAAAATGTCTTGTGGTTTCAATTTTGTAAGATTTATGAGATGGTGGCTGTGTTTGCACTTGAATTAAATTGGAAAGATTGGTCATCATCTATCATACAAACCTAATTTAAGTGGGAAGGCCATCATTTCCTGTTTTTATATCAAGTATGCCTTTATCCCTCAAGGGTACACCAAAGTCACCCAGCTGCCTTTTCTCAGCCAGGACTTTTCTTCTCTAGGTAGTTCCAGTTGCAAGGCTGCAGGACTAGAACTTCCTCAGGAATGTCCATTCTGCAGTGTGCACTCAAAGTCTGGTTTTTGTCCCTCAGAAGATTCTATAACTTTTCTAATGTTTTAAAAATGAATTCCTATTCTTCAATTAGCTGGAGTTGGTTTCTGTTACTTTCCACAAAAAAAAACCTGGCACATGTGCCTTTCCCATGTATTGATTTTTTTTAATGTAAAATATGTTTACTGTTAACTATGTCACCCTAAATTAGATATTAAAATATTAAATAAGTAGTCTAAATATCTTTCTTGGGAAAAAAATTACAAAGAAATTACTGTCCATTCCAAATGAAATTAGACCATCTGCTTTTATTTCCACTAATCTTATTTTCTTTTAAAAACATTTAAAGGAATTAAGTAAGGAAAAGTAATGTCCTTGAGTGTTTTGAAAGGTGGTTGGTTTTTAAAATAGTTGCAAAGTATTTTGGTATTAGAAATATTATAATATTTTGGACCCTGGATATTGTCATCTTCTTTAATCAAAGATGTTTTATATCTGAAAAAATATAAAAAGCTTTGAACTTCTAGAAAAGAAGGTGGTACAAAATATAGGATATTCTTTTTTTTCCCCCCAGTACTGGGGATTGAATCCAGAGTGTCACAAATGCTAAGCAATTGTTCTCCCATTATGCTACATCACTAACCCTATTTACTTTATTTTGAGATAGGGTCTCATTAAGTTGCTGAGGCTGTCTTCGAACCTGCAATCGTGCTGCCTCTGTCTCTAGAGTAGCTGGGATTACAGGTGTGCACCACCACACCTGACTAAGATATTCTTATTTAAGCATGTTACCCAAGGACTTAGACACATGTCCACATTTTGCTTCAAGAAATGGCAGGAAAGACAATCTGTGTTCCGGAGGGGAGGGGACTAGCTGATCACTGGGGGTTCTACTATGTGGACCAGAGGAGAGTGAACCTAGGGGTTGCTGCTATACAGGTTTCTTCTACATCAAAAAATAGAAGTATAGGCTGGGGTTGTGGCTCAGTGGTAGAGCGCTTGCCTCGCACATGTGAGGCACTAGGTTCGATCTCCAACGCCACATAAAACAAAACAAACAACATCAAAAAGTGCCATATAGGATTTAGGTACTTAATAAATGAATATTTAAAAAATAAATTAAAAATAAATTTAAAAAAATAGAAGTATATGCATGAGGCCCTGGATTGCATTCCCAACATGCGCACCCCCCAACACACACACACATAGTATTGCCATTGTAAACAAATGCATAGATATTTATATTTTAAATTCTTTAATTCAAGGTAGTGTGAGGGTGCTTTCTGCTATGTCCCATGTGGATGAGAAAAGGGTTAACTGCCGGAGGAGGATGTTGGCAGTATATCCCCCAATTACCTAAAAAACTTATCTACTCAATAAACACACAAGGCCCAATACTCTTTTTAAATGAGAGGGGGTGTGACGGGTCTGGCCATACCAGCCCTGGCCTTTTTACAACAATTTGTCCAAATCTCTTTCATTTATATACACAGGTAAAGGGGGCAAGGACTGGGAGGAGCTTCTTCTGTGATGGACAGGATAGGGAGGAGTTAGGGGAGCCATTCTCTTAAGGGGAAAATTCCAGAAGGAGACAGGGAACCACTCCCACGCAGTGCCACACGCTTCCTGGCAGTTCCTGGAAGCCAGGCCCCTGCGTCCCATGGCTCAACCTAGTTTGATTCTTCTAAATAAGAATGACTTCCCACAGTGTAGTTTTAGTATCAGTTTTGTGTTCCACACAAAGTATTTTTCTCACTTCATAAAATCTCTATTTTGAAGAGAAAATTTAAAAGAACTAGGAAAGATGAGGAAGTGCATGGAGACAACCAATCACAGAGGAGAGCAGTAAATCTAGCAGCTGTAAAAGGCTGTAGAATTGGTGATTGGTGCTTAGTTGGCAGATGATGCCATATCAGGTCGTGTGAGAAAATGGCTAATTAATACTTAATTAGCATAAAGTATAGTGGGGATTTTCTCTCTGTGTTCCTGTTTTCCATCTCTGCAATAGAGACTGAATAATTATTTTCTCCATTTAGTAAGAAAAAAATGTAAACTCATGCTCTAATGACCTCACATACATGTAATAAAAAATGAAACAAAGTCAGGCATGGTGGCACATGCCTATAATACCAGCTACTCAGGAGACTGAGGCAGGAGGATTGCACTTTTGAGGCCAATCTGGGCAATTTAGTGAGCCCCTGTCTCAAAATAAAAAGTAAAAAGGGCTGACAATGTCACTCAGTGAGAGAGCACTCTTGAGTCCAATCCCCAGAATAAAAGAAAAGAAACGAAAATACATCTATGGTTCAAACTCTTCTAAAGTTTCCAAGGAAGTTTGTTTGATTTTTCACATTTTTCCCAACGTATGCATGTTATGTTATATTTTCTTCTCTATGGTTGAAGTCCTTGGAATTTAATATATTGAAATGATGGACTTAAAAGAATGAAAAGTAGGATCTGTGCTTTCAAAGAGCCCTTTGAATGGATGTGTGCAAGGTCCTGCTGGTCCATCTCCCTGAACACTGATCTTTGTCCAGTTCTCTCTCTTCCCTGCAACTCATCTCCCACAATCCATGTCTTGTTTTTGATTTCCTTTTCATTTTTGCATTGCTGTTAACTGTGGTAGGAGGACCTGACCTTCCTCTTTCATTTATTAAACAAATGTTTGCTATCCATCACACACTGTGAAATGCAGCAGTGAACAAAACAGTCCTACCTCCATTCTGCCCTCCACAAGGCATGACAGACTGTAAACAAACAAAGAAAAGCATGAAATAATCCCACATGTTAAGTGTTGCAAAAGCCAAAAACAAAGACAAGGACGCTGAATAGCTAGGGAAGAATAACTGAAGGTACCTAAATTAGATGAGGGAGAGGAGGCAGAGTGTGAGAGGAGGTCTCTGGGGAAGTGACATTAACAGATGATGGAAGGATGGAAAGGAGTTAGGAAGCCAAGCAAAGGGTGGCAAGAAGAGTATTTTGAGGAACAGTATGTGCAAAGGTCCTGAGGTAGAAAGGAAGGAGCTTAGTAAATTTGAGGAACTAAAAGAAGCTGGGTCAGGGGATGGAGGAAGAAAAAGAAAGTAGGGAAGCCATTTCTTACCTATTAATCCCTGAACTCCTTAAACCAAAGACCCCATTTTATCTTTTGCGTTATCACCTCTCACACTGTGCTGAGTACAGTATTTAACACACAGTAGATACAGCAGTATACTGAAGGGTTTGGCTTCTTATTGATTGAGATTTTACTACAACAAGAGTGCCTGAGAAATCAGAATCCAATGTGAAAAATAAGGCATGATTGAGCAGAGCAGTTTCAAGACTGGTAGGTTCCAGGCATTCTTACTCTCAGCAGCTCTACTACTCTCACAGTGTAAAAACATATTTAAATGAACCCACAGTTTACATCAAGCATTTATGTCACCACGTAAGATTAGAGTTGGGTTGCAGTTAATTAATTTTCAAAATGTTAAATTTTTAGACATTTAAAGATACAAAATTTTGATTTTGCAATTCTTTTTTAATGATTTTTTTCCAGGCCTCACACATTTTCATAGAAAGAACTGTAAGTCTTGAACACTCTGCCTAACCAGACAAGGCCCAGTAATCCAGGGCTGACCTGAACAGAATAAGATGAAATGCAACTGCTGGAGGGATTCAGGGAAAGGAGGCATCAGCAGGAGCAGGAAGGCACACAGCCTGTGTCCGGGAGCCTGCTGATGGGCTGGTCATCTACTGTAGCTCCCAGGAAACCAGAAGTAAGGGGAGACTGCTACTCAGGCCTAACTTGAACCTCAGAGTTTCTCAAAGTAGAAACTAGTAGATCAATTTGAGTCACTAGGAGCCTTGGCAAAAAAACAACCATGTCTCTTTAAAGGTTGGAGTACCCAAGAATGGACATGGTCAGATTTTATACAGGCAAATGTGAATCACTGAGAGAAAAGCATGGGTCTGTTTATAGGGCCTGAAATGCTAACAGGAGGAGGTCTCCAGAGGATAAGAGAACTGTCAAAACCAAATGCTGAGGATGCAATTCACAAAGGGGAATGCAGAAAACAGACCCATCAGGCCGAAAGGCAAGCTCCTTAACCAGCTGAGATTTGAAAAATGTCATGTTTGGAAAAGAAAGGTGTAGATACAATACAGGTATCTTAGTTTGTTCAGGCTGCCACTAATGAAATACCATAGATTAGATGACTCAAACAACAGAAATGTATTTCTTACATCGCTGGAGGCTGGGAGTCCAAGATCAAGTGCTGGCAAGGCAGGTGTCATTAAGGTCTCTTCTTTTGCCTTGCCTTTGGCTAGCATCTCTCTGTGTGCTACTGTGACCTCTCATCTGCAGTGTGGGAATGGGGGAGCAAGCTCTCTGGTGCCTTTTCCTGTAAAGACACTCATAATTACCTCCTAAAAGGTTCACCTCCAAATATCTCATAAGGAAGCCAGGACTTCAACATATGAATTATCAGGAGACACCATTCAGTTCATAGTAAAAAGGTACACTTAAAAGAGGGACACTTCTTTTCTGGACAGCCATTATAAGGGATAAAGCCAAGAATGGGTTACTTGAAAAAAATAAGCACAATTTTTTTCTACAGTTATTGTAGAAAAGAACAGGGGTTTCAGATACAGACAGACCTGGGCTGAATCTCATTTACTAACCATTTAGGCTACTAAGCAGCTTGGATAAGTTATTTAAAATTTCTGTCCTCAGTTTCCATAGCTGTAAAATGGAGATTAAAAATGTTTGGCCAGGCGCGGTGGCGCATGCCTGTAATCCTAGCACTTGGGAGGCTGAGGCAGGAGGATCACAAGTTCAAAGCCAGCCTCAGCAACTTAGCGAGGCCCTAAGCAACTCAGTGAGACCCTGTCTCTAAATAAAATACAAAATAGGGCTGGGGATGTGGCTCAGTGGCCGAGTGCCCCTGAGTTCAACCCCTGGTTCCAAAAAAAAAAATGTTTGCATCATAGGACTGGGGTAAGGATTGATGAGATAAAGGGTTGAAAGTATCCGACACAGAGAAAAAGCCTTTTTCGATGGAGCATGGAAAGTATAAGCATGCGGTTCAGGAGCAGAGGTTGTGGTGGTAATGGGTGACAGGGAAAAGCTGTTTCATATGAAAACACACTGTTTCCAAGAGCGCTGCTCTCACTGGGTACCTTCCAACTCTGAAATTCCATAAATCCACATATCTGTGAGGAAGAAGATCTGTTCATCTCATCTGCTTGGTTGTTACTATCAACTTGTGCTCAACACTCAAATATTGTCTTATTCAGTCTCGACTATGCCCTGACAATCAACAACAACAACAACAACAATAATAAGAGCTATTATTATTCCCATTTTACAGATGGGCAAAATGAAGTTCCAAGATTTGTATAACTTAGTCTAAGATCATACTTCTGGAGAATGATCTGGCTTTGCACCCATGACTTCTTGGCTTCCACAAATAGCAGCATCCCTGCTCCAACTTCTGTGAAGTTGAATGTTCTTCATTCAAATATCAGCAGGAAGACACTGAAGCACAGAATGAGTGGGGGTATTGTAAGAGAATGCCTGGCATTGAATGAGCTGTCTCCAAGTTTGGACACATTCCAACTGGGATCCCAATAGAATTTATATATGAGAAGAATGTTGGCAGTTTTTCAGGGACTGTGGAGCAACGGAGAGATGCCCAAAGGCTCTAGCTGGGCACACACTGTTCCAGTTTGTGAAAAGGGAAAAAAAGTTGATTCTGCAAACTGGAGACAAAGTCCTGGACAAAGTTCTTGAAGGGCACTGTATGAACATAAAAAATAAAGGGAAGTAAGTGCTGTCACTTGTGCAAGTTTCCACTGAGAAGAGATCATTCTAGATGAAGCTCATGTCCCTTTGTGATAAGGCAAAAGAGTGGCATGGTTTTATTTAGGCAATGTATTTGGTTCATTACAATGAACAAGTTGGAACTGTGTAAACAGGTGGATTCATAAGAAGTACAAAATTAAATATTTTTCGAAATTATTGAAGAATTTTAAATGTCATTGTTTCTATTAAAATATAATTTATTGGTTATTAATTTTTTAAATTTGAGATAATGGTAGATTTACATACAAGTGTAAAAAATAACACAGAGAAATAGTCCATACACATGACCCACATTTCCCCTGTGGTTAGAGTTTGTAAAACTATAGTGCAATAGAACAATCAGGTAATTGGTGTTGATATAATCTGCTAAACTTGCTCGGATTCCCCCAGTTCTACTTGCACCCATTTGTGTGTGAGTCTTAGGTTCTACAAAATTTTATTGTCAGGATGCTGAACAGCTCCAATGGAAGAATCCTTCTCATTGGGAGAGAGGGAACCTTAAGCCTTGAAGGACAAAAGAGGGAAAAGAATATGGCAGAGGAGAAGAGCAGAAAGAAATCAGAGGCCTGGATGAACACTGGGTGTGAGGGAGGAAATCTGTTCTCAAAGGAAAGGATTGCTAAGTTATAGATGGGATAATTAGGTCATCTAGGTAAGAAGCACAGCCACGTTATAAATGGCCTTGAACATCAGTGACCACACCTTTATATAGAAGTGTGATCTACCACTTAGCTCTTAGGAGGCATCAAGATAATCATCTCTGTGACCAATGGAACAAAGAGGCATCAATGTTTTCGAAACTGCTGTTCCCTCTGCAAAGGACACTCTTCTCCAGATAGTCTCTGTCTAGCTCTCTGTCACTAAAGTCTCACTAAAGTCTCAGTTTAAAGGTCACCTCCTCAGGAAAGCCTTTCTTGATCACCCATTCTAGAATGCAGCCTCTTTCCTAGATCCCTGCTTTATTTCTTCTATAAAACTTATTATTTTGTAGCACTGGGGATTGAACCACGGTAGGCAAGTGTTCCATTACTGAGCTACATCTCTTTTATTGAGCTACAGCTCTTTTATTTTAAGATAGGGTTTCACTAAGTTGCCCAGGCCAGCCTTGAACTTGTCATCTTCCTGCCTCAGCCTTCTGAGTAGCAGGGACTACAGGTGTGCACCACTATGTCTGGCAGAACTTCTTATTCTTTTTTTTTTAAGCATATGCAAGTATTTATTTACTCCTTCTCTGTGTCTCTCTCACATATAAGTTTCAAGAGAAAATAAATCTTGAGTGTTTTGCTTACTGAGAGAAGCCACTGCCTTTTAGGGCATAGGCACATATTAGGTGTATAATACTTGAAGGAATCATCAGGCTATCTGTAGAAGTTATTGTTGGAAGCTGTATATACATTATGGGTTCGTTTGAGCCATTAAGGCTGGGAAGCAGCTTCACTGGGAACTCCTGAGAGAAATCCCCTGGTTAGAGAAAGACCAGATCATGCTGCTGCCCTGTCTTAGCTCACAGCCTTAGGATCAAACAGCCTCCCGGAGATGGGTGGAGATGAATGTAACCTGCCAAACACCAATCAACCTGTTTACCTAAGATTCCTGCTACACTGAAACCTTACACCTACCAATCCCCTTTGATCTGTACCACTAAAAATAAATCAAGCATGGGCTTTTACTTTGTTAGAAGTCAGACCCCTCTGGTGTGCTCAACTGGTCACATCCCTGCTTTGAAAATATATAATTCTTGCCTTTTTGTCTTTATTTCTTGATATATTGCTTTTATTTCGCAGCCAGTCCATCCCTCTGAGGGTACCCACTCCCTCACCCACAGGGGATGTGAGCGAGAAGTTATGACACATCCCACTTTGAAGTTTCCTTCATTTTGCCTCCCTTTCCCTTTTCTCTTTCTTATTTTGCCCAGCTTTGTGGGTTCGGAACAAACAAACATAAAATGGGGGAGACTCCTCATTAGGCCTTTGCAGCCTTCCCAAATTTCTTTTCAAGCCATGTTAATATAAAGAATGTGCTGTGTAGTGAAAGGGCAGAGCATTATTTGTTAATATGTGATATAGTCAGGCTGTGAAAAGGCTGGAACAGGAATTTAAGAATACAGAGGGAATACCGATTCACAAAAGAAAAATGCCCATAAACTGTCGTAATGCAGAACAAACAGGCGAACAACCCAGCCCGGGTCCTTGTGCCCGAATTCTTGCCCGCAGCTAGTGAATTGGCTGATGAAAAAGGTAGCAAAACTTGCCAGGCGTGGTCGTGCGGTCTCTAATCCCAGCAATTTTGGAGGCTGAAGTAGAGGGTCACAAGTGAGAGGCCAGCCTGGGTAACTCAGCAAAACCCTATCTCAAAATTAAAACAAAACAAAACAAAACAAAAACACCAGGAGGGCTGAAGATGTAGCCCAGTGGATGAGTTCAATCCCCAGACCTGGAAGTAGGGGGGGTGAGGACTGGGTCAGGGCTAGGGGAAGAAAACAACAAAACTGCAAGGTGACCAAGAGGCATCTGGAGGAGCCACTCCTTTGGGAGAATGTGCATTAAAGACTTTGGTAACCAAGAAATGACCCTAGCCTTACTTACCAGTGAGGTGTACCTATAGGGTGGAGATTTAAGATGCCTAATGAGGCATGTGATGTAGGAAGTAGCTTGATTAGAATTGCATAGCCTTGCCCAGGATCCTCTAGTTCTCCTCCCCTAGTGACTGTTCCTCTCTAAATATTAAAACCTCAGATCAAGATGAGGTGACACCAGGCTCCTTGAGATCACCGCACTCTTATTCTCAAGTATGTACTTTCCATTTTGGGGTATAATAACTCTCTTGCCCTGCTACTCATGCCAGATGCATCCTTAAATTCTTTCCTACAGTGTGGTCAGGAACCTAGAAGTTCCTAGTGGAAGACTCCTCTGCTCCTGGAGACCTCTTCTGAGCCCTCTATGGTGACAAGGCCCTTCACTGATTTGCTTAGCATATAATAGGATTTTAATAAATATAGGTGTTATTATTTTTAATATATTATTAAAAGTTCTGGGACCAGAGAAAAGAGAAAGGAAGAAGCTCATTATCCTCATGTTAATCATGACCATATTTTTTAATATTCTTTTTAAAGATTTTTATTGGTGCATTATAATTATACATAATAGTGGTATTTGCTGTTATGTATTTGTATGTGCACACTATTTAACAATATAATTTGGTCAATTTTATTCCCTGTACCTCTTCTTCTCTCCCCTCCTCCCTCCCCCTGATCCCCTTCCTCTATTCTACTGGTCACCCTTCTTTTTTTTAACATTCATCTATCAACTCCTTTTTGTATGTGTTGATGAAGGCATTTACTACTTTAATTTTCTATGACCAAACTCATTTCATTTTCTGGACAATCAATTTTCATAAGTATGGATCAGTTGAGGGCTTCAAGTTGGCTTCCCCCAAATATTTTCTTATACTTGGGAGAGGCAGTTCAAGACCCCCGAGACTGCCTATGAGGAACTCTCCCCTAGGTTAAGGGGAGAAATGAGGGAAGAAGGAGCTACCAGAGAGTTAGACCTGAGTTAGAACAGAAGCCCAAACTCCACGGATCTGGCAGGTAGCAGTGTCTGAATACGGTATGGTAAAGTCTGTGTCTATGTTTTTAATGATTGTCTTTTGCTGGTATGTGAGGAATATAGACACAGTATTGACAGAAAGTATTAATTTTTTTTGTTCAGAAAGCTAGAAATTTAAATTTTTAAATAAGAAAACTTCTAATATTTTAGTGTTAACGACTAATTAAAAAAATTAAAACAGATCCACTGGCAGGATTCAATATGCAGCCCGAGCTTGGTCTCTGAAAGCATTCAAAGTTGCAGGTGCAAATGGCCTCCCCAGCACACTTCCCCGTGGAGGACCAGAGGACCCTGGTGGCCACACTGTTGGCTGTAGAAGCA
Source organism: Glaucomys volans (assembly GCA_020662805.1). Lineage (NCBI taxonomy): Eukaryota > Metazoa > Chordata > Mammalia > Rodentia > Sciuridae > Glaucomys > Glaucomys volans. The sequence continues at coordinate 207,861 of JAJEJO010001703.1, forward strand.
ACAGAACTAGAACACGCTGCTGACAAAGCCAGTCATCTTGTCACAGGTTGAGTTTAAGCATTTCTTTATCTGAGGAAGTCCTCTAGCAGTCAGCTTGTCACTCAAAGACTATTTTGGCTGTGAATTTTGTTTTGTAATTGCTGTGGGAACCTTTACTGCAGAGAAGAAAAGTAAAGTTGGAACCTGCAGGCATAGGGGTATTTGTTGCTTTATTTTAGGTTTCTGAGATTTTTCCTCCCTTGCTTTCTCTCTCCTCTCCCCTTTTGTCTTTTTTCATCCTAGATTTTTCTTGGTGAAAGCCACGCTCCCAAACTGCAGCACCTGGCTTAGGTGTCCCCTGTCGGGTGACACCCACCACCCAGGGTCTATCCCTGCAGATCAACTCTCTGTTGTCACAGAATATGCTTTCAGGAAGCATCAGCTTGGAACAAGTGGATAAGCTTGTTCATTTCCAGTGTTAGCAACAAAGCCAGTACCCCAGGCATTTAAGGTCTAAAGCAGATACCCTGACGTCACAGGTTAACTCCTCTGGACATTTGCAGATTAATATTCTTTAACTCCAAAGTCCACCTTCCATCCCCAAAATGCAGGCCACAAAGGATGGATGGAGAGATACTTCCAGTGCCCTCAGGGATGAGAGGGACCTTCCTGTAGGCTAAAAGTACCTGAATGCCGGCAAAAGAAAATAAATGATGACTCTCCATAAAAGACTGACTGGATTTCCTGGGGCTTTTCTTGAAACTTCTGTGAGGTAGAAATCCTTAAAAAAAAAAAAAAAAAAAAAAAAAAAGGTAATTAGTCAGACATGAAGTCTGCTCAGATCTTTAATCCTAGCTTCTTGGGAGGCTGAGACGGGAAGATTGCAAGTTCAAGATCAGAAGGTCAGATTGGATAATTGAGGGAGAACTTGTCTCAAATAAATAAAAAAGGATGAAAACAAAAAAAAGACAAGAGTGAGCAGGAGGAGGTTTGAAGGTGGGAGCAAGCCTGTGGGAGAGGGCAGAGCAGCTGTGAGTCAAGCCAGGACATGCTGCTGTCTGTCTGTCCTGCAGTTGGTGAAGCTGTGGGGCAGTCAGGGATGAGGGATTTGTGCAGAATGGGGTAGTCACCTCGCAAACTCCTGGCTCAGTGCCCTCAGGTTTAATAAAACACCTTTTCCTTTAGAAACCACCTGGAGAAGGTTAAAGTGCTGTTGGAAGGAGCAAAACTTTGGGAGAATATAAAGATCAGAGCAGTAAGTAAAGGTGATCTCCTACTAACAAGGATAGGCACCAGACTGGAGAGAAAGAACTGGAAATGTCACTCCACCCACCTCTCCTCATGGGATCCAATGAGACCAATCCAGAACCAGTTAGAGAAATTTACATGGTTTGGTGGAAAGACCTGGCATATAAGATGGTAACCCCAATTAATAACAGCTAAGAAGGAAGTAAACGGATTCATTTGGCTCAGAGTTGTGCTCATGATTAGAAGGAGGTATTACTAAAGCGGGATCATGAAGATGTCTTACGTCAAAAGAAATCATAAGGCAAACAAAGTAAAACAGAAACTCTTTTTCCTCTTGATCAGTGGCCATGGGCAAAGTTGTCATTTTCCAGTGGAGGATGTCAGAAAGTGTAATACAGTGACCTTCCAGACAGATGGACAGGGAGCATACTATTGCAATGATAGTAGGTAGAGGCAGTGACTAACAAACTCCTATCCAGATAATTTCAGGAAATGTGCTTAGTTACTGCATGTAAGGATTCATCTAAATCATTAAGGATCTAAGTGCCAGAGTCTATAGCTGTGGCCGACTTTGAACCAGCACAGACTTTTCATTTACAAACAGCTGCCAGGAAAAGAATGGTGAAGTGCTGTGTATCCTTTCTCCAAATTGCTGATCTAATAACCAATGTGAAATTTAGTGTCTGTGGTGGCTAACTCACTTTATCCCCTATGCCTCTCGTAATTCCTCACACTTGAGAAGTGCTCAAGAAATATGTAAGGAATGCATGGTTGAATTTTCTTAAATCAAATTTACAGGACACCATTGGTTGGCCTGAGCCTGCACTACACCTGACAGAATAACCCAAAATGTAGTAACTGGGATTGGGGGCGTGTGTAGTTCAGTGGTAGAACACTGCCCAGGATCCAGCCATAATTCATATGTGTTGGAAACAAGTTGGTTTTGCATTGTCTTCCCTACTATCTGAAAGAAAAGAGGGGAGCACACCACAGGGTTTGTGCTTGTGGGTGATGAAATCTGTCCTTTCTGCTGGTGGCTGACAGTGCTGTACCTCCATCCTGTCACCCCTGAGAAGCAGTTTGACTTTTGGCTGTCTGGGCATAAATAGGTCTTTAGGCAGCTAAGGAGCTGGCTGCAGTGTGTTCAAGGCAAGGAAGTGTGTCCAGCAGAGCACATCTGTGAAGACAAAGCAGCTCCCTGGGCCTTCTTCATAAGGGCACTAATCCCATTCATGAGGGCTCCATCCTCATGATCTCTTCAAAGGCCCAGCTCCTGAAACCATCACCTTGGGGGATAGTATTTCCACATAGGAATAGGGGGATGGTGGTACAAACATTTAGACCATCTTCACAGACATACTGAAAAGTAATGTTTACCCAAATATGTGGGCATCCAGTTGCCCATTCAAGCTGACACATTAAATTAACCATTGCAACATGGCTACATACCTTCTGAAGGTTTTAGGGGAGAATCTGCTTCCTGATTTTTCCATATTCTGGGTACTACCTATATTCCATAGCCCCTTTGTCTTCAAGGCTACATGGCATCTTCTCACTTTTCTGACTTCTCCTTCTGTTGTCACATCTTTTTCTGCTCCATCCTGATTCTACTGAGCTCTGAAGCCACTTCCAGCTCTGATAGTCAATGATTGCATGTTCCAAGCTAATATAAAGTGCTTAACAACTGGGGTTGGATATAGGTATACTAAAACTGCCCTGGAATCCTTCAAAGCATGACATCATCTCTCTCAATCTCTCCTTCCTGGGAAGTGCATATACTCCCTCCCCCCCAATACACATATCCCTTAATTCCCACTGGTCTTTTTTTTTTTTTTTTCCAGTGTACTGGGGATTGAACCCAGGGTCACTTAGCCACTGAGTCACATCCCCAGCCCTTTTTATTTTTTGAGACAATGTTTCACTGAGTTGCTTAGGCCGTTAATAAGTTGTTGAGGCTGGCTTTGAACTTGCAAGTCTCCTGCCTCAGTCTCTCAAGTTGCTGGGATTATAGGTGTGCGCTACCGGGCCTGGCTCCCACTGATTTTGAAAGACTGAATGAAAGTTCTCTTTGAATTTCCCTGTATCCACCATCATTATTAAATTACCTGATCACAATAAAAAATCACTTTTAACTTTTTAGTCACTTGGAAGAAGACAGAAGTATTGGCATAACTTCAGACCTACTAACTTATAAAATCATGATCCTCTATCAAGCAAACTAAAATTATCAGTTATCAACATTCCATAACAATCTTCAAGTTTTCTAACATTTACTTTATTTGTTCAAATATAGACTTGTCCTTTTTTAAAAAAGCTTATTGTCCCACTACTACAAACTTGCTTAGTTAGGAAATGCCCCAATTTTTCCTTTCCAACATTTTTATTGGTTTATTATAATTGTACACAATGATGGGATCTCTTGTTATATATTTGTACATGCACACAATGTAACAATATAATTTGGTCAATATCATTCCCCAGTATTTCCCCTTTCCCTCCCCTTCTCCCTCTCTCTGATCCCTTTCCTCTATTCGACTGAATCCTGTACATCAACCCTGTATTTGTAAACAAAGATCTCTAAAATGTATTCAACTCTGGAATATCATGGAGTGGTCTTTGAAATCTATTGCAATCTTCAGTGATGATAATGAACTCCTGGGAAACAGTGCTTGATATTTGCCAGGGATTTTCTTTTACCCCACATTTTTTATTGGTGAATTATAGTTGTACACAATGGTAGGATTTTTGTTACATATTAGTACAAGCATACACTATAACAATATAATTAGCCAATTTGGGTCTCCAGCCCACCTCCCACTCCCTAGTCCCTTTCCTTTATTCTACTGATCTCCCTTTGATTTTCATGTGACCCTCCCTCCTTCTTTCCCCTTTTCCTCTCTGGATTCCACAGGTGAGAGAAAAACATATGAACATTGAACTTCTGAGTTTGGCTTATTTGACTTAACATGATGTTCTCAAGTTCCATCCATTTTCCTTCAAATGACATAATTTTATTTTTCTTTATGGCTGAATAAAACTCCATTATGTAAATACATCCCATTTGCTTTACCCATTTATCCATTGATGGACAACTAGGCTGGCTCCATAGTTTGGCTATTGTGAATTGTGCTGCTATAAACATGAGTATGCATGTGTCACTGTAGCTTGAAGACTTTGAATCTTCAAAATAAAAACCAAGGAGTGGTTTAGCTGGGTCCTATGGTGGCTCCAGGCCTAGTCTTTTGAGGAAACTCCATATTGATTTCCATAGTAGTTGTTTTAATTTACAACCCCACCAACAGTGTAAAAATACTCCACCTCCTCTCCAGGATTTGTTATTGCTTGTGTTCTTGATGTCTGCCACTCTATGAGATGAAATCTCAGTGTAGTTTTGATTTGCATTTCCCTAATTGTGAATGATGTTGAACATTTTTTCAAATATTTATTGGTCATTTGTATTTTTTCTTTTGAGAAGGGTCTGTTTAATTCATTTTCCCATTCACTAACTGGGGTTCCCACCCCCACCCCCCGAGTTATTTATATCTCCTAAATAGTTATCCTCTGTCACAAGAGTAGCTAGCGAAGATTTTCTCCTAACCTGTAGGTTCACATTCTTCATTGTTTCCTTTGTTGTGCAGAAGCTTTTTAATCTGATACCATCCCATGTATTAACTCTTGGCATTATTTCCTGAGCTTTAGGGGTACTATTGAGAAAGTTGTTGCCGGTGTCTATATGCTGGAGTGTTGACCCTATGTTTTCTTCTAGTTTCTGATCTAATTCCTAGATCTTTGATCTATTTTGAATTGATTTTTGTGCAGGGAGAGAGATAAGGGTCCAATCTCATTTGTCTACATATGGATGACCAATTTTCTCAGCACCATTTGTTAAAAAAGGCTATCTTTTCTCCAAGTATGTTTTTGGCATCTTTGTCAAGGATCACATGACTGAATCTGTGTGGGTTCGTCTCTGTGCCTTCTATTCTGTCCCATCGGTCTGTGTCTGCTTTTATGCCAGTACATGGAGTTTTTGTTAGTATAGCTCTGTAGTAGAATTTGAAGTCAGGTATTGTGGTGCTTCTGGCATTGCAGTGCATGTACTCTTTTTTATTTTTTTGGTGCTGGGGATTGAACCCAGGGGTGCTTAACCACTGAGTCACAACCCCAGCCCATCTTGCTAAGTTGCTTAGAACCGCACTAAGTTGCTCAGGCTAGCTTTGAACTTGTGATCCTCCTGCCTCAACCTCCTGAGTCACTGGGCACTGGGATTACATGTGTGCCACCACTCCCAGCGAGTGCATATACTCTTAAGGTCATTCATTCATCATTTAATGCACCTCCTAGGTACTAGGCAGTAGGTATGCAAAAGTGAAAAAGATACAATCCTCGCCTTCAGGATTTCCATTGGAGAGAAAAGCTGAGTAAACTGACAGAACATAGTAAGAGAGCTGTTGTAATGAAGGGCCGGGCACTATGGCTGCCTAGAAGAGGGGCACCAAACTGAGTAGACCCCTTAAAAGTTACCTTTGAATTGAACTGTAAAGGATAAGATGGTGAAATCAGTGCCAGGGAATGGGATCCACAGTAGGCATGAGAATGAAGGCAGCATGGAACTCACTGAGCTAGGGACCAGGGTGAGAGGGAATTAGGGGGTTGCAGAGGCAGGTAGGGAGCTGCATGCCAAGCTAAGATGGTTGAACTTCTTCCTAAGAACCAAGGGGAATCACTGATGAACTTTAGGCACGGGGTGACATTACTCTTTGCTCTTTTTAAAAGGTAACCCTGAGTAATAAAGGTGAAGGTATAATAAATAAATGTGTCTGGGGACAGGAGGACCAGCTAGGAGGTCAGTGGGAGAATGTGTGAAAGCTGGACGCTGAATTGTACGTGTGTACTTAGGTGCGTGTGTCTGCGTGTGTGGGTGTGGCTGTGTACAGGGGTGAGGATGGGAATATGAAATCAGAATGCCCAGAAAAAGTCTACCTTGTTAAATATCCGCCCTCTTCTGGTTGTGATTGGTCACGTCAGGACTATAGTCCAGGAGCTTATTGGATGGTGGAGCTGTTCATTCCCTGGGGGTTAAGCGGAGGGACTCCTGGGAGATGTAGTTTCTGCAGCTCTGCTCCCTCCTGCAGTTTTGTGAAAACAAGTATCTTTCCTTGTCTTTCCTCCCCAAGGCATCTCACCCAGCAGCTGAGGCCGGGTGGGTGCTGCAATCTTTGAGAGATCTAGAACTTTCAAGAGTGAAAGACAAACACTGGACAGGAATTCTGCACAGCTGGAGAAGGAGCCCCGAGGTTCTCCATCTTTAGATATGTAGTCAGACAGCACCCATGCCCAGCTCAATTTCACCCTGTGCTCCTTCTGTCTTCTGGTTTTCTCTCCTTACATCACACAATTTCTAGAAGTGAAGAGCGGGGAAGAAATTTTGGAGGCGTGATGAGGAATTTTAGAGTGAATGACTGTACTTAAATCAGAAGGTTCTGTTGGTTAAACAAGTATAAATTTAAAAAAATGTTTTGGTTAGTATGAACATCCTTGTTTATCGCCTTTAAGATTTATGGGCTTGGGATGTGACAAGTAATTAAATGCATGATTTTTAATGTAAATGATGACAATAAGGTAGGGAAGGAAGATTTTTTTGGGTGAGGGATATTGGATAGGGCAGATATTTATTCGTTTGAGATGGAGAAGGAAGAGGCAGAAGTCTTGCTCCTGAGTGTTTCAGTGCTGAGCTGAGATGAAGGCTGGTTCTGAGACTCCTAAACCCAGGGAATCCTAACAACTGACATCAGTTGTTAGTGACTGTTGGAGAAGCAGCATCCAAACTTGGATCAGAAGATTAAAATAGTGCCTCAGATCCATCTTTCATCTGCCCCAGCACTCCACCAAGTGATAACTGTGCCAGGAAGATGATGGTTGTTGGTCTGTTGAGATTATAGTTATACTTTGGGTAAACAAACTTGGAAAAGCTCTAGACTTGGGGGCGAGGGAGGCCACAGCACCAAACTTCAAGTTTCTAGAACCTCTCCAAGCCTCAACTTCTTCCTCAGCAACACGAAAGAGCCCAACTATATTTACCAAGTCTGATTCTAATGTTTCATCATTTTTTTTTTTTTGCGGTGCTGGGGCTTGAACCCAGGGCCTTGTGCTTTAGGCAAGCACTCTACCAACTGAGCTATATCCCCAGCCCCATTTCATCACTTCTGTTATGAAAATATCTTCATAAGTGCTCATTATAGACCCCTGAGCATTCTCTGAGGCCCCAGACAAGTTTGAATGATTTCAGAACTGATCCCAATTCTTGGGTGAAGACCTATCAGCTGGTTGACAGTGGATAGGAGGAATGAAGAACTCTGCTACTCCTGTCCCTTGCCATTTTTAACTTTCTGGTACTTCAAAGGCTAGGGCCTACACAGAGGCCTGGGCCATGAATGCCACCAAGCCCGTGGCTTAGGGGGAACTTGAGCAGTTGAGTAGAAGCTGGGACCATTAGAGGAGCAGAGGGAAGGAAACTTCATCATTTGGCAAAAAAACATGAGAGGCATCTCTTCCCTGATGAAGGCCTCATCCTTTCATAGAGGTTGAAAATACCCACTTAAAACACCCGCCCTCAAAGATTAGTTGGAATGAGCATTTAGGAGTTAAGTGTGTGTTTGTAACTCTTCCTCTCTTTTCTTTCTCTCCCTGTGCCCCTCTTTCTCTTTTGATGGTGCCGAGAATCAAATCCAGGCTTTGTAGATGCTAAGCATGCATCTACCACTGAACTACACTCCCCAGCCTCTTCCTCTTTTCAATATGACTATAAATGAGATACCAAAGATGCTCTGAAACTGTAAGGCCTAAAATAGGCAGTATTGTTACTCTTAAAAAACAAAAACTGGTTACTGTAATACAAAAAAATACTCCAGTCTGGGCTCAGAAAGACTCCTGGGCACAAAGGATTTCAGGCCTAAAGAGGAGTTGCGGTATTTGTGCTGGCATAAGGAGACTCACTGACACCACCACCGTGGCCACCGTCGTCCCTGTGGTCATCAGAGCTGGGCTTGTGATCAAGTTGGTGGACTCATTTCCAGGACCACTTCACATTTGGAGAAAGGAATTGGGAGCAGGACTTTCTCTAAGCAGCCTACAGATATCTAATTCGGGTCATAGAGACACCTGATCATAGTCACATCAAGGAAGTCTGACTGCAACCTTTACCTGATTACTCTTGCTCATTTTCTTTATAGTGCTGATCATTTATTTGCAGGTTCACTTAATGATTTTTTTCCTCTTAAAATTATGAGAGATATGAGGGCAAGGATGATGTGTGGTTTAAAAATAACATGTAAACCTTCCCACCTAAAGCACTTTTAGGTGTACAGTTCAATAGTTGAGTATATTTACCTGCTGCCAAACAGATTTCCAGAACTCCAGAACTTTTTAATCTTGCAAATCTGAAATTTTATACCTATTCATCTTAGTCCTTTTGGATAACTATCATGAAATTCCATAGACTGGGCGGTTTATAAATAGCAGCCATTTATTTTTCAGTTCTGGAGGCCTGAAAGCCAAGGTCCAGTGCCAGCAGGTGTGGAGTTTGGGGAGGGCCCACTGCTCATGGATAGCTCCTTTCACTGTATTCTCCTGTGGTGGAAGGTACAAGGCAACCCTCTGGGGCCCCTTTGTAATGGCACTACTATGATGTGAACATGGGTGTGCCCACCAAAGCTCCGTCATTGTTGAGGCTTCATTCCTCAAGGCAACAGTATCAGGAGGAGGAGCCTTCGGGAGGTGGTTATGTCATGGGCATGTCCTCATGTCCTCAGAAATGGATCAATGTTTTCTCAAAGGCCTGGGTTAGTTCTCTGGAGACATGATTAGGTCTGGAGAGTGAGTTAGGTCTTGGGGAACTGGCTTAGTTACCACAAGGGTGGGTTCTTATAGAACAACCTGGCACCGCCCTTGTTCTCTCTTGCAGATGAGCGCCTTCTGCATATGCTTACTTCCCTTTTCTGCTTCTTGGCAATGACAGGATGCAGCACAGTCTTCACCAGAAGCTGACCAGATGTGGCCACCTGATCTTGGATAGAATTATGAGTCAAAAAAAGTCTCGTTTCTTTTTTTTTTTTTTTTTGGAACCAGGGATTGAACCCAGGGACACTCGGCCACCGAGCCACATCCCCAGCCCTATTTTGTATTTTATTTAGAGACAGGGTCTCACTGAGTTGCTTAGGGCCTCGCTAAGTTGCTGAGGCTGGCTTTGAACTTGGGATCCTCCTGACTCAGCCACCCAAATCGCTTGGATTACAGGCGTGCGCCACAAAAGTCTCATTTCTTTGTAAATTACCTACCCTTAGGCATTTTGTTACAGCAACAGTAAATAGCCTGAGACAGGTACTGATTCATTCATGAGAGCTCTGTGCTAATGGCCTAATCACCTCCCAAAGGCTCCATCTCTTAAGACCATCACTTTGGGGATTAAGTTTCTCTAAATGAATTTTGGGGAAACACAAACATTCAGACCAGGCCATTAAACAAATACTCCCTTTTGCCCCATCCCCAGCCTCTGATGACCATTGTTAATATATATAGAGAGATATATATTTGATTACTTTAGATATTTCATATTAGTAGAATCATACAGTACTTATCTTCTATGATTGGCTTATTTTCCTTAGCATAAAGTCCTCAAGGTTCATCCATGTTGTTTCAGGTGACAAGTTTTCCTTTCTTTTAAAGGCTGTATAGTATTCCCCTGCATGTGTAAACTGCATCTTGTTCATCTACTCATCCATCAACAGATATTTAGGTTGTTTCTACTTCTTGGCTATTGTGAATAGTCTTGCTATGAACATGGGTGTGACTATACATCTTTGACATCCTATTTTCAATTGTTTTGGATATATACCCAGAAATGGGGTTGCTAATTATTCTATTTTTAATTTTTCAAGGAACTGCTATATTGTTTTCCAAAGATGATGTGCATTTTTATATGAATTAATACCATGTGATTAATATAATGCCTGCTCATAAAGTAGACCCTCAAATGTTTCTTCAAATGAATGAAAAGAACAGAAGAAACTTGGGGGTAACCAGAAGACAGACATGGGCCATGATTCTTCTTGGCTAAGGGCCTGTCATGATCATTAGGAGCCCTGATCCAGACACCTGTGATGCCTCAAGGCCAAGATAGAATGAAACATGAGGAAAACCCCAAATCATTAACTGCTTTCATACACGGATCTTTCAATTAAAAGCCTCAGTTCCCTTACCTTTAGTTCACCTTGTTATAGACCATGTTAAATTTTCAAATTTCTCCTAAAGGAAAAGGAGGGGAAAGGCATGGGGTTTGTGACTCAGTGGCAGAACACTTGCCTAGAATGTGTAAGACCCTGGGTTGAATCTCCATCACTGAAAAGTTGGGTGATATAGAGGCTGTGGATGTACGTTTCATTCCTGCTTCAAACAACCACGAGATGACCTTAGGAGGGGTACTCTGTTATGGTCATTGTGTTCGTCAGCTTTGCATCTCTGTGACCAAAATAAGTGACCAGGCAAACTTAGAGGAGGAAACGTTTATTTTGGCTCACAGTTTCCGAGGTCTCAGTCCACAGACAGCTGACTCCACTGGTCTGGGTCCAAGGTGAGGTGGAGCATCAGACAAAAGGGCAAGGCAGTGGAAAACTGCTCGCCTAAAGTATAGCTGCATGGGCTTCCTTGAGCTGACTGAGCATGGGAGCGGGGGATGGGGGCACCTTTAGGGACTGCTATAGTCTAAATGTCCCCCAAGTTCATATGTAGTAATTTAACAGGCAGTGTGATTGTATTAAGGGTGGGGCCTTTGGGAGGCAATTAAGTCCCAAGGGCAGAGCCCTCATAAGGGTCTGAAGGGAAGTAGCAATTATCCACTTTTGCTCTTCTGCCATGTGAAGACACAGGGCTCAAGATGCCATCTTGGAAATGGAAACCAGGCTTTCACCAGACACCAAATTGCTGATGCCTTGGTGGTGGACTTCCCAAACTCCAGAACTGTAAGAAATTTCTCTTCTGTATAAATTACCCTGACTCAGGTATTTTGTTACAGCAGCACAGACTAAGACAAGAGCACATTCCAGTGCAGCGGGAAGTCAGGCAAAAGTCTGGTCAAATCTCTTAGTGTCTTATGTGACAAGTCCTTTGTGCTATGAGGAAGTTTACAGGAGGGGACAGGAAGACTGGCATATTTCTTTCCTGGAAGGGTTAGGCTTAACATGAAAGACCCTGTACCCTGTTTCTACTTCTAATTCAGAGAGTCCCTGATCTGGCAATAGAGGAGGGACTATGTTACTGAGGAAAGAACCCCCAAGAAGCCCCCACTGCTGCAAAATTTGATAAGGCTGCTCTTTCTGTGCTCCTTTAACTGCTGGAGATCACCCGTGAAGCTCCAGGTATAACAGAAGATGCTGTGGAGGCCCCAAATAATTGAGTTTGCTAATGTCCTGAGCCCTGTGTTTGCCATTGCTTTGCTCAATCTAGAGCCTATGGCAGGGAGGAATGGAACCAGAGAATTGTTCTCCTGGCTCCTTTCCACCTAGGCTACCTGATCTAGAGTCCACAGACTGCAGGACCCAGAGAGACCAGCTATCACACAAGGAGTCTCCTTGTCCAGTCACAGCCACCCTAATCTGTTGACAGGGAGAGATAAGCATAGACCTGTTGGTTGACAAGGAGAGATAAGTATGGACCTGTCAGTCTAGTCCTCTTCTGAAGCAAACAGCAGACTTCTAAGTAAGCCCCAGGAAGCTGTGCACCCACGTGAGTCTGCCTCACTATAGAGTGCAGTGACTGTTCAAACAGCCCAGTGACATTCAGTCTTCCTCCTGACTCATGACCCCTCTTTGATCTAACTCCTGAACAGCTTACTGCTGAAAGGCCAGCAGGTCATGCACTGGCTGGCCAAGGAGAGGAGGCAGGTTCAAGGTGGGGCCAGCTGCCCTTCAGCAGATGGGGTGCACCCAACATCTTTGTTGGAAAATCCCTTAAGTTGCAATTAAATGGAACAGGCTGGTTCTCACAGCACAGTTGACAGAAATATCTTGGGCCAGACTGCTTTCTTTGTTAAGATAGTACCACCCACAGCTGTAAGCACAGCTGATTTCTCTTGCAAAGAGAATGGTTATCATGAAGACCAGGACTGACTTTGGAAGGCCAGGGCTGCTGTGAGATAATGCTTGGAGAACCCCAAACTTCAGCCTGGAAAAAGGGGAGGAAAGATAAGAAAACTAGAAACTGCCATCACCCTGCTTTCTATCAGCTCCATGATGTCTCCCTGTCATAGCTCTCATGAGGGTAAAAATCTCAGGCTCATGTATCTGTGACACCCTGGGCCTCCAGAAAGTTCCTGTTTTCAGATACTGTCTCTGGTCTGTCTTCCTCATCTTCCTGACAAGGCACCTGTAACCCACCAAGAAACTGGTTTTAATGTTCCAGTGAGGAGCTGCAGATAAGAAAAGCTTAAAGGTCTCAAATTTTGATGTCCTGAAAGAGGGACCCTTGAATGCTATAAAGCAAAAGAGAAAAGCTTGAGCAGGTGTGGTGGTATGTACCTGCAAGTCCCACCACTTGGGAGGCTTAGGCCAGAGAATCACAAATTCAAGACCAGCCTGAGCAACTTAGTGAGGCCCTATCCCAAAAAATAAAAAATTAAGGACTCATTGGTAAAGCACCCCTGGGTTCAATCCCCAGCACCAGAAAAAACAAAACAGAGAAATTTGGAGGTCTTAACAGCTTCAAAGGAAGTGGTGTGATTGAGAGCAAGAGGTCAAGAAATCAATTATGATTTGAAATTATGCATTCACTATTAACTTGGTAAACATTCATTAATTCCATGTCAGATGATGTACGAAGTGTGCATTCCAGGTAAGAATAAGACATGGTTCTTTCCGAGAGTCAGGTGTATAAATACTAATTGTAACAAAATAAAAGCACTCACCAAAAAACCTTGAAGCAAGAAGGTGAGGTCAAGCGAGGTGCTAAGAAACTCAGAGACCCTGTCTCTAAATAAAAATAGAAAATAGGGCTGGGGATGTGGCTCAGTGGTCAAGTGCCCCTGAGTTCAATCCCCGGTACCCCAGATAATAAATAAATAAAAAGAAGGTGAGGTCATTCCATCCCACTTTCCTCTACAGGGATATGTTGCTGGTGGCTCTCTTGGGAAAAGCAACTGGGAGCCCTTCACCATAGACCTTTCTCCTTCCCTCTTCCTGTGCATCCTACCCTCTTCCTTTCTTTCCTCTTCTTCCTCTCCCACTGCCAGCCAATGGATCTCAAGGGTATCAACTGGTTCCACTAATAGAACACAGTGTTAAGTAAATTACTGATTCCTAATCTAAGGAAACAAAATCTCTTGGTGAACTGGAATGGCCAGCTCCTCAGTCCTTAGCTGTGGAGAAGGCTTATTATGTTTACTAATATTTTGCCAACCAAAGTTTCCTAAGCAATATGAAGTCAAGTTCAGTTCCTAAGATTTGTAAACCCATCAGATAGAAAGGTCCCAACACAGGCAGAAAAGTATCTGAATGGTTTGGCTTAACGTGTTTCTTTTGAATTTTAATTTTTATTTCCGAAAGATAATAATTTGCAACTATTATCAGTTTCAAACGGTTATTTAAGAATAACTGAAAACACACACTCATCACCCAGATTTTATACACATTAACATTTTGTCATATTTGTTTCAACTATTTCTTTAAAAGACACTATTTATTCAACTAGTGATCCACACCCCCTTCTTTGCTCCTCTTCCAGAAGAAGTCGTTATTGTGTCATTCATTTCCATTTTAATAAAATTGTAAGTTTATATGCTTTAAAACTTCACATAAAAGGTCTCATACCATGAATATCTTTCCTACCTGATTTTTTTCACCCAATATTCTCCTGATATGGGAGTTTCATTAAACCTCTGTATTTCATTGTAAGAATAAACTCAGTTTTCATTTCTTGTGTTATTTCCATGCTTTTTTCTGATTTCTTTCTTCTACTACTTCCTGTCTTCAGTGTATTGTAGTGCTTTCCTTCTTCTTCTTTCCCCCTACAACTTGGAAGTGATACGTTTTATTTTAATTTTCCAGTCCTTATCCTTGAATTGTAACATGAATAACTTATCCCAAAATCTCCATTCTCCTCCCAAAGAACACCAAGACCTGAGAATATTAAACTTTGTTTGACTCAGGCTACTTGCAATGTTGTTATTGTCTACAGCGGTGCTAATACAGTTGCTGCTAGTTACATATGGCTATTTAAATTGAAATTGATATTAAATAAAATTTTAAAAATTTCCTTATTCACACAGCCACATTTCATATGCTCAATAGCCACAAGTGCCACTGGCTACCATACTGGACAGAGTAGATATTAGAACATTTCCCATATTGAAGAAATAACTATTAAGACATTGCTAGTTATTTCTATCTACTTTCTACTCCCATCCTACTGGTCAGTATGAGCAGCATTGAGCTTTAGAGTCTTTCTTAGGTTTGCCTTAATGTTTGCCAATTTCTTTGCTTACCATCTTTTTTTTTTTTGCATTTAGAGAAACAAAATATATAACCTAAACAAAGAATATACAATTATTTTTCAGATTTCCTTCCCCTACTCTGTTGCATTATCAGCAATATCCTCAGTTCTGTCTTCTAATTTGTCTCCTTTCAAATGTGTCTATTCTGCTTTTAACTAGGCTATTAATTTACTCTTTAATAAATACATTTCTCAATTCTAAAAGCTTGTTTATTCAAATCTACCTCTCTTTCAGGGTCTTGTTCTTTTCTATTTCTCCACCTTAAAGAAATCCTCTTTGTTTTAAATAATGTTGATCTTAGACTATATCCAAAGTTTTCTGAACCTCAATTGTTTAAATTATGAAATGGGGCTTTAGACTAAATGGTCAGCAGGTTGATTTCCAGCCCTGAAATTCTAGTATGCAGCATGATATTTATTGATTTTTTAAAATAGACATTGTTATAGTACTTTGCATTTCTAAGTAATGAGGATGGCACTGGTGCATGACAGTGTATAAAGAATGACTATTTTAAAAGTTACCTTCCCCAGGCTGCTAAGGCTCTGAGCCAATACCTCCAGCCTTCTCAGATCCCCTTCCTGAATTAGCATAGAGAGAAACAGGTGGCTAACCAGATGGACACAGGCCAGGAAAAATTTCCATCGGGTTTGGTTTCAGATCAGAGATATTTTTTTTGGAGGCTCATCAAAGAATCCAGTGAAAAGCTGGGAGAAGAGGTGAACATTAAACCTCTAAGTTTTTCAGACAGAGATCTTTATATGGATCCTTGTGGCCCCAAAAAATGGCTTTTCTACCCTCTCTAAAATTAACAGAATGTTAGAGGATTGGAAATATAACGAAGGTTTGTATTGCTTTTTATCCGAAGATTCCCACAACTGAGTTGGAAGAATGTAATAAGATCTGGAGGGGATCTCTGGGTAGGAGCTCTGGTGGGGAGGGGGAGGTGACTTTGTATTTCACAACTGTGCAAGTGAGTGATCCATACTACAATTTCTGCAGATTATGCCTTACACATATTTTTTTCAAAATCTTCTCCTATTTTGTCAAATGTTCAGAGAGTAGAGGATGCAGCAAGATTCATTCATCCTAAACCCTGGGTTCTCTCAAGCTGATCGTGAATGCTGAGGACAGGAACTACAGCTTCTCAGGCAAATGGCATGTATCTAATTAAAATTAATATTCAACTTACTTTGAAGTAACACTGGCTCTCTACCCTGCTTCTCTCCAGCTGCAATCATGAGTTTTTAAATTTTCTTTTTTTTTGGTACTGGGATTGAACCCAGGGGCACTTGGCCACTGAGCCACATCCCCAGCCCTATTTTGTATTTTGTTTAGAGACAGGGTCTCACTGAGTTGCTTAGAGCCTCGTTAAGTTGCTGAGGCTGGCTTTGAACTTTCGATCCTCCTGCCTCAGCCTCCCAAGTGCTGGGATTACAGGCGAGCGCCACCACGCCGGGCTGAGTTTTTAAAATTTTTTATGAATTGATTTACTTCCTTTACGTAGAGTTTTAGAATAAATATATGTAAAATAATAAACATATATTTTGCCTTTTTAAATCTAATTTATATATACTTTGTTCACCAAAATATAATTGTTTTTCCTTTCCCATAATGTCCTAGACAAAGTTTTAAAACTAAATGTCAAGGTTGTATTCCTCTCCTTAGTGGTTCTGTTTTGGGAGATTTGGTTGTCTTTCAAATTTCTTTTCCTTTTTGTCTTAACTATGAAACAACTGTTCATTCTAAATAAAGATCTAAATAAAGATCATTAACCTCTGCATGCTTTCCATAAGACCTTGAGGGCTTGTGTATAATTTTTACCCTTCCCTCTCCTTCATTTCTTCTTTTATTCAAATATGTAGCTTTTAATTTGGGCAGTTTTTCACCTGAAATGTCTCACCCTGATTTTTTTTCCTGACTTCCCTTTGAACACCCTTTCTTGCCTTGTTTCTTTTTATGTGATTAAAATTATATCCAGTCTACACATGCGTTAGCCTGAGCACTCTTCCTAAAGTACAACATTGATACTGTCTATCCTTTGCTCCAAAACCATCCATGGTTCCCTTTTGTCCACTGTGTCAAGCACAGTCTACCTACTCTGCTGGTCAGTGTCTTCTAGAGTCAGATCTGATGTACCTGATTGTTTCCAGTCCTAGCCTACACCTATGTTTCCCTCCAGCCCTTCATTCTGGCCTCTTTGGTATCTCCCAACCGTTTTACGATGGCTACAAGGAATGTCATCCCTGCACCTCTCCAGAGGTAATGCTGCCCATTTTTTAATTCTTCAGTATCCAAGGGTTAGGGGTTTCAGCTGCAGACACCCAAATCCTTGGAAGCTTAAGTTATATATACAAAATGGCATAGAATTTGCATAGAACCTATGCATACTTTAAATCATCTCTAGATTACCTATAATGCCCCAAACAATGCTATGTAAATACCACGGTATGTAAATGTAGGTGCTATGTATTGTTTAGGAAATAATGACAAGGAAAAGTTTGTATAACAAACTCAAATACTTAAATTTTTTTTCCATCTGGGGTAAACTGAATACATAGACACAGAGTATATGAATATGGAGGGTTGATTTCTCTAACCTTTCCTTATCACTTCTGGGCAAATTTATAACTACTATTTATTACTACAAATGATGTTTCAGTTTTATACCAGAACTATAACATGTTTTCAATCGATCAAAATATTTTAAAATAAAAAATATCTGTTTACTTAATATTTAACTTCTACTGAATCTTATAAGCCAAATTCTGCCTTCAAATCTGAACATACTCATTAGTTCTTAAATAGTGTTCGATAAACCCACACAGACTCAGGTCCTATTCATGCCTCCATCCCCTATTGGTGAGGAAATCTGGGATCTTTTAAGCTTCAATCTCCTCATCTATAAAATGAGGATGAAAAATAACAGTCTTCCAAGATGTGGTAAAAATTCAGTAAGATTATGTGGTAAAGTGCTTAGCACAGTGGCCAGTACATAGTACATTCTCAATGAGTAGGCACTCTTATTTCAAGCTAAATTAGCTCTTTCAAGAGAAGGATTTTATACTCTAAAGTCCAATATGGTAGTCAGCAGGCAAATGTGTCTAGTATGAATTGAGATTTTTAAAATTGGATTTTAAAGTCAAGACAAAAAAGTAACATATCTCATTAAAACATTTTATATTAATTACAGGTTGAAATGGTAATATTTTAGCTACCTTGGGTTAGATTAAAGATATCACTGAATTAATTCCACCTATTTCTTTTTACTTTTTAAAACAAAAACTTTTATTTAAGTACTACTAGAAAACTTAAAATGTATAATGCATCCTATTTTTGTTAGGCAACACTGATCCAAAGTCTTCTGTCCAGGACAGAATTAGGTATACAAATATTCAGATAATATTTGTTTGGTGGATTGATATAATTAAGTATCTTCATCATTTTGTAACATTAACAGACTATATCTTTATAAATACACACTTATAGTCCCACTGGTGGCCCATGCCTTTAATTCCAGAGATTCAGGAAGCTGAGACAGGAGGGTTGCATGTTTGAAGCCAGGCTGGGCAACATAGCAAGACCTGTCACAATATAAAAAATAAAAAGGACAGGGAAAATAGCTTAGTGGTAGAGTTCCCTTGGGTTCCATCTTCAGTACCAATAAATAAGTAAATAAGTAAGTAAGCAAGTAAGTAAATAAATAAATAAAATGCACAATTATGACAAATCCAGGCAGATATATTAAATGGAGCTATTATTGGAGAATTTCACATGCCATTTTGTACTCACTCTGTTTTTGATAATTACCTTTTGCGATCTGTGCCTCTAAACTTTGAAACAAAGCTCTTCAAACAGATCCTCAGTGTTGTGATTTGGATATAAGGAGTCCCCCAAAAGACAATGCAAGAAGGTTCAGAGGAGAAATGATTGGGTTGTAGGAATCTTAAACTAATCACTGATTTAATTCCCTGATAGGGATTAATTGCGTGGTAACTGAAGTGTTAGAAGTGGCTGGAGGAGACTGGAATTGAAGCATGTCTTTGGGGTATATATTTTGTATCTGGAGTGTTGAGACTCTCTCTCTCTCTCTCCTCCCTAAAATTATGTGAGCTTCTTCCCTCTGACACACACTCCACCAAGATGCTCAGCCTCAGCTCAAGCCCCAAGGAATGGAGCCAGCCTTCTATGGACTAAAACCTCTGAAACCGTGAGCACTCAAATAAATTCTTCCCTCTACAGTTGTGCTGGTCAGGTCAGCAGTGAAATAGTTGAGAAAACACTCAGTAAAGACTTGTGCAATGAAGAATGGAGATGTCTTCTCAGGGATTAAGAAATCAGACTGCTGAAATTAATGTTGCCAAATGACAATGAATCACTAATTGTTGGCAGACCAAATGCGTTGTTAAATTCAATGGTAAAATCAGAATCATGATGCTCTTTGGATCCTAGATCTTCCTGCTCTGTTAGTATTTCTAACCTGAAGGACTCCAGGAATAAAATGGCATAGCAGAGATAAAAGAAAGGCCGACAGACTCTTTCAGAAGACACACTGACTGATTACAGGGACCATTTGATCCCTCATAATATTCCTTAAACATGGGACAAATGTGTCTGATGGCTTTTACCATTGGTAGAATGGGAGCCAAATAATATCCTGTGTTTTACTCATTTAGCCAAATGGACTTCCAGTAGACAAAGTCTTACTCAAGGAAGTGTGTGGATCAATTCTTACTTACTATTTTTTTTTTTTTTTTTTTTTTTGGTACTGGGGATTGAACCCAGGGCCTTGTGCTTGTGAGGCAAGCACTCCACCAACTGAGCTATTTCCCCAGCTCTGGATCAGTTCTATTGTAAGATTTTGGTAGGAGTGGGAATTTGATTGTCTGAATTGTTCCAGAATGCATGAGGGTGCTTTGTCACCATTCTCTCCCCATCTCTTTGACCCCTCTTCAACCACCAATAACATCACCAGTACTGATGGTTAACATTTTGTTACTATATGCCAGGCACTTTTCTCAATATTCTACATCCCTTATCACTTCACTGAATCATTCTTTTAGCTAGATATTACTTCTAGCCTGATTTGGAAGAAGGAAGTGAAGTAAAGAGTGCTTGAGTAAAATGCTTGCAGTCACACAGCCAACAAGCAGAGAAGACAGGAAGTAACTAATTTTGCCTGTCTTGATGCTTGAAACCCTACCCTACAGTATCTGGAGAAGTTTCTGACCAGTTCACACCACAGAAGAGAATAGATTTACTTGACTGGACAAGCCTGCACCTCTTTGGATTATTCCTTAAACTTCCCTAGTACCTGGAAGCATAGATTTTTCTAACCTCTCTGCTTTTGTGGCATATAAATAAATGTTGAAGAACTGATAATGGATTTCCTGAGGGCCTAAAGCAAGTTATTAACCACAGGGTATTGTTTGAATTATTTTGCAACATAAAATGTTGCTCATTGGTTAGGGAAATATATATGTCATTTAGGAAATATTAGTAACGTTTATTATTTTTTGTGACATTGAGTACTTTTTGGTCCCTGAGGACATGGAAATTGGAAGTATTGTATATAATTTGTAATCTCTGTATTCCACAGTCTTCTCCCACATTCTGCACATTAGGGAGCCCTCTAGCGTTTATTTAGCCTTGGCAATTGTCTTGGGTCCATCAAGGTCTCAGGTAGAAAGAAAACAAATACTGAGGAAAGCAAGAATTTGAGCATTACTTCATTAAGTATTATATGCTTTTTCATTTTGAGTCAGAAGTAGAGGGGGAGGGACACTGGCTAAGCTCACCTGGACTTTAAATGAATATGTACAAATACCCCTAATTTTTCTTTTAAAAAAATATTTTTTAGATGTAGATGGACATAATACTTTCATTTTATTTTTATGTGGTGCTGAGGATCTAACCCAGGGCCTCACACATACTAGGTGAGTGCTCTACCACTGAGCCACGACCCTAGTTCCTAATTTTTCTTTAAGAACAACCCAATTGCTCTCCCTGGGAATGAAGGTGCGTGAGATAGCCAAGGAAACATACTTTCTCTGCTTAATGTTCTCATGTCCTCATGAAAACAGGGAGAAATACCAATTAAATATCTATGTGTTCTTCATGACTGAAGATGATGACATTAGGGCAAATCAAGTTTATATCAAGGACCATGGTATAATTCATTAAATGGAATCTGTCTTTACACAGTTTCTAAATTTGCCTTAGGCTTAATAAAATAGAATGGAACAGATTTTACTAAAGATTTTCTAATTTAATTTCCTCATCTATATGAAGAAACTAAAGAATCAAAAATGCCAAACTGTCAATCCTTTGGACTTTTCACTGCAAATGATTTGATTCCTGTGCTAATTTGAACTAAGCTTCCTGGTTCTAGTGTTAATTTCAAGTTGTTTCTTGAGCAGAGATTATTATCAGTATTGCATCCAATATATTCATAAAATGAGTTATGATCAAGTGATAAAAATATTCTTAGGTTAATAAGTAATTGACCTAAATAATTGCAAACAGGATCCTTGTTCTAAATTTTTTTGTTTTCTTTTATTTTGCCTTTTATTGTATACAAAAGCAAGCAGCCAAGTGATAGCCTTTTTTCTTTGACTAAGGATCAATTCATCTGCCCACCGCAATGGCACAAAACATGAAGTAAGTATGAACTGAATAATGATAACTAGAAAGTCATATATATACTCACAAATAAATGCATGTACATTTTGTTTAGGCAAGATTATACTTACGATATTTATCAGTTCAAAGTCCAGGACACCTTCACACATAAGCTAATAATAAGTTGATGGAAATTTCAGCTACAGAGTTACCAAATGTCTTTTATTAAACAATCTGGTCTTTTAGCTTTCAGTTCAGTAAAATTAAAAATACATGCTGGAGCAATGTGTAGGTTCTTTATTGTGCACTGAGTGGTTACATGGGGATGTACAGAGGTAAAAGTTAACTGAGCTATATAAACTTAAGACATGCATTTTACTGAATACAAATTGTACTTCAAAAATAAAACCAAAAAATACAAAAGATCCTCAAAGGACTAAAGCAAACAAAAAACTTGGGTATGTAATTGGTATTTTAAATATTGCAATTTCAGACTTGCTATACAGTATCTTAATTACTGATTGATATTTAGTCAATGGTAGCGTGAAACACCTTTCCCCTCTCTTGCTAATTTTTTTGTAAACTAAGTTTTGGTGGAGAGCAGGATGGTGTCTTGCTTTGAGTTACTCCATCATGTATGGAGATAGTTCTCAGACTATGCCTAAGTTATTCCACTTTGTAAAGCAATAATGTGCCATGAGCTACTTCATTTTGAGTTTAAGTACTGAAGTGGAATGACTCTATACCTTGTTTGTACAAAGTAAGCATCTACCTGGTACAACCCCAAACACAAACAGTTAGATAAATTAATCATGCTAAAAAAAGACCACTTGTGAACTTATCAAATTCATCAGAAGCACATGGATGCATGGGTGTATCGAACTCAAATCTAAAAAACCAGGCCCATGAGCTTATGGAAACACACCAGATCACCAAATAAAGCAACTCCCTCATTCAGGCCCATAAAAGGAGGAGCAACCAGAGTCTGCATACAGAGAAACCCTGAGCCCATCACCTGGTCACTCCTCCTGAGTCTTGCCACGGAAAATTGCCACAAAGAGTAACTTCTTTGTCTTTGGCTTCAGCAGAGCAGTTTCTCCTGCCCATGGGACCACACACCCGACTCCAAGCTGACATCTCAAACTAACACTCTGAAACTGCTTTCTGTCTAGAACTTGGCCAATAAGTTCCTGCCCTTTGACAGTTCTGCGACCCGGAACAAGTTCTTTGGCTGGTTCTAATCTTATCAGACCTCCTACAATGACTGCATTTTTATCTGCTCTCTGCCTTTGCTCACAGTTCAGCCTCCTGAACCCCTGTGGCTGCCTTGACCCTTTCTTAACCTTTGAGATTGGAATAAAAGAACTTGTGGTTGCCTGGGTTTTTGACTATCAGGTGACGTACAAGTGTTTGGTGAACTGCCACTGATGAAGGTGGTACAGCCTGGAATTTAATGTTATTACTAGATCTTCTGACAGCGAACAAAGGAGAAACATGCCTATTCCTAGAGGAAGAATACTGCATCAACGAAACCAGACTGAGAAACAGGACTCATTGAGAAAACTCTCCTGCATCTGAATTTGCCCAGAGCTGCTTAAGTGAGGTTGCCAGAATGCCATACAACCAAATGCTCCTGCACCCTGACAGCTGCCTCCCCACCGACCTAGGCCCCAAAATCTTTTTTCCCACGACGCCCCCAACCATGCAGGAAGTAGCCAGACAGACTCCGGCGCCCTATATCACCAAAAAGGTCGGAATGTTAGGTCTAATTGGGCGGCTGGCTGCAGGGGGAGGGAGCACAGTCACCTAGCAACACACTGTGCCAGAAGTGACCAATGAGGCACACCTGCTGACCCTGACGTCCACCTTGGGTCCACCTTTTCCTGGGCAGAACCCCTTGACCCCCTTCCTCTGTATAAAAACCCTGAGCAGCCAAAGCCATGTGCGATTTCTCCTGGCTCTCCCACTCCGACTTTCACCCTCGGGGGGCTGGAGATTTCGCCCGGGACACACATTCCAATAAAATCAAGCTACCACTTTTGTCTGATCCTGGTGAGTGCACTCCTTTTTGCCCGCCACCGCCTTTGGGAGCTCTACCCGCCGGGTCCCCGTGCTGACCCTTTCGTGAGTTTTACATTTCTGACATTGTGGAAAAACACTAGTGTTTGGTCCGTTATGGCCATATCTCGCTCACGACAATTATTTAAAAGAATCCAGTGATCTTTTTATAAGGGGAGAAAGCCTTTAATTTACCGGTTTGCAAGTAAGATGATACAGTAACTCCGTCCAGGATTTTGTTGAGAACACATTAGGAGGTCCCTAGAGTGGCGGGGTACATACTTCCCAGTCCTCGTGTACTATTTTTATAGGATACTTCAAGCAACGCTATTCGGATAACTAATGGGTCCTGCGTTAAACTTTTCTTTAAGATGCTGATTGTAGTTTCCATCCCACAGATTCTCAAAATCCACTCTCCCCGCCATGCCCTTGAGGGCTGTTATGATTTGGATACCTTCTAAAACCATTTGCTTTTATGTTTTCACTTCCCTGCTTTATAAACCCCCATTCTCTTATGTTTAGTCTGCTTTCAAGAAAAGTCCCACTGCCGGATTAAATTGGACATTGCTGCAAACCAAACTGCAGCTCGGGAAAAAAAAAAGAAAAACTCACTACGAAGCACCGGAAAAAGGAGAGGACTACAACTCCCAGAATGCAGCGCTCTTCCCGACTCTTAGAACCTCTCCTTCCAGCGGCCCAGTGAGCAGGGACCGCTCGCTTCTTCTCTACCCCATTCGTCAGCCTTCCTGTCCGAAGGGGCGGGGCGGGGAGGGGAGAAACAGAGGACCCCGGATGGCATATTTCCCGCCACCTAGAGACGCCCGGCGGAAAACCCGAAGAAAAACAGACTCCCGATTGGATACTCGCAATTTGGCGTCCTAGAGGCCAACCAATCATAATGTGTATATACTCCACGAGTCCCGCCTCTTCCTCCGGGAACGCTTTGTGGCGGGAAAAGTTCGGAAGTTTTCGCGCGGGGGTGGAGTCAACCAAGGTACCTCCACGCGGCTTAGCAGGACATAATTCCAAGGCAGCGGGCATGGCAGGGACCGTGGTGTTGGACGATGTGGAGCTCCGGGAGGCTCAAAGAGATTACTTGGACTTCTTGGATGATGAGGTGAGGGGTTCGCCGGAACCCAGGCTCTGGCGCTCGGTGCCCTTGCTTCCGCAGGCAGTTCGCGCGCGTTGCATCTCCTAGTCGGAGCTGCAACCGTATGGGGAACTAGAGGTTGTCGAGTTCCGCAGCTTAAGTGCGGCGGAGGAGGTGGCTGATCTGCACTAGAGCCTCCCACCGCGATCTTGTAACTTATTTCGCGATTCTGGGAATCGCTAGAGAGTGTTCTATAGGTGACCTCTTCGTGATGCTGTAACTTGTCCCTAAGTACAAATGATGACCTTACGCGCGAAAGGCTACCGGTTACCAGACCTTCATGGGGATTGGGGGGTGGCGGGAGAGGGAGCGATTGCTGTAGGACAGTAGTGACCCGCCCGCCGTGTTGTAGGGTGCTCAGATTATAGTGAGGAAAAAAGACTTCCTAATTTGGCTGCTTTCTTCCATACCAAATGAGATGCAGATAAAGTGTCTGGTATTCAAAACATTACAAAAGGGGGTTTTGTGTGCAACTCAGTTAGAAACTGTCGAATGTCAAAAATTTGATGATGAAGGAAAAGCAATTTAAATGTGAATTTTTAAGCAGTGCATTTAATTTACACTTTCATTGTACATGTTTAATGTGAACAACACGTTTTGATATACATAGGGAAATGGTTTTTACAGTCAAGCAAGTTGGCATATCTATTAAATTTTCGTTTTGGCAAGGCTTTTAATACTATCCTTTTCAGATTTTTTATGAGCTTATTTGAATTCCCCACAAAACGTTAGGTAATGTCAACATATAGAAGAGCTATTGGTGATAATGGGAATAAGGAAGTTGTTGTAATTGCTTTTTGTGTACTGGGGATTGAAACCAGGGGCACTTAAATGCTGAGCACATCCCCAGTTCTTTTTATTTTTTGAGACAAGTCTCATAGTTGCTTAGGGCATTGCTAAATTACTGAGGCTGTCCTTGAATTTGGGATTTGCCTGCCTCACCCTCATGAATAGTTTGCCACCATGTCTGGCTTCCATTATAATTCTTACAGTGTCCCAGTAGGGTGTACTTTTAGTTTGGTGTTAGTGAATGAAAAGGAGAAGTTGATGAGCATGTACTTTCCAATTCAGCTTGGCTGCAAAGATTGAGTTATTTATCTTGCTGTGGAGAACTACTTTTTAGAAATATCATATTTTTGAATCTATGACCATTCTGCAGGAAGATCAAGGAATTTATCAGAGCAAAGTTCGGGAGCTGATCAGTGACAACCAATACCGGCTCATTGTCAATGTGAATGACCTGCGCAGAAAAAATGAAAAGAGGGCTAATCGGTGAGTGGCAAAGGTTCCAGTGGGGATTTCCTGGCTCTGAGTGAGAATGACTCCACCTCTCTCTTGCCCAGATTGTAGCAAGCTTCCTAGGAAAGGACCTTGATAACATGGGATTGACTGGAAGCCTTCATTGGGTCTCTTTCTATGTTGTTTACTTTCAAAAGGAGGTGGCCCTCCTTCCAATGTTTAGCTGAACAGTATTAAAAGTCTTTGATAATTTGAATTAAAGTGAATCCTCAGTTTTGATATATTTTGCTCGGTTTTCATAGGGTGGAAGAAGAAAATAGGAGCTGGATTTTCTCCTTGACCATAATGATTTAAGAATGTTTACTTCTGTTTTGAGGGTCAGTTTTAGTTGGTTGTTTTTTGTAACCCACCCTCCCCAACCCAGTTCTGGATGGTGTGCCTAATTATTTTTTCTCTTGCCCATTTGCAGCCTCCTAAGTAATGCCTTCGAGGAATTGGTTGCTTTCCAGAGGGCTTTAAAGGATTTTGTGGCTTCTATTGATGCTACCTATGCCAAGCAGTATGAGGAATTCTACATAGGACTGGAGGGCAGCTTTGGATCTAAGCATGTGTCTCCCCGGACTCTAACTTCCTGCTTCCTCAGCTGCGTAGTCTGTGTGGAGGGCATTGTCACTAAATGTGAGTGGGCTAAAGGGAGGCACCGGGAAATGGAGGTGGGATAGACTGCGGGAAGCCAGGAAAGCAGGAAAGGCAATGTACCTTGTAATTTCAGAGAAGTGGAGCATTGAAATTATGTAGTAAAATTTGGAGGA
Source organism: Glaucomys volans (assembly GCA_020662805.1). Classification (NCBI taxonomy): domain Eukaryota; kingdom Metazoa; phylum Chordata; class Mammalia; order Rodentia; family Sciuridae; genus Glaucomys; species Glaucomys volans. The sequence continues at coordinate 234,502 of JAJEJO010001703.1, forward strand.
GCTCAGTTTGTGCACTGTGTTTAGGGGAGACTTTTAGTGATGATGTGAGCTTGCAGAATTGATAAATTCTGCTGAGAACTAGGGGAATCTTAGTTCCTGACATTCTTAGTATAGCCATGAACTCCTAAGGTTCCTTGGTTGAGATCACTGGCACTTAAAATTTTCTATGGACATGGTGATATGTTATATATACATATAAAAAGGACAGGTAGTACTGAAATAGATTAACCTCGTTGGGAAAGCAGCATTAGACATCATGATAGGCTTGTATGGGTTTGGAGCCCACCTCCATCATTGCGTAGCTGGCTGACTTTATATGCATGTTTTCTATCCCTAGGTTCTCTCGTTCGCCCCAAAGTTGTTCGTAGTGTTCACTACTGTCCTGCTACCAAGAAGACCATAGAGCGACGTTATTCTGATCTTACTACCCTGGTGGCCTTTCCATCCAGTTCTGTCTATCCAACTAAGGTGAGGGGAAATGGATCAACAGGACCTCTTTTGGGGTTGGAGTCAAAAGACACCTGTTTTAATGCAAGTAATTGTGTAATAGCTGGTCTTTCTTCTAGAGGTAGGCAGGGTGAAAAGTAAGGATTAATCCAAAGGAAAGATTCAGTACAGGCTAAAGTTTAATGTGAAAATTCCACATTTTTTTTTTTTTTTAAAGAATACCTTAGAAAATTTGAAATACTATGGAAGGGTTGAAAGAGGGAAAATTGTCACCTATGTAGATATTTTAGCAATGTGTATTTTAGCAAAGTTATAACTTTATATGTATTTTTTAAAAAGGGAAATATATATGGTGCATGATGTTTTTGTATAAACTGTGAATATTTTACTGGATTTGGGAGAAGGGTTAGGGTTAAATGGCTTTATCATTCAGATTGATAAATTAAAGACAATGCAAGGATTTCTTATTTAATGAGATCATTCAGTTTCTTTGATGTCTGAACTCATTATATCAAAGAATTCCATTCCCCTTCCCTTTATTAAAATTTTAATTGAGAGCTACTGTATCCAAAGCACTGTTAGGCACTATGGAGGACAAAGAAAATATGACTGGATCCTTGTTTTCAATCTTGTCAACTGGTAGGAAAATCAAACATGTAAAGAACTAAAATAGGAATATCAGAATTGTAACTGAAACACATTTCAGAATCTCTTGGTCTCCCTCCAGATGAAATGTGGACGTTGGGAGAGCCAAAGTGACTTACTTATGGCTACAGTTACTGATGAGCTTAAGGACTGAGATCCATGTATCTTTAGTGTAGACCAATTGCATTTTCTAAGTCCCCCTGTTTTCTTCATTAAGTTCTCTACTTTAAAAGTTCTTCAGGGAGTATTCTGCTGATGACTGTGGCCAACCTTTTTTGCTTGGGAATTGAATAAAGTTGGGCCAGGTCTCCTGGAAGTTGCCTAACATGGTACTTAAGAGCATGAACTTTGAAGTTACACCTGCATTGGGCCCTGGTTCTGCTACTTACTGTGTGACTTTGGGACACTTACTTCTCTCAGTCTGTTTCCTTAATCATAAAGTGTGGAAAACATCTTCATCAGGTGGTGATAATTACATGAGATAATTTCATAAAATAATAGCATAATTCCTGGCACATAGCCAGCACATAATAAGTGAGGGATGTAAGTGGTGGGCATGGGGTTTTTTTCCCCCAGTACTAGGATTGAACCCAAGTGTGCTTTATCACTGAGCAACATATCTTTATTTTATTTTATTTTTGTATTTGGAGATGGTTTCACTAAGATGCTTAGGGTCTACCTAAGTTGCTTATCCTAGCCTCAAACATGGGATTCTCCTCTTCTGTCTCCTGAATCACTGGGATTACAGATGTACACTTCTATGCATGATTGATTGTTTTTAGAAAATTCAAATGTTGAGGAAGTAAAACTTTAAGAATGTTTTTATAGAAATTTAGTGAAATTTAGTATACATATGGGAAAGCTCAAGTATATAACTAGATTTTTTTTTTTTTTTTTTACTAGATGAATATACCTGTATAACCAGCATCCAGATCAGGAAATAGAAACTTACTAGCACTCAGCAGTCTTCTTGAGAGCCATGCTTTCCTGATATTTGACAGTAGATTAATTTTGCCTCTTTTATGTAATTGCTCTTTTATGTTGGACTTCTTTCGCTTAACATTGTGTTTGTGAGAGTCATTCATATTGTTTATAGGGGTGTTTCATACATTTTTATTGTTGTGTGGTATTCATTTATGTGACTAGACCACATTTATTTAGCCATTCTATTATGGATGATTTGGATATTTTTTGAATTTTTTACTATCAGGAATAGTGCTACTGTGAACATTGTAGTGAATGGCTTTGGATGAATGTTTCTATTGAGTATTACCTAGCAGTAGAAAAACTGAGTTAGAGTTTAAGCATATAGTCACCTTCATAACAGGCATAAAAATCCTAATTTAAATGTTAATACAGCCATAGTTCCATCACAGTATGTGTTGTCCCTTCATTAGTAATTTGTAAATAGACCAGAGATAGGGTTGGAAGAAACTCTCTTTTTTTGTTCCTGGATGCTAAAATTTTATGAAGTCAGTTCTGAATTGTGTTTCCCATACCCAGTGAGTATGACATTTTTAAGACAAGACTAAAATAACACTATTTCTATGTGCCTTTCTGTAGGATGAGGAAAACAATCCCCTTGAGACAGAATATGGCCTCTCTGTCTATAAGGACCACCAGACCATCACTATCCAGGAGATGCCGGAGAAGGCCCCTGCTGGCCAGCTTCCCCGCTCTGTGGATGTCATTCTGGATGATGACTTAGTGGATAAAGTAAAGCCTGGTGACCGAGTCCAGGTGGTGGGGACCTACCGTTGCCTTCCTGGAAAGAAGGGAGGCTACACTTCAGGGACCTTCAGGTAAAGGGTGTGCCATGCAGTGCTTGGGGTGCTATTGGCAGTTCTGTTCCTGGTAGTATATTTCTCCAGTTTGCCGTATTCTAGAGAGCTCTAACTGACAGGTGGAGTATACTTCTAGCCTGCAAAAGGGAATATCTCTCATACCACTTTCCTGTCAGAAAAAGGTGGTGATACTCCCCATTTTATGTCAAAAATAGAAGTTATTGCTGACAAGATTACAGCCTTGTGGCTTACCTGGAAATTTCTCATTTATTCCTACCTCCTTCCCATATACACTCTGTCTTAACCTCTGTGACCCAACAGGAAATAAACAAACTTTAGCAGCGGGCATCATTGACTTACTTGGGTCACAGAGCACGTCATTTGTTCATTTTAAAACAGCCTTTCCCCTGGATTTGCTGTTCTATTTTAATAGCCTAAAAAGGCATACTGCTGCTGGAGGAGCTAGCTTCTGATGTTGGGAACTGAATATAACAAGCTTTCTCTTACTTTCCTCTTTGTGCCAGGACTGTCCTGATTGCCTGTAATGTGAAGCAGATGAGCAAGGATGCTCAGCCTTCATTCTCTGCTGAGGATATAGCCAAGATCAAGAAGTTCAGTAAAACCCGCTCCAAGGTCTGGGCATCTTTCAGGGGACTCAGGGTGGGACTGGACTTGAAAGAGTTGTTTGGGCATGTCACTATATTTGAACTGGATCAAGAGGAAGGTCACGGTGTTTTTCTTTGAAGTTAGAATATCAGTGTACCATAGAGTCTTATTTATTACTGAAGAATGAATGATGCATTATTACTTAAGTTTAAAAGGCAGTTGTTTGTTTGTTTGTTTTTTCTTTTTTGTGGTAATGGGGATTGAACCCAGGGCCTTGCAAGTTCTAGATGAGTGCTTGGCCTCAGCATCCTGACTAGCTGGGGTTACAGGTATGAGCCACTCTGCCTGGCTTTTTTTTTTTTTTTTAAATGAAGACAGGGTATCCACATTTAGAATTGAATAAAATATATGAATGGGTTGCTGCTGAAGTACAATACAGAGTCTTATTAAACCTAAAATGTTTTGAACTAGGTAACACTCCTTTTTTTCATGCCAGATTAAACATCTAAACAAGTTTTGTAACTAGGCTACCTCTGTCTGCTCTGACGATGGTCTGGTAATGTGAATTATCTTAGAGCAGAAGCTGTTACAATTCGGAGCAGTGTTCCTGTTTGTATATTTCTTCAAGCATTTTCTATGGACCAACATATAAAGTAGAGCTCTGCAAAACTGCAACAGATCTCACCAGGCTTTTCATTCTTGTTATTCCTGCACTAGGATATCTTTGACCAGCTGGCCAGGTCATTGGCCCCTAGTATCCATGGGCATGACTATGTCAAGAAGGCAATCCTCTGTTTGCTCCTGGGAGGGGTGGAACGAGACCTAGAAAATGGCAGCCACATCCGTGGGGACATCAATGTTCTTTTGATAGGTATGGTGCTGGGCATTTGCTTTAAGACTCTTGCTCTTACCTTGAGGACTTGGGTTGTGAGAACTCATAATGTGTAAGATTGTGTATTCAGCATCTGGTAGTATTTCAGTCCTATCAGAGGGCAAAAGTGAATCTTTTTCCTTAAAATAATTCCTGGAATTCCTAATTTATCATATCTGACATGTATCTTCCTTGAATAGTAAAGGAAAGAGTGAAGAAATTAATAATTAAAAACTAATTACTGTACTTTACATCCTTGTGGTGTCAGGAGCTAAGCTGGAAAAGTAGAACTCACTGCAGGGTGGTGTGAGGGGCATTTCCTAAAGAGTTATCCTCCATCCCACAGGAGACCCATCAGTTGCCAAGTCTCAGCTTCTGAGGTATGTGCTTTGTACTGCACCCCGGGCTATCCCCACCACTGGCCGGGGCTCATCTGGAGTGGGTCTGACAGCTGCTGTCACTACAGACCAGGAAACAGGTAAGGGTGAAAGAGTCTTTGGCAAAGACCCAGCATGAGAGCAAACGTGGATTTTTGAACTTGTTCTTGGCACTGGCTTGTGTTTGGAAGATAAGACCTGAAAGGTTAGTTGGGTCCAGGTTGTAGAGGACTGAGTATCCTGCAGTAGTGGGTGAATTATTTGAAGTGTTTGGGTGAGCTTCTAATTGATAAGAATATTTCCTAAAAGGTGATTTGAAAAGATTTCAAAGAGAAAGCTTAGTAAATTGGAAAGGAAATAAAACTGAAGATGGGACTGGTTATCGACTAGCGGAAGGGATTCAAAGACCAGTGAAAAGAGCAGGAGTCTAGCTGGTATCCATCACTTAAAGAGGAGGATGAAGAGAGAATCTATAGAGGAAATTTAGGAGAGGCTAGCTTGGGGTCAAAGTGACACAGAGATAGTGTTCAGGTTGGACTGAAAAGGTAAATTCACTGGAGCTTCCTATAAGCTTCAGAGCTGAAATCTTTACATGTGCCTAGGAAGGAGACCGTAATTCCTCTTCTTTGTCACCTGTAACTCAGATCATGCTCTTGTTTTTACTTATTTCTTCCCAGGGGAGCGCCGTCTGGAAGCAGGGGCCATGGTCTTGGCCGACAGAGGTGTAGTTTGCATTGATGAATTTGACAAGATGTCTGACATGGACCGCACGGCCATCCATGAAGTGATGGAGCAGGGTCGAGTGACCATCGCCAAGGCTGGCATCCACGCTCGGCTAAATGCCCGCTGCAGTGTTTTGGCAGCTGCCAATCCTGTCTATGGCAGGGTGAGTGGAATCAGGCCCTTAACCATGTCCTTGGCTTCATTTGGTTTTGCTAAATAACTGGGCCAAGATGTTAATTCTAGGGGAATAACAGAGCAAAATAACTCATCATCATGTTATTGTGCTTGGTTTGGAGTAGTGTGTTCTTATCCATTCCTATATAGCAGAATTCTCTGGAAAGTTATTTAAAAATAACTTTTTCAAAAGTACCAAAAAGTAAGCAAAATGATCTGCAGTCTCAATCCAGGTAACCTGTGTTGTCATTAAAATCAAAATACTGCTCCACACCTGTGCATGCCTTTAATCCCAGGGGGGGGGACATGGGAGGCACCACAGGAGGATCACAAGTTTGAGGCCAGCTTGGGAAACTTTGCAAGACCCTATCTCAAACTAAAAAGGTTGGGGATGTAGCTCAGTGGTAGAATGGTAGGGTTCAATCCCCAGTACCACCAAAAAAAAAAAAGGAGAGAACGAAAAAGATTATATTCTAGTAGCTTTTATTTTTGTGTCCTACTCCAGATCATTTCACTGAAGTTACAGGCTGGGAGTGGAAAGGCAAGAGTTGTGTGGTGTGTGGGTTTTTGTTTTTTTGTTGCAGTACCGTGGCTGGAACTCAGGTCCTTGTGCATACTAGGCAGACACGATCACTGAGCCATATCACCAGCCCTAATAGCTTTATTTTTATCAGCTTCTTTCATTCTCTCAGTAAAATCAGGTAGGTAATTATTTTTATAGATGAGAAAATGAAAACATAGGTTATATAATTTGCTAAAGTACCACAAACCAGAAAATGCAGAGTTAGGATTTGAATCCAAAGCTCAAATGATACTTTGGCAGTTTATAATCCCACAGTTTGTATTTCTGAATCCAAATCTCTGAGTTGGAGGTCTTGATAGCAGTGGTTGAGGAAGGGTCCATGGGTTAGTGTGAAGAACCATGGATTGGACTAAGAACCATAGTTTTATAGATTATCAGTAATGTGTTTTTAATTCTTCTGAAGAATGATTGGGAAGTGTAAGAAAATGGCAGGGTATGAACTCTGTGAACATGGTTCACATTGTTGTATTTGTAATCTACCAGATTGTTAGAATACTCTCTGACCATGAAATGGGAGTAGGCAGGCATCAGCTCAGAGGGCCCAGAACTGAAAGATAAAGAGTGTCAGGGTTTGCTTGCCTTGTATGCCCTACCCTGGGTTTGGTCCCTGGCAACATACAAGCACATTTAAAAAAAAAAAAAAAAAAAAAAAAGGAAGAATCCAATAATCCAGTGTCAGATTTTTCTTCAGTACCAAAGAAAAATCCCTAAATTCCTAAGATTTTTGATTTCTATGTCATTGGCCTTTTTAGCTGAGATTTACTCATTGCCTCATAAGAGATTTTAAGGTTCCAAGTCCCTCTGATTAAACTGGCTGGTCCTGTCTTTATGACAGGTAGGGAATGGAGTCATCTCTCAGAGTTGGTCCTCTCTTGGGAATGAGACCAGCAGAATTCAGCATGAGAAGGGCAGGGCTGGGGGCAACACTACATTCAGTCTGTTAGAGTGCCTGTGCTCGAGGTGGACTCCTAGTTAGGTTACCTGAGATTCAGTATAGAAGGATCTCAAGTAGAAGAGATGATTTACGTATTTGAATAATTTTTAAATCCTTTGTTTTCACTGGTTCTCGTCTTTTTTATGGTCTAGCCTTCCATTTCTATTCCCAGAATTACTTTGACTTTGTACTTTCTTTCCATGGATGTCACTTTCACCTTTTTCTTGTGTTTCCCAGTATGATCAGTACAAGACCCCCATGGAGAACATTGGGCTCCAGGACTCACTGCTATCTCGATTTGACTTGCTCTTCATCATGCTGGACCAGATGGATCCTGAGCAAGATCGGGAGATCTCAGACCATGTCCTTAGGATGCATCGTTACCGAGCACCTGGGGAGCAGGATGGTGATGGTGAGGCCATGAGAAGAGTGACTAGTAGAAAGGGTCCTAAAAAGATTGTTTTCTCAGGCTCAACCCAGGGGGTTGAGGTTGTTTGAAGGTTTGGGCTGATGTTACTCATGCTCTCAACTTCCTTCCTACCTGCTCTTACTCAGTGGAGATTATCCAAGGAATGTCTTTGTCTAGTTTGGGGTCCTGGAATACCTTTGGACATCTTGTTTGGGCATGGCAGTTCCACCTTCGCAGTTTCATGTTTCTGTTTCCTTCTGGGTCCTTGCTTTGTGCGTCTTGGTCTCTATTCTTTCTCTGCTATAGAAGAAGCTGTTCCCCTGGGTTGAATAAACTCTCTTGCTCTCCTTTCTCCCAACTTGGATTCCTCAGCCATGCCCTTGGGTAGTGCTGTGGATATCCTGGCCACAGATGATCCTGACTTCAACCAGGATGACCAACAGGACACCCAGATTTATGAGAAGCATGACAACCTTTTGCATGGGACAAAGAAGAAAAAGTGAGCATTTCTTTTACCTTCCATTGAGGAAATCAGAGATTTGTACATCCAAGCTTAGTTAAGGCATTAGGTGCTCCTGCCAAGATCATCCCTGGAATCATAACTGTCAGGGCCTGTTTTCTTCTTTTCTGAGTCTACATATACACCCTGTATTCTGGCCTGTGCCTTGTAAATTGTGGATGATTCTAAAATGTTCTGATAACATTCCCATCTCATGGTGTGTGATACCTTCCTCATACACACTGCGTAGTTGTTCATGGTGTAGGATCAATAGATAGCAATCGTTGGAGAATTGCAAATGGGTTTGGATAAAGGAGACTTGTGATCAGGTGTTCAAACCATGAATGTGGGAGCTTGTGTGTCTACTTTTGGCCTTGGTTCAGTTAGACACATATAGCATAATTGTCAAAGCCCTTTTGATTTACTTCAACAGACTTTTGGAGTCAGAGAACTGAATTTGAATATACTTTACTTCTCTGAATTGTTAGTTTTCTCACCTAAACAACAGAAGCTAAGCTTGGTATCTGAATTACCTAAGTTACATACCTAAAATTAAATAAAAATCTGTAAAAGGGCCTGTGTACATGCCTTGTAAGTAGTAGTTATGATATTAGGTTCTTTGCTGTGCCATTTGATCTTGACTTCTCTGAGGAAAGGTGAAGCCACTCACCCAGCAGGTAGTAAGGTGTGGCAGGGAAGTGTAATTCACTGTGCCTGGGTCCAGGGAGAAGATGGTGAGTGCAGCATTCATGAAGAAGTACATCCATGTGGCTAAAATCATCAAGCCTGTTCTGACACAGGAGTCAGCTGCCTACATTGCAGAAGAGTACTCACGCTTGCGCAGCCAGGACAGCATGAGCTCTGACACTGCCAGGGTGAGTGTCTAGGGGGAGCCTGGCCCGTAGGGTCCCTTTAGTGTATGTCTGGGACAGGAGTCCCTAGTATCTGGGAACTTGGGCAGCATTTTAATGTAATTAAAATTTAATTAAAATTTAAGATTTATTTCAACTTAGTTAAAATTCCTTCCTGGTCTGAAGGGCTTCCTATTAACACAATTTTAATCATTTCTTTTTTTAAAAAAAATGAAAAAAGGATTCTAGAGATTACATGCATCTCAATCAGCAAAATATGAGTGATTTGGGGAACTGACCTAGTCTCTCTTCTTCCATGCAATGTGAAAATAAGAAGAGCTATCCTCAAAGAACTTCTGTTTGAGAGTAGTTAGCAGAGAGGTAGAGGGAAGGATCATGTATACATATTTTAAAATACATACTCCAGTGGGGTACCTGTGTAGGAATGAATGAGTGAATTTGAGCACAGATGAAGAAGATGCTGATTTTTCCTATAGAATTCTCTGGACATATCTGAATGTCAGGGAAGGATTCCCAAAATGTGATGTTTGGGCTCAACTTTGACAAATAACCAAGAATTGACAATCAAGAGGAATAACCATGATTGTTACTCAAAGCAATTTCTAGTAAGGAAATATAGCTGCCCTTAAATTTTTCTAAATCTTTTGGAAGCAGTGTAGTTCACATAGAATTTCACAACAGAAAGACCCAAATTCAAACCCTCATTCTGTAATGTAGATGCTTGGATGTTGGCGTGATCATCTACTCCAGCCTCACCCATTGTCTTCTCATATTCTCACCTGGACTTTCCACCCCCAGTGGCAGCTTGTTTAGCACATCACTGTATTGAAGTCTTAGAATAAGCTGTTATGGAGCATAAACCTGCTTCCCCTTGACTTCTACTCATGTTCTTAACTTTAATTTTAGAGATTCTGTATCACTTGTCTTCTTCATATTAAACAGCTCCCTTTCTTTTTAAATGTTTTCCCCACACATGAACCATTGCAGTGTCAAAGAGCTTCTCCATTAACCAAGAACTGATCAGAATGTAGCATTTTAGTAGTGGTTCTGGTGGGTTTGGTAAATCTCCATTTGGATCTTCCAGTTCACTAGTGCGGACTGGGATTTTACCAGCTTTTTAGGTGATTCAAGAATTGGAGCTTGTCATGGAGTATATAACTTTCAAACTTTTACAGTTTGCCAAGACATTAAAAGATTTAGTGAATATTCAAATGTCAATGCATCTGTTTTTTGATATTGGTGTGGATATAAATGAAAATTTAGAAAGCTCAAAAATAGAAGCAAGTAGGTTATGTCACTAACGAGTCATATTACAGGAGATGGGGAGGTGTAATGGGAAGAACAGACTCTATATTTGATCCCAGCTCTGCAACTGGCTTTTGAAACTTGCATAATCCTTTCACTTCTTAAGTCATTTTCTTATCCATAAAATGAGAAGGTTGGATAATACCAGGGCACATCAGAATCACCTGAAACCGGTCCCATTCAGACAAAAACATTTTAAAAGATAAAAGTGCCCCAGTTTGGTATATACCCATCCCATGCAAACCACTTGCTGGGAATGTGCAGGAGTTCTCCTCTTCCTCTGGACTTAAGTGAATCTATACAATTTAAAAAAATCTGTCCCCAGATTACCAGTTTTATGCCACTGTCTTTATGTGATCTTGGAAAATTACTTTAAACTCTGATTACCATTTTCCTCATTTGTAAATCTTCTCTAAGTTTTTGAGGGTTAAATGATAGAACAAATATTAAGGCAAACTTCCTGGTGCATTGTAAACTGGCAGTAAATGATTGTTTTTCTCCCTTGCATACACTTTCTAACCTTTTAACTTTCCAACTCTAAGATGCCTAATTTTCTTTGTTCACCTGCTTCTCCCTTTCTGAACACTCTGACGTGTATTTCCTTGACCATTTTTCTTTCTGAATTTTAAATGAGATTATAGAGTTCAGAATTCTTCACCTGGGTGTTCTGGAGCTTTTTGGGAAGTGTCTTCATTTCCCTTTGCAGTATGAATGTTGGGCATTCTATAGGATTCTGAATAAGCAATTCTGTTTTCTTCCCCAGACATCTCCAGTTACAGCACGGACTCTGGAAACTCTTATTCGATTGGCCACGGCCCACGCAAAGGCCCGTATGAGTAAGACTGTGGACCTGCAGGATGCAGAGGAAGCTGTGGAACTGGTCCAGTATGCTTACTTCAAGAAGGTAAGGATTGAGATCTTGGGCATGAGAGGTTCTTCTAAATAATCAGAGGTGCACAGACCTCTCAGCCCTCCTGTGGCTTACTTCTGCATTTGGGTTAGTGTAACCAGCACTTGCCTGCCAGTGTTCACTGTTCCTCATTCCTTCCTCTGGAAGGAATTCACAGTGGTTCTTCACCCTGGCTACACCAGAAATCATGTGGAAAGCTCTATGATGTAGATGCCAGGACTCCTAGAGACTCTGGCTTAATTGATATTCTACAGGTCAGTCTGCTGCTTCTCTACCCCTGCTTCCTTTGCATCTTAAGTAGATATTTCCAGAAGAATTGTCTTGAGACTTATCTTCTTCCCTCATTACCTTTCCCCTTGGTAGTCTCTTCAAGTGACCCCCTGGCATCTCAAAAACTCATGTCAGAAGAGGAAATCTCAAACTTGCTTCTCATTCTGTCTTTCTCTCTTTCTGTTGGTGACATTGCATCTCTTGTCATTTTAGATACCATTGCATCTCTGTCATTTTAGATACCAAGTCTCAAAGCCTTGACCCCTTTTCCTTCTTCATTGCCCCATTTGGTGAATTGCAACCCTTGGGGATTTAGTTTGTGGGATTGTTAGATATTTGCTCTTTGCTAGTTTGGGGGTTGTCCTAAATTTCAATTGAACACCTGATTTATAAAGAAATGAATTGTTTTGCACTTGACCATTATGGTTTAAACCGTCCCCATTTGTTTCTTTATTCAGTAAGCATTTATTGATGCCTCCCAGCATTTTTAAGACAGGTAGCAACCTCTCTCTCTGTCCTTGTTCCTAGGACTTGGGGACAAGAGAGGTTAGGTAAATCATTAGAGATGTGAAAGTCATTTCTGCTGATGGTGCAGAAGGGACCCTTACTCATCTCTGTATTCAGTTCCCTGGCATCAGTGACCCCTCTTGGCACCCACACTTTTCTTGATTCTAGGTTCTGGAGAAGGAGAAGAAACGTAGGAAGCGGAGTGATGATGAATCAGAGACAGAAGATGAAGAGAAAAGCCAGGAGGACCACGAGCATAAAAGGAAGAGGTAGGGTGGAGCTAAGCCAAGTGAGAGGGAAGTCTCCTGTTGGAGCTGGGGAGAGGGGTGGAGGGTAGGTCAGTGCTACTTTTGACCTTGCTCAGGGGTGCTCAGGGGCCTATTTGTGTTGTCTGGAGATTGTCTCTTTTAGAAAAATTAGTATGTACAGGCCTCTGCCTAGTGTTTCACTTCAATTATAGATGGTTCTGTTTCCTTTTGGTCAGAGGCACAGGCTGGGGTTCCACAAAGTATCACTTAATTTCTGTGGATATTTTAGGAGGAAGACTCGGGAGTCAGATGCCAAGGATGGAGATTCTTACGACCCCTATGACTTCAGTGACACAGAGGAAGAAATGCCTCAAGGTGAGTGAGCCTTTCCCATTGGATCAAAGAGGCTGTTCCTTTGACTCCTGATCTTTTAAAAGTGCACAGAGATGCACTGTATTTTCTCATGGTCTCCCATTTGGCTCCCTTCTTAGGGACCTGTATTGAAGAGGTTTGTCCTAAGAGAACCTTGGGGGAAACCTACAGTAAAAAGAAATAGGTTTTTCTCAGATGTTTGCTTCCTCCTCAATGAACTGTGATCTTTGGTCAAGTCTGGGATAAGCACCCGGTTAATGTATGTTTGGGATCTTCTGCCTGACTTAATTTCTTTATTGTTCTGTTGCGATTTCCTTTTTTCTAATAAGAAATCATAGGAAATAATAATCATAAGAAACAAGAGTGTTTGAAGGCTCCATGAGGGGTGGGAAGTAGAGAAGATAACTTCTCTGGTGTAGGTGGAAGTGGCTTCACTTTGCTGTTTTTTCCATCCTCCTCTGAAGTGCACACTCCAAAGGCAGCAGACACACAGGAGACCAAGGAATCCCAGAAGGTAGAATTGAGTGAATCCAGGTGAGTGGGGAACTTGGTCCTGCACTTGGTGAATTCCTGCTGAGGCAAGAACTAGCTCCTGGGGGAGAGTGTGAAATGAGCTGCCTACCAACAGAGCAACACTAGAGAGCCACGGGGTATTAAACAGTTTATAGTCTGACTGTAATGTCAAACTTACAGGAAAGTTGCAAGGGTAGTGTAAAGAACTTCTGGTTGCTTTTACCCAGACTCCCTGTTTACATTTTACTGTTTGCTTTGTTAATTCTCTGGGAATTTGAATCATGTCCTTTGTGAGACCATGAAGAAGAGACTTAGTAAGGGCAACATTTGTGATACTGTAATCTTGTATTCTTCTCCGTGGGATACATGTGGTTTTTCTCATAAATTGTGGCCTTTTATTTTGAAACAAAAGATTTTTTTTACTGCAGTTTGAGAGAACATTTTTGTCTAAGTTTTGTGTTTACTAAACACTGAAGAAACTATATCTAGGGTTACCTTTTTATTTTCAGATCTGAAATAGAGTATAATGTGTTTACTGAAGAATATTTGAAAAACATTGAGAAGTTGTAAGGGAAAATCAACTAATCAAAATCAACTAATTCTACCCTCCAGAGACCCTTTATCTTAAAGTGCTCTCTGAATCAGGTCTTATACAGATCTCACTCTTAATGACTGCAGTCTTTCCATAGTATGGATGTGTAAAATTTTTTTGAACAAATTTTCAAATGATGAACTAATTAGGGCAGTTTCATATAATTGCTATTTATAGTAAAACATTCTTACATTTATCAGTGTACACCTATGCAAGTATAGTAAGGTGAGTTCCTAGAAATTGACTCCCTGGGTCGAAGGATATGTGCTTTTTATACCTAAGTTGCTAAATTGTCCCTCAAAGATTCTGTACCAGTTTACCTTTCTACTGTTATGTGAATGCCAATTTCCAACAACCTGGAAGCCCTCTCATTTTATTTATTTATAATTTTGTTTTGTTACTGGGGATTGAACCCAGAGGTGCTTTACTACTGCCACATCTCCAGCCCTTTTAATTTTTTTTTTTTTTTTTGAGATAGGATCTAAAATTGCTAACAGCCTTGATAAGTTGCTGAGACTGGCCTTAAACTTTTCCATCCTTCTGTCTCAGCTTCCTGAGTTTCTGGGATTACAGGTGTGTGCCACCATTAGTCCTCTAATTTTAAAGTGGTATTATTTCTTAGTGGGCAAGAAGCTTAATAGTAACCAAGGTTAGCTTTAAAGAAAGATACTCAGGAACAGCCATTAGAGGCTGAGGGGTGTGAGAAATGAGAATACTGGGGGACACCTCTGCTGTATTATCACGTTGATCCTTCCATATGAATCTTGCATTTGAGAGCATTTGAGTTTACTTCTCCTCCATCCTTTTTCCTGTCTTGGGCAGGTTGAAGGCCTTCAAGGTGGCCCTCTTGGATGTGTTCCGAGAAGCTCATGCCCAGTCTGTGGGCATGAATCGCCTCACAGAATCCATCAACCGGGATAAAGAAGAGCCTTTCTCTTCAGAAGAGATCCAAACTGCACTGAACAGGATGCAGGATGACAACCAGGTCATGGTGTCTGAAGGCATCATCTTTCTTATCTGAGAAGGCCTCCTCTCTGAACTTGGGGTGTGCTGAGAAAATTTCTCCCAAGTTTCCAACCCCCTCCCTGGCACTAGGCTATGCCTTCAACACCCAAATACCAGTGTTTAATTGAACTGAAGTTGAGGGACATGGGTGACGAAGTTGGATCAGCTCCTGGTGGGAGATTTGGAAATGGGTGATGAAAACTGCCTTGAAGTATGGCAGGGGAAAGTGGGGAAGGACTAGAACTTTTGTTATCTTCATCGGAGAAGGACTGCATCTTACACCCCACTTCCCATCCCAAATAGACCCAGCATTGTTTTGTGTATATAACACAACTTTTTGATTCTTTTGGGGCACAGCTGGTTTCTGTTTATCCTTTCTGTGTTTGTTGGCTGTTTTGCTTTTCCTCCAGAGCACTTGGGTCTAGAAAAGGCTTTGAGTTCTATGCTGGTGGAGAGACTCTGAGGCAGGTCATGAGAAAGCTTTCTTTGCAGTTAAAACTAATATGTACTTTTGAACTAAATATCCAGGACATTGAATAAACTTAACCATTTTAATATACATGGTCTTAATAATGATTGCTTTTATTTATTTATTTTATTATGGTATGGGGGAATTGGACCCAGGGGTACTCTACCACTGAGTTGCATTCTCAGCTGTTTTTGTGTTTTTGAGACAAGGCCTCACCAAGTTTCCAAGACTGGCTTGGAACTTGCAGCCTTCCTCCTTAGCCTCTTTGTGCTTTTTCTATACATACTTGTTTTTCTTGAAAACCTGGCCTGCCGATTTCCTGCTCCCAAGTTTTGCACCAAGTTACCACAAGGTGGCAGCAGCCTGCTGTGATAGATTGTGTTTTCCTATTGAGCCAGTTTTCTTCCTCAATAACACAGGCTTTTATCAGTAAAAACAGGTTGTGAAAATCACGCTGCTGATTTGGAATAGCTAACTGACCACAGAAGCCAGTAGGTGAAAGTCCAGGAGAATTAACCCTCTGTGTTTTCTGAACCTGTGTCATCAAATCCCTTCACAGAGAAATGAGAAGTCAAATACCCTCAAAATTACCTGAGTTCTTGCCCATGAAGAGCTCCCCTCAGGATATTTTTGAAATTACCTAGTGTCCTGCCTTTGGGATTTGCTACTTTGTTTGCACAGAAGTTTGTGGAAGGGGCAAGATCAGGCCTTTACTGTTGCTTGGTTTATGTAGCTTCCAAAGAACTTTAAATTTATTTAAATAGAAAGAGCAAAAATTGTGTTACTTTATGGGGTGCCTGGGTAACAGAAGTATGTTATATACCAAATGAGGGCATTCAGAAGCTATAAGAATTGAGGGAAGACCATGAGAGTCAGGAGGGTGGGGGTTACTGCTGTAAAAAAAAAAAAAAATCAAGGATGTTTCAGGGGTCTCCTTAATCTGTTCCAAAAGGGACTCTGTCCTTTATTCCCAAGGACACAGGCGTAGAGCAGAATAGATGCACCGATCATGTTGGTAATATCAGTCTTACCTTGCTGACTGTTTCATCTCTCTTCAAGCTAGGTGAAGAATGGAAGGTAGAAGACAGTGTGTTCAGCTGTCACAGTAGATTTTTTTTTTGCCTCGGGCTGGGGATCAAACTTAGGGGCTTTGTGTGTGCTAGGTGAGCACTTTACCACTAAGCTACATACCCTCAGCTCTACTAGATACTAATCGTAATAAAATAACTTGGCTCTTAGGAACTTGGTTTATCTTTACAAAAAGTTGCCGGTGTATTTTCCTATCTGGTAGCACACAAAAGAAGTTGGTAAGCATTTCAGGATAGGTTCTTGCTCATTGTCAAGAGACCCTGTGTAGGACCTGCACCAGGAACCTAGAAGAGCTGCCTAGGCGTAGGCCAGCTGGTGCCAAAGGCATTGCTGTTGCTACATAGACCAGGAGAGAGGATATCAGGGATGGGGAAACAGCACTTTTATAAGGATTATTATCTAACGCAGATTCATTAGGAAAAAAATAAGTGATCTATATGCTTCATTCCAGAGGAATGAAGGGGAAGTTTGCTTATATTTAATATAACTAATCTGAAATAGTTAAAAAAATGTTTGAGCTTAGAGGAGTAACTGTCTTGAAAAATTGTGGTACCTTATTCTTTAAGTCTCCTGGATAAATGAAATATCAGGATGAAAAGGTAGTTTTTAGAATGGTTTATTTGGTAAGAGTAGCTGGATTGCATCTCAGCTGCTTATGCCAAGTAAATGGTAGTTTTTGAGGGGTTTGTTATCTTGGCTGTAAAATGGGGTAATTGCTTCCTTGAGGGTGCTTGTGAGACACAAGTGGGACAGCAGGTGGCAGGCTCCTAAGGGCCTAACTGCTCTGTGGTAGTGGTATCACTAAAATTTCCAGGGCCCACTGAAGCGGTTAATTTTGATAAATGTTTTAATAAAGTATCCTTTCATCAAAATTAAAGGGATTTGGGGTTGGGGATGTAGCTTAGTGGTAGAGTGTTTGCTTGGCATGCACAAAGTCCAGGGTTCGATCCCCAGCACCCTCCCCAAACAAAACAGACTAAGATGTTGATTTCACCCTTGTATCCCTGTGTTCTTCCCTTGAAACTCCTTGATTGCTCTTGTCCTCTAGTCAGTGTGGCTGTCATTCAGGCAGTTGTCACAGGGAAGACTCTTACCTCTAGCTTGTGACAATAGATTCTTTAGCTTTCTCCCAGGGGCTGGGGTTTTCTGCCCAGTGCAGGCAGTGCTACTTTCCAATATCCCTGCATGGTAGGGTCATTAGAAAATGGAGGATGAGAAAGGAGAAAGACTCAGAAATCAAAGGCAGCCAGTTATTTCTCATTTCTCTTGAGTGTTCAGACTATACCAGTTTTCCTAATGACTCCAGATTTTCCAATGTGAGGTCTACCTGAAGGGTTTGGTATTTCTAAATTACTTATCCCTAATTCAAAGTAAATACTATAAATAGTTGTTATCTATACTGTATTGTTTGGGAATAATGGTAAGGAAAAAAGTCTGTACAGTACAGATACTTTTTTGGGGGAATAGTTTAAATTGAATTGGTTGAATCCATAGATATGGAACCTGCAGCTTCAGAGGGCCAACTGAATGCCTTTTAAGGGCAGTGGTTCCTATACTTCCCTATTTTGTGAGTAGCACCTGGATATTTCCAATGATCTTAAGGGATTTTATTTAATTTCTATAAAGACTTTAGAGCAAAATTAATTTTAATTGATTTAAATTTGCTGAAATATAAACAGTTTACTTTCTTTTTCAGGTCTGATGCTTCAGGGATGAGTCTTATGTTCTGGTTGGTCCATTACTAACCAGCATGTAATCCTAGCTCATTCTCTTCAGTTTTTCCGTGAGGGAAAGAATTAAGATTCTAAATTCTTTTCCTGAATATTTTTACTATTAAGTCCTGAGTATTTTCCCACAGCCTGTAGGAAGATATTAGCCTCTGCTGAGATTTACCATTCTGATAATAATCCTCTCAGCAGGTACTTTTGTAGCAAGCTAAGCCTTCCTACCTTTAGGTACCACTATCCAACTTTGCAATAGAAAGGTCAGTACATGCATCTTGTGTAGGGTGCTGTTATTCTAGTGATTTAAGTGGATGGGGTCTGGAAGGAGAGCCATAATCAAGCCTGATAAAATCTCTAAAAACAAAGCATAACATGGGAATTCAACTCAGTGCATAGTTCTAGTTTTTAGAAGTATGCATAAAGCAACATGGAATATTTAGGAAAGTAGAGAACCAAAAATTACCACCCTAATGTAATTGCTATAGTTTATTTTGGTGAACTTTAAAGCACATTTTAAGAGTGATACCTCACAATATTTCCAGTTGTATCAGCAAGTTTCAGATTAAACATTGGTAATTATATAGTCTGTTGGAATTTAGGACTAAGGATGTTTTCAAAACTTTGAATTTAAAGTCTAATTTCTGAAAATCAGACTATAGAGAAATGCAAACATTTCATGTCACATTTAATCCTAATGAACAATGAAAGCCAAGCAAATTAGAGTTGGCAGTGGATGATGTATATAGATTCCAAGTTCTCAACTACACTTTGACTCCCAGAAAACTAATTGATGGACTTGGTAATTAGGTTAAAAGAAGTGCTATAATATTGCAAGCACCATGTAAATTATCTCCTCAAGTCTTTCCTATAATCCTATGATGTGGATTTTATTATCCCAGTTTTGTAGCAGAGGACATAGTCCCAGAAAATAATTTCCCGAGGGTCTTCCAGCTAGTAGATGGTGGAGTCTGAATTCATACTCAGAGCTGTTTCTATTTGTAGCTACTGCGTTCTAACCATGATGTGCTGCTCCCTCAGAAGGACTGGGAGTGCCCTGAAGAGTTGCAAGGGTCAGAGCTACATCTCTGAGTGTACCTAATGAAGGTGACACATTAGGGACACCACATGGAAAGCAGGACCCCTCAGGACTAAAGGCAAACACCTCTCAGGGGAAATAGCTAGCCAGGGTAGGTCTCAGTCTGACAAGGTTAACAGCCATTCCAGAAATTAGGAGTCAAACAGTGAACTACCTCAAGGCTATGGGAGTGAGAACAGGCCAGGAGATGGGAGGCTGGGAAAGTCAGTGCAGCCTTCTGAGATTATGCGGCCAATAGAAATGCTAGCTCTGAAAATAATAATATAGGAGATTTTCCCAGATGATAAGGGCAGCTCTAGGTGGTGGAACCCAAGGACGGTAACATGGGTATCAGTGTTTAGAGCTGAAATCCAAAACCTTCCATAGCTGGATGACCTCTCTGAGCAATCTCAGGAATGTGCCCGAAGGGCAAAGAAGTCAATTTGTCAATGACTGGTATTTGCTACTCAACAGTACCTGCAACTCAGTTATGGAAGTGGTTTGACAATTCTTCCTATCATTAACAGAGCAAGTGTAGAAAAGGTAACTTTTCAACACTGTAAAATCTTTAAGAGTTAGAGGTAAAAATTGGCCAAGTGCGGCATCTGAAGAGCTGTCACCAAAACTAGGACCTGATCATGTTTCCATTTATCTTGATAATACAAAGAGAAATGTGCAAAGATAAGATAATGTGCAAAGACTGAGAAGGGTTCAGAATCAAAAAAGCAAAGACTTTCAGCTCATCTCATCATTTTCAAAGAGTTGACAGTTGCTCATGACCCCAGTGACAGACACCTGTAGCAGTTGCTGCTCTCTTTGCAAGTTTGATCCTCTTGATAAGCCTTCACCTTTCCACCTTGGGCTGAGCATCTGTTCCCAATATTCTCCAGCCTGCATCTGAGGAAAGTTATTTTTTTCTTGTCTGGGATCAAAGTTAGAATACCTTTGTTTGAATTCAGCTCTGCTATTTAATAGCTGTATGGCTCTGGACAATTTCCAAATATTATTCCCATCCTCAGTACAGGGGACTGAACTCAGCGGTGCTCTACTGCTGAGCTACATCCTCAGGCCTTTTTATTTTTTATTTTGAGTTAGGGTCTTGCTTGTTCAGCTTGCCCTCAGATTTGTCTTCCTCCTGCTTCAGCCTCCTGAGCAGCTGGGATTGCAGGTGTGTACCACTTCCTGTGACAAGCTCCTTGTGCTCTTTAAATCTCCTAATTTTGTAATCTGCGCAATGAAGAGATTTATCACAATTTTATGGAATTGTGAGAATCAAATACAAAATATATATGAAAATATTTTATGAGAGGTAGTATGACTTTATTTTCAATGTAAATAACTAATATAATCTATTAATATAACCATTCTCCTCTCTTGTTAGCATTTTGACAAAAAGTTATTAGGGCCAGACCAGAGAAATTTGGCCCTAGAAGAGTTGGAGAGAAAGATCCCTTTATTTTCAGATAGAGACTAAAAGGAGTCAAGAGAGCCTGGAGCTAAACTTCTCCACTGGTGGCCATCTGTAGGAAATTTATTCGACCTCCAGCATTTGTCTAAAGACTTGATCCAAATTGTTTCCAAAGGACTGGGCAACTCCTGAAGTCTCTGATGGAGCAGACAGAAAAGATGAGTTGTCTTTCCTGTCATAATGACTGCATGCCAGGTCTAGGAGTGCTCCATAGTTTTCTCAAGTCCTGTGAGTGAGGGACAGTTCTTACAGACCAGACTACACAATTGTATAGGTACACAGAGCAGAGGAATACACCCCACTGTAGTGTTTTTTTCATCACATTGGAAAATTTGATAGTGGCAGGAGAAAATCCATAATCACAGCTGGTCCTCCAGGTCTTGACATAAAGTGAAACAAAGGCCCTCATTCCCTCTGTTGAGGCAGCAGTAAGTCTGGCAGAACCAGGTAGTGAGAAGTGAATTTGCTGGCAGTCAGAAGCCCATTAAGGAGATGCCCCTAACAAAATGGACAATTTCTCTGGCATAGGCACCTGATTTCTGTTTTATCATACTCAAATGGGAGCTTTGATTTCAACAGGTATGCCAGGTTCACCACTAGCTTGTGTACTGAGAAATTGGAGCAAGGTTAAATCACAGATGCTCAAGAAAAAGTGCCTCATTTTCTTCTACCAAACATGGCCTCAATACAAACTTGTTAGAGAATCATGACCATCAGAGGGAAATATGAATGTTAATGCCATTCTGCAGCTTAGCCTGTTCTGTAAAAAGGAAGGAAAACAACCTGAAATTCTTATGCGCAGGCCTTGAAGAAAAACCCAAATTGCACCAAAAATGTAAATTATATTTAGCTATGAGTCTCCATTCTGAATGAGGCCCAATTTCCCTCCAAAAGATCATTAGCTAATGGTAGGGCAGCACAAACATACCAGGATTTATTAAAAGAAAGATATCTAAGGGTCTCATAGTCTCACAGGGTAGTAAGTCATATGGTAATGGTGGATAATCCCAAGGCTTGCATTTTTTTCATGACTACCCATGAAAGAGGAGAGAGGGTATGACCACACCGGTAAGGTAACAGTTAAATCCAAAGGTCAAAAAGACATATCAGGGAAAGAAAACTTCAGACCAATATCCCTAATAAACAGATGCAAAAATTCTTAATAAATTTTGGCAAATCTCATATACAAAAACATTTTTTTGTTAAAGTCCATCTTTATTCTAATTAGTTGTACATACAAAAATATATTAAAATGATAGTGCATTAAAAAAACTGGAACAAGAAAAGTATACCCTCTTTCAACACTTCTATTCAACACCATCCTTCAAACTCTAGCCAGAGCAATTAGATGGAAGAAAGAAATTAAAGGGATATGAATAGGAAAAGAAGAAAACTATTCCCATTTGCTGACATGATTCTATATTTAGAAGACCCAAAAAACTCCATCAGAAAACTTCTAGAACTCATAAATCCAGCAAAGTATCAGGATATAAAATTCACACCCATAAATCAATTGCATTCCTATACATCAATGATGAATCAACTGAAAGGGAAATCAGGAAAACTCCCTCATTCACAATAGCCTCAAAAAAAAAAAAAAAAAAAAAAAAAAAAAGCAAAAATACCTTGGGAATCAATCTAACAAAAAAGGTGAAAGACCTCTACAGTGAAAATTACAGAACACTAAAGAAAGAAATTGAACAAGACTTAGAAGATAGAAAACTCTCCCATGTCCATGGATAGGCAGAATTAACATTGTCAAAATGGTCATACCATCAAAAGTGGTATACAGATTTAATGCAATTTCTATTTATATTCCAGTGACATTCTTTATAGAAATAGTAAAAGCAGTCATGAAATTCATTTGGAAAAATAAGAAGCCCAGAATAGCCAAAGTAATCCTCAGCAGGAAAAGTGAACCAGACCTTAAATTATAATACAGAGCTATAGTAATAAAAACAGCATGGTATTGGCATCAAAATGGAAATGTAGATCAATGATACAGAATAGAAGACACGGAGAAAAATCCACAAATACAGTTGTCTCAAACTTGGCAAAGGCACCATAAACATACATTGGAGAAAAAAGATAGCTTCTTCAACAAATAGTGCGGGAAAAATTGGAAAATCCATATGTAGCAAAATGAAATTAAACCCCTATCTCTCACCCTGAAAATGCAACACAATGGATCAAGGACCTAGGCATTAGACCAGAGACCCTATGCCTAATAGAAGAAAATGTAAGCCCAAATTTACATCATGTTGGCTTAGGAACTGACTTCCTTAACAAGACTCGTAAAGCATAAGAAGTAAAATCAAGAATCCACAAATGGGATGGAATCAAACTAAAAAGCTTCTTCACAGCAAAGGAAACAACCAATAACATGAAGAGAGAGCTCACACAATGGGAGAAAATATTTGCCAACTGCACGTCAGCTAGAGCATTAATCTCCAGGATATATAATGAACTCAAAAAACTTAACATCAAAAAGCCAAATAACCCTATCAATAAATGGGCAAAGGAACTGAACAGGCACGACCAGTGTCACTGGAACCTGGAAGGCACACAGGCTCTGCTTCTCCTTTTCAGTAGCTTCCCCTCCTCGATTTCCTTCTCCATGCCTCCTTCAAGCCCCCACTGCTGCAAAGGTGATGAACTGTCATTCACAGGAAAGCTGCTTGATCCTGTTCTACAGCTTTTCTACCCCAATCAAGGGAACCTGAGATTACCTTTCTGAGTTACATCCACACCGGGTCTCAGAAGTGTTCTTTCCATGTTTTCTGTCTGGTCCTGCTCTGCACCCTGTTAGTCTAGACTTTTTATGGGAAATCTACAGTTATGACACTTCGAATTTTTAGCATTTAGAATCCTGCAATTGCTTTCCACAGAAAGAGGAAAAAAACTGACTGGGGGAAGGAGCTGTATTACCCCTCTCCACCATGCACCTGAGCACGCACATGCATACACACTCTACTTCCTGGCTGAGATTCTGAGTATGATGAATTATAATATTCTTTTTACTTTTGGTTTCCATTGGATCCTAAATTTGTAGTCCTGTCCAGAAGTCCCTTCCCCAGTGCGTGACTCCCTGTGAAGCATCACTACTAGGTGCTCATCAAGCTGGTGTGATCTTTTGGTGGCAGTCCAATTCCTCTTTTGAAAAACTTCCAAATATTTGAGAATGACATTTTAGGTCTGTAATATTCCCACTTTAATAATTTTGTAGACAACTTGTCTGATATATTAGGAATCAAATATAGTAATAAACTAGGTGGAAGAAAAAATAAAATAATATTGTCATCAGATCAAGTCAAGTGAATACTTACTGAGTGTCAGCTATGAATAAAATAATTTTCTATGGGTGTAGAAGTGGTGGAAACAACAGAAAACAAAAGTCATAGTTGTCTTCTTCAAAGAACCTAAGATCCATGGAACAGTTAGGAATAAAGACTTGAAAATTTAAAAAGCAAAACCATAGAAATGCCCATTCAAGTGGGTATTTCTAGACACAACAGAAAAATTGTGTCTAGTTAGTGGCTAAATGAAATGTTACAGAAGTTGAGAGTTCAGAAGAAAGACATAAGTGGATTTTGAGTAGAAAAAGAGGGATGTTGTGGAAGAATCTGGACTTTGGGTAGAACTCTGATGAGCAGAGAGAACTGAATGGTCATTCCAGGGATAAGAAATAGTCTGGAGAGGGTGAGGACTTGCAAATATAAAGCATTTTATGGAGCAAAAGCTGATAGCTGAGTTTACTTCATGCATAAGGTTTGGGAAAGTAATCTTTAATAAATTAGGTTGGGGCTATGAGATTTAGACCAACATATAAGGAATTGGTAATTTAATCTAGGGGCAAGAACGGAGTGAAAGACCTCTTCCTGGGCCTCGACTTGCCACCCCAACCCACCACCCCAAAACTTCATTGGTTGCCAGTGAGATAACCTGGGAGAAGTTCAGGGGCAACAGTTGTTGATCTCTGGGGCCTGCATAGAAACAAGCTGTGGAGAAGCTTTGGTGGGAGGAAGCAGGAAAATCTGACATTGTGCACCAACACTCAGCCGGGCTTTCCCCAGGCATCTTACTCTGGCAGCAGGTTGACTAATTGCATGCACTTGGCAGGAAATGAGCCCAGTTGCTGAGTAAGTGGAAGTCTGCACGGAACCCCGAGCTGCTGCCCCTGACCTCTAGTTACTAGGGCGGCCACAGTCTTACAGCAGACTTCCTTTCCTCTTACTTTCTTCACACTTGCCAAAGAACCTTCCAGAGTGTAGTATAGGAGAACAGGTATAGTTCTTAGCTATCAGGAAGTGAAAACCCCAGATTTAAGATTTCTGTTTTCTTAACCCAATAGACTTTCAGGGATGTTGGACTGTCAATATCTGAGCTTTGGAAAATGTAGAGTCCAGCGAATCCCATTGCAGTTTTGTGGGATGTCTGGCATTTTCCCTGATGTTCCTTAATGCAGTGCATTTCAGGCTTCCATGTGATGTGAGTCATTTGGGCATCTACTGATAATACAATCAGATTTAGCAGGTGTGGAGTGGGGACCTGAGATCACATTTTTATTCACATGCTAGATGTTGCTGGTCTGGGGCCCAAAGCTTGAGCAGTAATATCCTCCTAGATTGCGGGGTGACATTGCTCATTGCTCATTGCTTCCTTGCTCATTGCAAAGCTTGCTGCTTCTCTTCCTGAGGTTGTTGTCTTCTCCCCATGCCACTTTGCTCCACATAGACATCATAAGCCTACTTTGTATGTGAAGAATTTTACCATAGCCTTGGGAATCATGAAAGAATGAAAAGACAGTGTAGAAATGAAAACAACTGGACTTGAGACTTAAAAGTCCCCTAGTCATCTCTGCTACTACAAGTTTGTTCCTGGTATCTTTCCCTATGTCTTCTCTCTCCAGGGCTAACTCAAATTTTTGATATATTTATGCCTCTCTGTCTCCACTCTGCAGTGGGCTCTACCTGTGTACTTCCCAAAATGCCCAAGGTAAGTTCTCTTCAAAACACAAGTGCTATCTCATCTGGCACGAAGCTCAGTAGTCAGCTGGGTGGAAAAACACGTTATGGTGATTTTAGTCTTTTTCATTTATTTATTTTGTGGTGCTGGGGACTGAGCACTGTGCCTGTGCATGCTAGGCGAGCATTCTACCACTGAACTATATATCCCTGACCCTTCTTCTTTTTCAGATTGTACTTTGATTTTTCTTCCTCTTACCCAGTACAGTGACCAGCCCAGAGTGGGTGTTTCATAAATGGTATTTTTGTTAACAAGGAGATAAAACTCAGATGCAAAAACCTCCACAGGTCAGAATTGAGAGATTCTTCTTTCAAGGAGTTTTCTCCAGTACCTTAAACCCTACCGCTGCCCAGGATTCTCACACAGCACTGTGGGGAAACCCCTTTCCTCGCTCTTCCTTTTTCACTTTTTCTTCTTCCTCAATTTTTACCTCTAACTCCCTTCTCCCTGCATCCCACCACAGTTTTAATTAGAAGATCAGGAATTGTACAGAGAGAGAGAGAGAGAGAGAGAGTGAGAGCGAGCGGAGACAGAAGGGAAAGAAGGGCTTTTATTCTTTTTACCCAAGTAATTTCTACTCTCATAAATATCAGCACATGAAGACTCTGGCACAGCATTTTCATCTGACAAATTACATTTAAGAGGAAGAGCTACATTGCTATCAATTGTGATTTTTGTGGAGATTCTAGGAAGTACATTCTGAGTTTGAATATTTGCCTCAAACAAGAAAAACTTAATTAACATATTCAAAGAATCCTGAAACTAGAAATACTTTTCTGCAATAAAAGGAGAAAAAGGGAGTGTGTGTGTGTGTGTGTGTGTGTGTGTGAGAGAGAGAGAGAGAGAGAGAGAGAGAGAGAGAAAGAGAGAGAGAGAGAGAGCATTATTTGAGGTTTGTGCACTCTACATAGTAACAGATGCTATTAGGTCCACATCTTTTTTTATTTAGTATTTTCTTTAATAAGGGATGGAAAGGTAGGATTATGAAGGCAAATGGGGCCTGGACTCCCTATATTAAGGACTAAAATGACAAATAAACCATGTATTTAATTAGTTTGAATAATATAAGCAGAGGAAGACTTTTTGTGCTTAAGGAAGCAAAGAGCTGTGGGAAGCTTGAAGTTCAAAGTAAAAGCCACAATACTTTGAGGCCCTATGACCTGGTGTTCTGATGGTGTATTCAGAGGGGCCTGACTCTAACATAAATATGTAATGTTGAGGAAAATTAGGAAGAAGTGCTTTAATATCATTTGGCTATAAGACAGGCTAAAATAAATTATATGTGAAGAGCTATTGTTTAGTGAGTAAGATAGGGAGAGTCTCAGTTTTTTTTTTTAAATTCGATTTTTTGAATGCTCTTTAAACTAGTGTATGATAGCACTGTTAACTCTCTGTTTTAGTGAAAAATAAGATCCGAGATGAAAATTAAAAATAAACAGAAAATTGAAAAATCCTTTAATGTCTCGTGTTAGTTTATACCAGGACATGTTGCAGAAACAAATAATTCAGAAGGAGATTTCCCAATCCTAGTGACTTAGAGGGCCAGAGGCTCTTTTTGTTTTGTTTTGTTTTGTTTTGTTTTGTTTTGTTTTGTGTTTTGTGGTATTGGGGATGGAATCCAGGGTCTTGCACATGCTAGGCAAGTGCTCTACCATTGAGCTACAACCTCAGCTCCAGGAGCTCATCTATCTTCCTTCCTTCCTTCCTTCCTTCCTTCCTTCCTTCCTTCCTTCCTTCTTTTTTTCTTCTTTCTTTCTTTCCTTCTTTCTTTCTTTCTTTCTTTCTTTCTTTCTTTCTTTCTTTCTTTCTTTCTTTCTTTCGGCTTATAACTCTCCTTTTATTTATTTATTTAAATTTTTTTTCATTTGTTCTAATTAGTTATACATGGGAGAGCTCATTTCTTGACCAGGTTGCCAAGCCCAATGTGGGTCAGCAGGATGACAACTCATTCTTGTCTCCTTGAGGTGGATGGGGGATCCACCCTTTTGCCATGCTGTCATTTCCCCACATATTTCCACAATCTCCAAGGCAGAAGAGAAGTTAGGTGAATGACACACAGGTTTGACATTCTTCTGCCTGGAAGTGACTCACTTCACTTTCACTCACATTTAGTGGGCCAAAGCAAGTCACATAGTAAGGAGGCATTTTGTTGCTTTTAACATTGCCACCCATCGTTCACCTTTCTTTTCACCAAATCCTTGGTTCTCAGTCCTTGCGTGCATAATATCTTCACTCCCTCCCCAAGAAAGAGCACCCAAAAGCGCCATGCAATCAGAATATCTCATACAAATCAAGGTTTTCTAGATGGTATACATAATTCATTATATAAAGTCTGAGTAGGTAGAAGCAGGAAAATAGCAATAAATACTTCTACTTGGAAAGAATGAGAAATGCACAGGAGTTTAATCTGTAGCAACTTTGAAATTGTGCTTGGCTGAATTATTGGGACCTCACAGCCAGAATATCCTATACCATACCCCTGTTCTACTTTCTAGGAGTGGATCACCTTTTTTACTTTGTGGTCCCCAGGTCAATTTTTTGGGAAGTTTAAAGAAATATATTTCTTCTCTCTTAGTACTCTCTGGCCATATATGAAATGGTGTTGGTAAATACCTGGCTTGGGGGTCTTATAGTTCCTGTTCCTCAATATTGGGAGACTGAAGTTTGGTTCTTGATCAATTTTGAAAGCTTTCTCAAAAACCTAGTAAACTTCTCATTTAAATCCAGTTTTATGAAGCATCATTTCCAGAACATCTCTATTTCTCAGCTTTTTCATTCCTATAACTTCCTATCTTGATTTAATGGTAGGTTACAAGAACTATATTCTTAAACATTTTATTTTGCATCCTTTTGTTCAATTAAAAGGATTTACTTCATGCTTCATTCTGATTCTCATCCTTAGAAAATTTATTTGGTTGAAAGTTTTACTAGGTATTTCTCCTTCAAAACCTTTTCCAGTCTTATCTTTTACTTTTGGAAGATAGAAATGGTTTCTTTGTTTGTTTCTTTCTTTCTTTTCAATTATGCAGGGCTCTGGGTTTCTGAACTCTCTTTATTACCTTTCTATTTTGTTTGCAAACCTGTCAACTCTTTCCTGAGTTCATCTCTTCTTGTGTTACTTTGTCAAATACAGAAAATAGCATCCAACACACACAAAAACATTCATTTTCTAATCTCTTTCTCTCGAGCTACAAGTCTTTAGGTCTAAGATCTGCTTCTCAAGTTATTGCAGGCAATAGTTTTGCCAAATGCTCTGCCATTGCAGAGCACAGACCATCTTTTATCCAGCCTATAGTCTGACCATCCTCACAGCTGGCCTCCAGACCACTGTCACAATGCCACTATTTAGTCTTTCATTATGGCAGCACTGCCCTTCCAGGCATCAATTTCTCTATCTTCAGATATACTGCAGCATATCTTGATTAGACTCACCTTTTAAAAATGAGGACAAAACCTCTTGAAGTTAGATTTATAAAACTAAAATCAGAATCCCCAACAATCTCATGTTATTACTAATTGAATTTATGGTATAGATCTGTTGAATCTGTTTGAATGTGGTGATAGTTACTAGTTTACTCGTTTGTTTGGCATCCTGATGAGACAGGTTTGTTTTTTTTTTTAACCCAGAAGGAGAAAACTCTTTGACCACTGGATATAATGGTCAGTGTTGCTCCCTTCTTACATGAAGGATAATTTTGTTCTTCTGCGCAATCCAGAAAATCCTCTTAGAGTGAATTAGGTACTTTAAGTTAAAAGTGATGCATGTGTTCCTTCTTCAAGATGGCTGGTGTATTCTGGGCATTGAGCTATAGCTCTGTATGGAGTAGACATTGATGAAAGTGAGGGACTCAATCCACTTACTCAGATTAAGGTTCTGTTGCATATCTTGCTTTGGCAGCATAAGTGATATGAGCAGAACGGAAAGCTAAGTGCATGCCTCTTGCTTTCAATGAAGCTAGCTTCTCTGTGTACATGGAAAGTATATGATGAGGCCTTAAAATTCTGTATAAGATGGACGTAGGGACTTTAATCTGACTAGAGAATTTTCTTGAATCTGCATTGTTTTAATTTTGATTGTATATTTGGGATGCATATTTGGAGAAAGAGGCTGTAGACATTATTGGGGAGGGGCTAAAGTTACCCCAAATCTGTGAAGATCCTCGAGAACCATTCTAAAACACATAAGCAAATGCAAGATAATGCTATTTAAGCTCAGAGGTAATGAGGAAGGGAACAATGCCTAAGAGATGATTCAAGAAAACTTCTTGTACGAATTAAACTTCTGATAGTTCCAGAGGAGAGGGGCAGAGAAGACTCACGGGCATGGACAGGAGCAAAGTGGATGAAAGGCCCATAATCTCAGAATTTTGATCAGTTTTGCAGGCCTTTCCAATGAGGCCAAGGACGGCATCCCCTCCATTTTCTTTTTGAGCAACTGGAGGGCAGAAGAGGCAGTGTGGCCTGGCCTGTCCTTGCCATGAGGCTGCCACAGGAGCCAGTGTCTGGGAAGGTAAGACTATAGCAGTGGCACACGTTGCTGGTTACAGACCAAGTTCCTGGTGGAGCTGGAGAACCCGATTGATAGGCAACAGTTTGAAGAAATAATTTGAACTCTAAATTACCTTTATGTGGAAGCAGAGAAGCTTAGGGGCCAATCATATCTTGAAGGTTGACTTGTTAACAGCATCTACCATCTTCTTATGCATGGAAACTCATTAGGAGAAGTTCTGAAGAAAGTTTCCAAATATATTCAAGAACAGAATGAGAAGATCTATGCTCCCCAAGGATTCCTCTTGACAGACCCTATTGAGAGAGGACTTTGAGTTACTGAAATTACCATTTGTGAAGACAGAGGCATGAGCAGTGGAAAATAAAACATAAAGAAGATCTCACCTCCATCTGGCACCCTCATCTTCCCACTGGTGGATCACAGAGTGTCCCTACCTCCTCTCCAGAGTATCATTCCTTTGTATCTGCTGCTGGAGCCACGATGCCTTTTACTCTGAGGACTACCTTTCTAAAATTCCACATCTGAAGTGACTTCTAGTCACTCATCATCCACTTTATGTTTCTGAATTGTGTAAGTCTCTGTAATCTTTTGATTTGTTTCTGAAAAAAACATAATGAAGCATTTCACATTTTAAAAACTTCAAAACGATTTAATAAAATATGCAATTGGTCAGCCCCATGCAAAGTTTTATTTCTTACCTGCTGCAGTGCCATTAATTCTCTTCATTCCTTGGGCCAGTTTTCCAGGTGACTTTAAACTTCAATGAGTCATATCTTAACCAGTGTTCAGACTTATTTCGTAAATTAATAAAAGGCCTTTTTTTTTTCCCAGATGAGGGAATAGACTGTCTGCGGTTATGCTAATGCATGTCCCAGATTTCAAAGAACTATCAGTTTTGCCATGATTCAGATCTTAAGATTGATTTCTGCTGTTCAGTTTCTTAAACTGAAGCTCATTGAAAAAAAATACAGTATAATGTTATTTGTCTTATTATAGCAGTTATACCTAATTGAAGCAGCATCGAATGCAATTTCTTTGGAGACTTTTACATTATTATTGCATTACTTTGAATGTTGGAAAGATGTGGTATGTGTTGCCTGTTCACTAGAAAAATAAGTAAGCATAATAAAATGGATGCTAACCCATCAAACACATATGCACCTGCTTTGTCTCTGAATGTGTGATGAGCGAGCATAGTAAATATTTTGATTCTAGTTTTGTTATAAATATAACTTGTGAGAAAAATTTTAATAGGCTGTACTTTGCTAATTTTTAATCCTACTGATTCATAGATTCCTCAAACAATATCAGTGCACAGAAATTTCTAGCTTTTCTTTGTCTGTGTGTTCCTAGTGTTTGGGTGTCTTATACGCTTCATTCTTTTCTGGGTTTGAGAGGGCTATATTTGGGAGAAAGTTAAGAAATATATTAGGAGAGACTGAATCAGTTAAAAGTTTTACTTTCAAAGATATTACAGGTGCTAATACTGGATTTAACCTTTTCTGGAAGTGGTAGTTATTCGATAAATCCCATAGGTCTATGTAATATTTTAAGTGTACAAATCTTCTTTGTTACTTTATAGCCTCTTATAAGTGTGTCTACCTGTCTTTTAAACCTATTGCAATAACTTTGCAGAAATATTAACATATTAGTAAATTTTTTCTTAAATAAAAAATGAGATGTTCAAACATGTTAACAATAGTGGAAAATAACTTTATGATGCTCAAATGCGCTCTGCCTTCTGAAAAGAGCACGTGTAATTTTGCCTGATTTTAACAGAGGTTTTAAAAAAGTAAGTTACCATTAGTTGGAAATGTCTGTGTATCCCTAGGGTACAAAATGTCTGTTGACCTGAACTGAATTGGGACAAATGAAAATTTTGCATATCATTTAAAATTACACATCAGAGCATTTGAAGACTTCTATTTGCTTATTATTTATTAATTTATTATTTTCTACTTGTTAATTATTTTTGGTTAAAAAAGATTACCAATCAGAGACAATCAAGAGTGTGGCCATTTATATGTTATATAAAAAATGACTATTAGGGGTCTAATCATAGGATTAAATAGAATTAGTTCAGGAACTGCCTGGGATATAGCTCCTGAATCTCACTGATCAATTCACTTCTTTGGTATCTAGTTCCCGTACATAAAATGGAGCTAGAGATGGTCCTCTTGTTTAATTCGGAGTATCGCATGACTGGAAAGTAGAACACGTAGGGCATGACGAGGGTGTTGGCAATTTGTGGAAGAATCTAAAAGATCATGACAGTAATTTGTATCTTGGTTCATCTCTGTAGTAAATTAGTTAAGAATTTCACCCTAATTTGAGGGTAATGGGGGTGGAAATTGGGTAGAAGAAAAGGAAGATTTGGTCCTTTTCCTGGCATCTCTTTTTGTAAAGGGTCCCCCTTTTGTTCCCCTTCAGGAAATGAAATAGGAAAAAAACTGCATTTGTCAGCAACGTCGGTATCTCTGGGTCAACCACAACTCGAAGACAGTAAGCAGGTCATTAAAAACAAGAGCAGTGATTGCTATAAAACCGACAGGTACTCCCATTGACACACACAGGCATACCCAGGGAGACCAGACTTGCTTCCTGCACAAAGCAAGCAACTGGAAGGAAATAATGAAGAGCCTTCATGACAGAGCCATGGTGAGTAGTGATAACTCCAACTTAAGGGTAAGCTTGCCTAGGGTTTCAGAAAAGTAAATTTCTAAGGAGTTAACCTTTATTAGAGTCTTTTAAAAATTACTTCTTTAAAAAAGAGAAGACTTTAGTTTTGATTCTTGTTTGGTGGAGAGAAAGAAAAAAATAACTAGAAAACTAATAGTGGAGTGTAAAACATAGTTCCTCGCCTGATGGTTTTAGCCTAGGTGGTGTTAGTGAAAATGGTCTTGAAAAGCAGGATCAGGTCCTAGTTCCCCTGGTGTTGAAGATTAAACACCCAAGAAGCACTGAGGCAAGAAAATGTTTTATTTAAGAGGTATTATGGAGGGTGTGGGAGACTCTTCTTCTGCAGAGGAGGAGGTCCAGAGCTGGTGCCTGAGGGAATGGGGAGTATCTTGCCCTTTTATAGATTTTAGGTTTCCTTTCTTCTCTTGCCTAAGTGACCAAATGGCAGGAATGAACAAAAGGCAAGGAGATAGCTGTCCAGGAAGTGATTGCCTGTGTTGGAAAGTGGTGTTAGCAACCAGATGATGGGGAGTGTTACCTATCCACTTCCTTTTCTTTGATAATCAGCTACCTGTCCTTTTGCCCTGGTCTTATTAGCATGTGCAGTTCCTGGCATCACAGATCCTGGCATCACAGATGACAGGCATGGTCTCTTCGGTGACCTCTCATTATAGAGTTAGGCTGGCCTAAAACTCTTATCTCATGGTGGGAACTTGGCCAGTCCTTTAGAGGACATGTACATATGCATTTTACCCAAGGAAGCTGAGGCCCCTGAGTAGCATCCTGGAAGTGAAATGAAACATTCAGTATTGAACTTTTGGACAGCTCCTGGAGGACAGAAATTTCCTATGTCTCTGATAGCAGATTTTATTTTATTTTATTTTTTTGCATCATTTTATTCCTCTTATAGTCGAAGGGATGCTAATGTGATGGAAATATATACCTCCCTGCGGGTCTGAACTCCTGCCCAATGCCCGACAGTAGTCAGATAAGGCCTGGGAAGAATTTAATATGGAAGTACATAAAAACAAGGATTAGGAAATCATGCACCATGTTATTGGCTTAGATAATTCCTCTTTTATTTTCCTTTTAAATGCTGTGCTACTTAAAAGAGGTTGAATTTCATAAAAGGTTCATGGCATATGGCAATGATAACACTTTTACTTTATATTTGTATATTATTTTAGAGCTTATAAGAAATGTGGTAAAATGCAGTATTTAGAGGGTTTGGAGTCAGACAAACCCAACTCCACTGCTGGATAAATGTGGGATTTTAGGTTAATTAGCTTCTCTATGCTTTAATTTTCTCAACTGTACAGTGGAATAATAATGGCATTTCCCTTGTAGCATTTTTTATGGATTAACTGATATCATTGAGAGTAAATGAGTCTATACTCTGTGGTGGAAGATCTTTGCATGCTTAGCTTTTAGATAGTTTGTATCATGCAATAGATAAAGATAGAGAAAGCATTCAACAAATATTAACTCATTATTATTATTAACCCAAGACTCTCATCAATCTACTAAAGTAGATGGGGATTACTTCCTCTATTATGCAAATGAACAAAAGCTCAACTAGTGATTTATTTAACCTCACTGGACACTGTAAACACAAGAACCAAAGCATGAATGTAAGTTTTCTGGCTCCAAGTACAGTATGCTTCTTAATGAAAGATTCGGAGGCAAGATTGCTAAATTTAAAAACTTTGTGTCCAAGAAAATCTTTTGGGTAGGTTTGTGCACTGAAGTCATCTCTCTTTCTGGTTTCTTTGATGAAATGTGATGGATTGTTAGCAGGAAACATGACAGTGCGAGAGGCATTGGAGTCGGACTAGACGTTCGAAGGTTTGGCAAGCAGATGGGCATCCTCAGAAGTTGTTGCAAATTCTCATGGACAGAGGAGCTGGCCAGCTCCTATAGGCATCTCTACATGGGGTGGGCATAAATTGAGGATGAGCACTGGGGCAAATGTTCAGATGGGCTCTCTGCTGGGCTCACCATAGAGTGAGGTCCCAAGGCAGACTGAGGATGTCCATGTCTTGTTAGTGCCCACCTTCAGTTGGAGCATTCTGCCTATTTCCTATTCTACAGAATAAGAGTGATATTTATCTACCTGATTAGTAAGAGACAATAAAAACTCAAGTTTATAAAGTGCTCTGAAATTTTCTGGGAAGAAGTGTTCTTTATTTTTATTGCTAAGAACCAAAAACAGATGTGTGTGTGTTGTGGTGCACACCTGTGGTCCCAGCTACTCAGTAGGCTGAGACAGGATGATCACAAGTTCAAGTCCAGACTGGGCAACACAGTGAGGCTCTGTCTTGAAATAAAAAATAAAAAAGTCTAGAGATGTATTTCAGTGGTTAAGTGTCCCTGGATTCAATTCTCAGAAACCCCCCCCTCCGCCAAAAAAAAATGGCTAAAGATATAGCTCACTGGTGGAACACTTGCCTCACATGCTTTAGACCCTGGGTTCAATCCCCAGTACTCGAAAAACAAAAAACAAAATAAAAACCAGCAACAGCCTTAACAGAACTTCTGCTCTGTATTGCATAAATCTACAGCTAAATCTACAACTTCATGGAACAAACCAGAGCAAACCAGATTTGCAGACATCATCTGATTTCCTGATAAAGAGTCATGTGATCTATAAAGCTTATGCAATTCTAATACAACTGTCACATTGTTTAAAATGCTTGGGTCCTCTAGTGAGATGAAGTTAAGATCAATGTTGGTAATAATGACCTTCAATGGCAAAAGCTTCAACCACTGGCACGTAGGTTGGAGTCTCTGGACTGGCACTAATAGGCTGGTGAATCCAATCAAGGTATTTATTGCTTCTTAGATATAACTCTTTCACCTAATTGGGATAATTAATATTAGCTATGTACCTTACAATGTAGTTGTTAGTGTCCAGTATTTAAGAAATGTGAAAATGTGTTTTCTAAAATACTCTAAGAATACTTATGTAAAAATAATAATGACTTGTTGGAAGCATGGTTATTATTACTAAATCATATAAACCTAAGGTATAGTTACCTTAAGCCTCAATCATGAAAATAGAAGTGATTCAATGAATATGGTACAGAGGACAAAAGAGAAAACTTAAGGAGTGAATTTCCTTAAAAAACTTGAGGTTTCTTAACTTTAGGGAAGCTATCTAAGGACCTTCTGATATAAGTTGGCATTCCTTTTTATTTTTAAACTTCACAGCACTTCGTCAGGACAGAAGGTGCACAAAGTAAATTCCACACCTATTTTCCCACAGTGTAGGATTAGCTCAGTGTTGACTACTGCTACCCATATTGAATACTTACGTGCTGGCAGGGCTCCTTTTGCTTGATATGGATGATTGTATTTGATCTTCATATTTTCTGGTGGAGGAAACTGAGTCACAGTAAGAGTCCTGATCTGAGATATGGACTCTGGACATTTGACTCTAGAGCCACCACACCATGGAGTTAAGAACCAGTGGTTGCATGAATGAATGATTGTGGGGTGGGGAGTAGATAATTGCTGATTATCTGAAGGAAAATCAGCCTCATTCTGGACTATCTGGGTCAATCTTGCTTTCAACTTTTTTTTAGTATCAGCTACCTCAGTACAGCTAGTTGACATTATGACTTTTTGTTTACTCTTTTCATTGCTTGCCTCCAGCATCTGCAAAAGAATAAGAGGGCCTTTTAAACCAACATGTCTAATCACCTGCGCTACCTGAAAAGTGTGAACCCTAACAACAGTGGGCCCAGAGAATGGAAGCAACTAGGTTCAGCACTTCTTGTGCATTATGATAGACCTTTTCTATCCCCTGTAAGGGTCAGCAGTGATGTTCAGATGAGCAAATCATGGTCACACCAAAGAGAAGCTGGCCAGATTTTTAGCTCTCTTCTTAGTTAGGTCTTCACAGAGTGCTTTCTTTCTCTGTGTGTTCCAATAACACCAGATCAATTGATACATCAATGTTAGTATAACAAATATATGTTCCAGAACTAAAGAGAAATAGTTTCCATATTCTCTGTTGTTGTGCATCATTAGCACCCCTGCTTCTTTCAATTAGCATGGATAATTGGAACTTTGCTATAGTTGGTTTTGCATAATGCTTTTCTTAATGCATCAAGCATAACCATATTGTTTTAATTTAAATGTATCATTCTGTTCATTTTCTCACCCAATCCTTCATTCATTCAGAAAGTATTTATGGAGCACCTGTACTATGCACATTATTTTACAGGGAATTATAATCCAAGGGGTGTAAATCTGACATGAACACAAACAGTACATTTATAGACAATATAAAAATGCTGCTTGGGTGATAATTGGTAAAAACTTTATTTAATAATGGTAAACATCTAATCGAGCCACCAATGAGTGGGGCCTTAGTGGAAGGATAGGATTCAATAGATAGAGGTGGGACACAGAATTCTAAGAAGAGGGATGGTTGGGAGGAAGGATTTTGTGAATATTTGAGGGATCTGATGTTAGAAATAAAAACAAAGTTGTCATTTGTTAAGCCTGTGTTTTTGTTTAACAGATTTATATGTTTCCCATAAAACATATAAACTGAGTATTATCATACATTTGGGAAGAAGAAAAACCAGGGGCTTAACAGGGAAGCCAGGTCAAGACTTAAACATAGTCTCAGACTTTACATCTCTCTTGTCTCCCTGCTTAGGAGCTCTTCAACTATGGAGGGCTTCAAGTGCCAGGCTAATGAGGTAACTTTTCTGTTTGGCACCCAAATATCTTCAGGTATGACTGTTCCCATTTCCAGGTGAAGACTTGGGGTCTAGAGAGAAGCCCTGATCCCATAAAGGATCCAGGAAAGCTTAGTTCAGCTAGAACATGCATTGTCTTATGCTTGCAAGTGACACAAGAGTCCAACCAACTGCAACCTTCTGTATGTTCCAGGTCAAGTCTCTGTTGCTGGTGATGTTGGGGCTTGCCTTCCTGAGGGAAGCAGCAGCTCGGAAAATCCCCAAAGCAATGGCTCCTGTCCTCCAGAAGACTGGGAATTGCCCTCCTCTGGAGGACAACAGTGTAAGGGTTGACATTCGCATCCTCAATCAAAACCAGGGTATTGCCATTTCACATGACTTTCTGAACCGCTCCAGCTCCCCATGGGATTACAAGTAAGTGCATAGGAGGCAGGTCTTCACATTCTTTTGAAAATAAGTTAATTTATTTCAATCATAAAGTAGAAAATTTGGAATATATGCAAATAGAAGAAAAAGTCCTCATATTCAGTCTTAACAACAAAGAAGTTCCACCTTCCCTGGGAGCTCAGACTTTTCTTGCCGTTTTGGGCTAGGTCTACCTCGGTGGTTGAAGGTTGTAATGTATTGCTTGCATGTTCTCCTTGACTTTCTGCCTTTTTCTGCTTCATGCAGTCCCAGGTTGGAATTTACAAACTTTCTGTGTTGGAAGAAAGGGTTCTTTAAAGCAACCCACATTATTATCTCTGCATGAGGTACTTCCTAGGAACACAAAGCACCATCTCTACTCTCCAAATACTAGCATGAAAACAGATTACAGGCACCATTAGAAGTGCTATGGGGATTGTAGGATAGGTCCCCCCACAAGAGGAGCATGAACCCTGGCATACTGGCTGATTGACTTTGCTGCCTTCGTACCTCCAGGCAGAAGGGGCTATTGAGAGGCAAACTAGCAGAAGGCCTTGGAATCACAGACATCTAAGGCTTTGCTTTTCCTTTCTAAGTGGCAGGCTTATTGGTCTTATATTGAGAAATCTAGTAGTGATGTTCAATCTCTAGGTAAAGGATAAGCAAAGATCATCATAATAATGCAAATAAAAATGAACTCAAAGACCTAAAATTAATTGAATGCTAACACTATATGAGGTTATTGTATATGCATTTGCATCACTGATTATTCTCAACAATCCCATGGGAGAAAGATATGTGAGAATCACCATTTTATTGGTGAGGAAACAGGTTTAGGGAGTTAACTGCCCAAGGATGGCATATGAATCAAGGCTGCCTGGTTCCAGGACTATGTTACTCAGAGCTGCTCCCTGTAGGTAAAAGCCCACTGCTATGGGCTCTTATCCATGGTCCATCTCCTTTCTCTGGTCTCACCATTTTGCTTTGACTTGCTCCTCCTGCAGCATCACCCGGGACCCCCACCGGTTCCCCTCTGAGATTGCAGAGGCCCAGTGCAGACACTTGGGCTGCATCAATGCCCAGGGGGAGGAAGACAACTCCATGAACTCAGTTGCCATCCAGCAAGAGATCCTGGTCCTCCGAAGGGAGCCCCAGGACTGCTCTCATTCCTTCCGGCTGGAGAAGGTGTGGGTGACTGTTGGTTGCACCTGCGTCACCCCCATTGTCCACCACGTGGCCTGAGGGATGCACATCAACTCTATGGAGGAAGCTGTGGAAATGCCACTCCATACCCCGTTCTCTGCAGCAAGTCGTGTCTGATCCTCAGTTCTCTCTGCTTCTTAGGGCTCTTACTGAGACCTGCATGGAATTCTCAAAGCTCTGTATTAGATGTAGAGTTAACTTTCTGGGAGTTTTAGAATTATTACATAGTCCTGACATGTTCCAATGTCCTGATCCCCTAAAAATGGATGGAAGAGATTTAAGAAGGCTTTAGCGCACTCTCTCTATGTCATATGACTACCTCCTAGTCATGCAGTTACCCTGATCCAGTGCCATTCCCTGGGATCTCTGTTGGGGAAAGAGGCCTCTGTTTCCTATGGTTGGAAATGCAGAAAATATGATGAATGAGAGTGTGGGAGAGACTGTGTAGAGTGGGTTGGGTTGGTAAGGATGGGGACAAGGATCTGGAACATTTGTCAGTAGGAAGTAATAGCTAAACGTTAGAGTTTGGCTTGAATAGCTAAATATTTATATATGCAAGGGAATTGCCCCTATATTTATGACATATTGATTATATAAAATGTTATTAGAAAAATTAATATATGCAGGACTAATATAATAAAATATTAATTTAAAAATACATGAGGTGTTTATATTCAGTCTCAGTTTATACTCAAAGATGGCGTAGCTATAAACAGTTTGAAATTCTGTATACATTTCATTTTTCACATTTCTTCTGCAGAGTACTGGTGTTAGGGTTATTCTATTATTAGTGGTACTTGAGGGCTGTTGACATGGAGAATTAAGGAAAATGGTTCAAATAGCACTCAGGTTCGTGGTAAAACTTGCCTACTTCACCATTTCTGCTATATTATTTTACAAGGCAAACATTTACCTGCCTCTATGCTAGCCACTGGTGATACAAGGTAAAGCAAGAAATGTCTATGGAAGGGTGCAGTGCTGGCTGCAGTCATCCACAGAACTCCTGGTAATTAGGGCCCTGTGGTCATTTTGCATCCT
Organism: Glaucomys volans; assembly: GCA_020662805.1. Classification (NCBI taxonomy): domain Eukaryota; kingdom Metazoa; phylum Chordata; class Mammalia; order Rodentia; family Sciuridae; genus Glaucomys; species Glaucomys volans. Next base: position 274,545 of record JAJEJO010001703.1, read on the forward strand.
CCTTATTATGGCTTCTGGTCCTTTGGATTCACCTGTTGTCCTCTATCCATTTCTTACGTTTCTTGGGCACATGCACATCCATATTCCAGTCTCCATGCCTCCCTGGGGAAACTCAGAGGCCCTCTTGTGCCTTCCTTGCCCAGATATGAAAGCCACATTTTCTCTTTTACTGCCAACATGCCACTGGCTCAGGGCACACCTGTGTCACTGCTGCCTTCCAGGTTCCAGGGAGGGAGTAGAATAGAAGTCTTCACTCCCATCTAGGACTTGAATTGAGGATGGAAGGTGGCGGGCACCTGGCTCCCATTCCTTATTCTTTTACAGAATTGGTTGAGGGTTGGAAGAGGAAGTGGTTGGGGTGGCTAATCCTCACTTATTTATTCCAGAATATTTTGCTTAAGGCATAAATATTGACTTTTGTAATTAAAACATTCAGGCTCTTGAAACTTAAAAAATCTTTCTCTCATGTCTATCGAAAGCTCATGATGGTGAGCTGGGGACATGGTTCAGTGGTAGAGTCCTTGACTAACATGCATGAGGCCCTGGGTTCAATCCCCAGCAAAACACACACACACACACACACACACACACACACACACACACATACACACACACAGTTTGCAATGAATCTCACAAGTCCATTTTGATGTTTAAATATGTGCAAAGATTTTTCCTTTCTCTGTTCATTTTGCAGTAATAGCCCTACTTCAAGGGTCACACATATAAAAAGCCCTCTAGATAGTTGTTCAAATATAGAAATGAAGGAACTTGCAGGGAGGAAAAAAATTACACCTCTGAGTGTCAAGATATTATGATTGCACATGTACGTGCGTGATTTCAAGGTAGTATACTAAATACTATGATCAGATACAAAATGTTAGGATGACAACTTGCTGGGAAATGTCAGAAAGGAGGTGGTTTTTTGCACTCAGATAAATATGAACTGGTCTGGAGGAAAATAAGGAAAAGACCTTCTATGCAAAGGGAGGAGCATCAGCAAAGGCAAGAAGTACAAGAAAACCTCATGTTAGCAGAACAGCAAGTAGTTTCATGTGCCCAAGATAGTGTTGACATGGGGACAGTGGGAAACATACAACAAATTATTTCCTTAATAAACAATGAATGAATGAGTGAGCACAGCTGTAGCCAAGGAACTGGAGGCAAATGGGCCACTTGTGGGTAGTTTTGTAAGCTCCATTGTAGAAGGACCAGGAGTACGGCTATATCACACAGGTAACTTTGGTGATTACAAAAGGTATCAGAAATCTGAAGACCACTGAAGATGAGAGAAGGTAGATTCTCTCTACTGATAGAGTCACATTGTTAGAGCCAGATGAACCCCTACAGATCACTTGGTCTTTATTTCTCAGTTGCAAATGTGACCTGGAGAATTAAGAGACTTGTTCAAGTTCACTCAAGTAGTTAGTGGCAGAAACAGGTTCACTGACTCCAAGTTCATGATTTTTCATGTTGATTTTGCAACACTCCTACAATGTGTCCAATAAGGACCCATTTCAGTCATTTCTCTGCATGGTCTAGGGATGACCCTGGCAGAGGGTACAGAAGTACCTCCACATATCCAAATACATGGAGCCCTGGAGGCTGGGTCCCTGAGCACAGCTTGACTTCCATGCTCCCGCTGAGGGTTGACGGTCATTCAGGAAGTTGCACTTCCTCTCCTTTCCACAAGGTGGCATGTTGCATGCACGGGTTCTTAGATTGCTTAGCATAGGTTGAAAGGAAATGACTGCTTTATGAGGGTGTCTGTTTTCTTTGTCGATTTGAGAAACTGCTGTGCAGAATGAGCAGAAAGTGTTATTTTTTTTGTCCTGTCCTGCTATATTTTCTTTAATTAAATACAAAGACCTTTACTCTCCAGGCATGTTACCTAGCTACCATTTATTTCACCCACTGCTCTGTTTGGCCGCCAGTCTCTTGTCTCTCTTTTCAACAATGGTAAAGTGGGATTCCTTTCCCTTGGGGAAGAGAAATCCATGCCAATAACAAAAATGTTGGAGAGCTGGGTGGCAAAGCTATTGCCATTGGCATCTTTTACATGAACCACATCAAAATAGCCAGGATCTCACTCTCTCTTTTGGCGATCACACCAGTTCTTCCCAAGTTAGCACCTCTGGTCACCATACACAGGTTACCAGTGTCAAACTTGGTGAAATTGGTAATCTTGCCAGTCTCCAAATCAATCTGAATGATGCCATTCACCTTGATTAGGGGATTAGGGTAGTGAATGGTTTGAGCATCATGAGTCACCAGATGAGGGATTCCTTTTGTGCCCACAAAGATCTTTCTCACTTTGCATGACATATACGTGGCCTCCTCAGGTGTAATATGATGAACAGCAAAACGACCCTTGGTGTCATAGATCAGACAAAAATTCTGTCCAGTCTTATCAGTGCTGATGACATCTGTAAAACCAGTGCGGTAAGTTATATTGGTTTGGACTTTGCCATCAATCTTAATGATGTGCTGCATGCAAATCTTTTTTACCTCTTCTCCTGTCAGGGCATACTTAAGTCTGTTCCTTAGAAAAGTGGTGAGAGGAAAATATTCTCCCAGCTTGTGGGAACCAGTGGGTGGACGAGGAGCAAACACCCATCAGTTTATCCAGCATCCAGTGCTTTGAAGCTGCTACTTGCTTCAGATGCTTCTTGGGACCATGAGCCATGGCTGCTATAGGCAAGGAAAGACAGCAGACTGTGTTCTTCAGCTCTGAGCCCAGCTTTCCAGAATTTGGAGATCCTTTGTTTGTGCGTAGGAGAAATGGAATAAGTTGATTGGTTCAGCTGTTCAAATCTACAGTTCCCATCCTGTGTGGTGAGAAGAAATTTCCCTGGGGAACCTTGGAAGCACATAGTGTTTCTTTTTGTATCTAATTCTTATTTATGAAGGCTTGTCTGAGGAAAAAAAAAACATATCCTCAATCTGTCTCTGTGCCTCTCTTTCTGCTTTCTTCCCTTCCTACCCTGTCCCCAAATTTTGATTACAGTCATATATTTATAAAGCTATGTGAGAAATTTCACTTGTAATTTTCAGCGAGGAAAAAAGGAAGTTGGTTGTCTCTTTTTTCCCTAAAAAAGGGAGAGGTAGAAAAAAATGTATTTAATATGTAGACAGTTCTTGGCTTTGAATCCTGGATTTACCATTTCTGGTTGTATGAATTTAGGCAATTTAGTCCTTCTTAAACTCAGCTTCCTTATATATTAAATTGTGGCGGGGGATAGTATCTATTTTAAAGAGTTGTGTGTAAAGTAATAAAAAAAGGTAAATGACTTAATATAGTATCAAGGAAATGTACGCCCTGTAACTGATAGACATTATACCAAGAGAGACCAAACTTCTGTTTTCCCCTTTGCTTGGCCCAAGGAAACTCAGAACCAACTTTAATACTTAAGCACCACAACTGTATTATTCCACAAGGTTATCAAATTGATTTTCTCACTTAATTTCTAGACACACACACACACACACACACGCACACACACAGTGGATTTAAAGCAATTTAAACAAAGGATGTCTATACACTAATGGATAAGTGGTTGTTTAAACCATTTTTCTGGTTGTGAAAAGTCAATGAAGCTGTATATTTAATACATTTTAAAAATCCCCTTTGGATCCAATTGTTTATTGTTACCTACTCTGGTTGTATAATTTGGAAGAAAAGCATTTTTAGTTCAAGAAACTGCAGGAGTAGTAATATCCAGCTGAACAGATATATACTCTACAATGTGACCTATTGCTGTCTCACTGGCAGCTATTAGTGGGTACGATTTTTAGAATGTTGCTCAGCAGTGAAGAAAAATATATTTTGAACCCCCTCCCAAGAGAATGACCATGATTTGTGCATCAAAATGCTTTTGTCTGAAAAATGTTTATTTCTTCTCTTACATTGTACAAATGCCATAACAACATCAGAGATCACAGCACAGTGACTAAGTGCAAGGATGTTGGAGCCAGATGTTGGGTTAAACTGTCAGTTCTGAAACTTACTGTGACTGCTACTAATGATTTGAGCAAGTTAGTGAACTCTCTTTTCCTGCCTTTCCTCAGTTGTAAAATGGACATGATGGCACAACCAGCTTCATTTGAGGGGACAGAATCAGGTTTTATGTAAGGTGCTTAGGATAGTTCCTGACCTGGTCAGTGTGTGATTGTTTAGTGCATTATTTCAAAAGAGGAAAGTCTTCCAATATCCCAGCACAAAAACATATTGCTTTTAATATTTTGGTTTCTCTTTTGCTCACTTGCCTCACAAATACATACTTTATAAGGTTGTAACTGGAACATATGTACAATTTTTATTTGGTGATTTTAAATTTAATGTTTTTTTTTCATATATTTCCAATGTTTCTATAGAATTTCAATGGTGATTTTTTAATGGCTACATTGTACTTTCAAGGTGATAAATTTTATTTAGTGTTCCTTTATTTTTGGACATTTAAGTATTTCTGCTTAAAAATTAGATAATGCTTATAATTGTTTTAACTACTTTTAAAGATTGTGGCAATATAATACAGATAGAAGAATGAATCTCTCTCTTTCATTGACTTGCATGTTCAAATTATGTGTCTGTAGATCTATAGCTTACCTGGGTAAGTTTTTAATTTCTCTGAGTCTCAGTCTTCTCAACTATAAAATGGGATGATAATAATAACTGTGTCATAGGATTGTGATGTGGATTAAAAGAAGTACAAATTGCAAGCATTTAGAGCAATTTCCAGCTCCACCTAGCTGTTACCAGTCATATTGGCTAAGCAGACTTAGCCTGTGGATAAATGCTTTTGCCTTTTAATTCTCGTTTTCAAACTCAAGCAAATCAAAGTACTAGCCAAAGATGGATTTATGAGTTGTCCTGGGGTTGTGGCTGTCACAAGAGGTTTCTGACTCCACTGGCTTACCTCTGTGGTTTCTTTATGTGCTGTCTGCAAGGTGTCACACCACAGCCCTTGGTATGGCCTAAGGTGAGGACTAGACCTTGTTTGTGGTGGTGACAACACCAGAAGCCCTGTAACCATTTCCCACAACCACATTCTCATGGCTTTGACAGACACTAGCTCTGGGAGATGCAGCTCTGGACAGGCTGTGCGTGCTGAATGCTAGAGGAGGTAGGCTCTGAGTGTCACTGTCCCCTTGAAAGTGACACCGTGCTCATGGAAAAGTGTCCAGTATTCTTAAGACACTAATCCATCAGGCAAGAGCTCTCCGGAGTTCTAAACTTGTGCCAATTCTGCACTCCTGGGAAAAACCCCAGATTTCCCACAGACCACTTCTCAAATGCCTGATTGCCTTCTGCAGTCACCTCAAACCCCAAGTGGGATCTATTGTGGGAACACGGTTTTCTTCTGCCTCTTGCTTTTGACTATGTCTGTATATGAATGTTGATCTTCTGGATACTCTATTTGAAAATATGTAGAAAATAGAGTCAAATATAAAAGCAAACAAATCTTTTCTTTTGGATCTATGGTGTTTAACTTTATGAGATCTATTAAGTACTCTGATTTAGATTTAAGAATCCGAATGAATTGCATTTAAATTCATGTCAGAGTGAATTTTTTTGGGGGTGAAGTAACAAAATAGTATAAATATTCCTACTATACAGGGGGCAAATAGCAAGATATTCCCCATTATTCTCCTTAGTGTGAGAATTTTTTGTAATGAAAACTGACACTGTTCAGTGGAAAAGTGTTACAACAGAATAGACACTCTTCAGACTTTCATGTTATTTACTCAGCATTTGATCTTCATAACAATTCAAATATTAAGTACTCACTGTAGATAAAAAAAAGTGAGGCACCATCTGAGTTAGTACCTTTCCTAAGGTTTTGGTGGGATAATACTGCACCAAGCCGCCTTGCCTCTTTGTAGGAGACCCTCTACAATCACTTTCTTCCGCTGGAGTCCCTGAACCATGGAATCTTCTTTGAAGATCATACTCCCTGTGAGTGATCAAGTGGAACATGCTAATTTCAATAACTGCTTAGTCATACATTTATGGGATTTAAAGCTTTATGGAAATATGATTGGAAATGTAACCAATAGACCCTTTGGTTTGCCTTCTTCCATAAATACCCCCCAGGGGTTTCTGGGAATCTCTGGGCAACATCTTCATTTCCCTCAAATCTTTCCTGGGGTTGTTCACCACTTTGGTCAACTTTCTGATTTGGGGGAACCAATCCCTGCCCCTCCCAGCCACCTGTAGGTAGAGGCCCAGTAACTTCGATCAGGCTCTGTGATTTCTAAATTTCTAAATCGTAAAATTTGTAGCTTCCACCTTGTTCTCATTGGATGCTCACTCTGGGGGAAGCCATGCAAGAAGCCCTGGTGTCCTGAGAGTGCCGTGTTGGAAAGGCCAAGCATTTGTTCTCGGTTGGCAATCCCAAATGAGCTCCTGGCTGACAGCCAGCACCTGAAGGAGCCAGGCATGTGAAGGAGCCATTTGGATGTCTGGCCTAATGAACTTCAATGGCAGTAGCTCCACCACATTCAGATTGAGCAGCTACAAAATTATTGGGGCCTAAAGCAAAATTAAAAAAATTAGAAATGTCAGGCAGAGTATTAAAACAAGTGTGTGCCCCATTGAAGTGCAGATTGGATTTATCTACACAGTTTGTGTGTCCATGGAGCCAGACTGCCCGCAAGATCCCAAGAAAAAATTGCCTAGCTGAGCTCTTGCCAGATTCTTTCAATCAAAATAAAATGCTTGTGGTTTTCCATTTTGGGATGATTTATTTCATGGCCCTGGTAATCACATCAGGCTCCATGAATAATTATTTTAGATTGCAATAGCCCAGCATTGTTACATTTTCTAAATGTTCACTCAGCCTTAAATTTGTGAGTCTAGATGAGATAGATAATGCCTAATTCAATTCTATTGTTTATTCTGTTATCCACCAGGTATTGAAAATTGTCTTTGTATCTCTGTTGCACTTCTGGCTAACCCAACAACTCAAAAGCACACAGGGTTCCGGCAGAGAGCGTGGTGAGAAGCGGAGTGCGGCCTGCTCTCCCGGGCCGGCTGGGCCCCTCCGGCCTCAGGCCGGCCAGTGAGCTGGGGGCCCGGGGACAGGCCGCGGCCTCTGCCCTGCAGACCCCCGGAGCTCCCGCTGCGACCGCCCACTGGCTGGCCCTGCCTGTGTAGGACCTGCCAGCCTCTTCTGGCTGGATGACCTGATGGCGGCGGCGACCTGTCGGGTCCCGGACCCCGAGCCCCGCGGGCAGCCGGGTCTCCGGGCCCAGCCCTGTCGGTCCCAGCCGAAGCCGCCGCGGATCTCGCGGCGCCGTGGGTGGCGGCCGGCGTGGCATGGCGAGAAGAATGACGGCCGCCCGAACGCCGCGGAGGCGGGCAGGGGCTTCGAGGGCCCAGGCAGGAGAGTGGACTCCCGGAAGCTCGGCCAGGCGGTGGACAGAGGAGACGCGCAGACTGGCGCCCTCCGTGACCGCTCGGTGCCGCGCCTCGTCTGGGCAGGCAGAGGCCTTAACCATCCAGGAAGGTGCGCGAAGCCCGGGAAGACGACGACGGTGGAAGGGTCAGCGGCCTCGGGCGGTGGGTGTTCCTTCTACCAAAGGGACACGGTAGCGCAACTCGCCGCGTCTGACGGTGGGAAATGCCCGCCACCCTCGGGGAGGACTCCCGGCCCTTGGCAGAAGGCCTGTGTGTATAATGTGAAAAAGCTGCGCTCAGCCTGCCACCAACCCGCTAAAACTTGGGCTGCGTGGGGACATTCTCAATGTAAATTGGTCGCCGAGGTCTGACGGGAGTTAGACAGTAACGTCTTGTAAATGGCCATTTGCTTTAAAGCATCAGAAATGTCTTCTGGAAGTGGCTTTGGAGTGGATTTGTTAGGCCATCTCTAGGAGCGGGGCTTGTGCACCTTCCTTAAGTGGGTTAGGGGACGGGAGAAGACTGACCTTGAGGAGGGCCGGTGCAGACTGGTTTTATGTAGAAGACGTTTTCCTATTATAACCATTGTTTTGTGTGTGCATTTTATTCCTTATTACTGTATATATAGTTGAAAATGCAACGTACTTTTTTGGAAATATCTAGGCTTTCTAGATGTTCTAAAGTGCCTGATATATGTTAAAAGTCGAAGTGGTAAAATACATTTTGTAAATTTCTTTTTGTTAAAATTCTTATGAAAATTTTTTTTTGGGGGGGGGGCAATAGCCAAACCTCCTTTTGAGTAGTACGGAGTTGTGTGCTGGTCCTCCGTGTGCTTACCCTGAGCTAAGAGTTGTACCTTATTTCTGTGGGTTTTGTTTGGCTTTGCTGTGTTCATAGTGTATATAAAGGACAAATGAGTCCTAATCTACATCTAATCTTTCTAGATGTTAAAGAGGTTGCCAGTGTATGACAAAAGTAGAATTAGTAAACAAATTTTGTATGTTTTGTGTTGAAATTCTAGGAAGGATTGTCTTCTGAAAATTTTGAGCATCATAGCCCACTGGGTCGGTGATGGACCAGAATGCTCATATTTTGAAGACATTTTCAAACTAGAACTATTGTTACATGTGTGCTGTTTATTCGAGAGTGTCATGTACATAGTGGACAAATTGAGTTCTTACTTGAAACATCTAGTCTGGCTAGATGTTTAGAAGTGCCCGATGTATGTTAAATATAGAGGTAGTAAAATATCACTTTGTAAATATCTTTTTGCTAAAAATTCATATGAAGTCGTCTTTTGGGGACTGGAACTGTTAAGCCACCTCTGTGAGCAGTATAGTACTGTCTGTCCTTGTTCTGTGTTGTGGAGGAGGTGGGAGGGAAGCAATTGCAAAAGGCAATATGGTAGTGTGTTCATACTTGGACATTTTCAGATATCACTTTTGTTTGTTTTGTGCATTTTGTTTTGTTGTGTATGTAGTGTATATAATGGACAAAGGAGTCCCAGTTTTGCAGCATCTAGCATCTTGATGTTTAAGAGGTTGCCAGTGTATGACCAAGTAGTTAGTAAAATTAGCACATTTTATACACTTTGTGTTGAAATTCATAGCAAAGCTTGTCCTCTGTAAATGATATGAATTTGTTCAATCATCTCTTAGTATTGCATAGGCCTGTACTTGTTCACTGGACTGAAAGTAGAGAGAAGGACGTGAGGAGGGAAAGGTTCAAGGACAAAATGGTCATATTAAAAGATACCTCAGATTATAACCATTGCTACGTGTGCAATTTTATTTACCAGTGCTGTGTGCATAGTGGACAGGTTTTTATGTGGAATATCTAGTCCTTCTATGTATTTAGAAGTGCTTGATATAGTTAAAAGTAAAAGTAGTAGAATTTAAACTTTTTGTAAATAGCTTTTTAAAAGTGATGGGAAATACTGTGTTTGGAATTGTTAAATCACCTCTGAACAGAATATTGTCTGTACTTGTTCATTGGGTTGAGGGAGGTGGGAGGGAAGAAGTTATGAAAGATGTGTTGTTGAAAGTATGCTAGAAAATTTCAGCTTACCCATTGCCCTGTAATGCGCATTTCATTTAACTTTGCTGTACTGTATGTATACTAGACAAAGGAGTTCTAATTTTATAATATCTAGTCTCTAGATAGTAAAGAGGTTGCCAGTGTATGACAGAAGTAGAGTCAGTAAACTAACACATTTTGTACACTTTGTGTTAAAATTCATAGAAAGGTAGTCTTCTGAAAAGAACTTTTGGAAGTGAAATTATAACATGTCATGTGACACTTAGATGTGGCACATGTGACATAGGAGAAAGAAGTGGAAAAAATGAAGGCTTCTAGGCCAGAGTGATCCTCCTTAGAAGACACTTTCAGATATAACCATTGTTACATGTGTGTAGTTTATTTAAACACTACTATGTACATAGTGGACAAACTTAAGTCCTTATTTGAAACATCTAAGCTTTCTAGATGTTTAGAAGTGCACAAAGTATGTTAAAAGTTGAGGTAGTAAATAAAACATTTTGTAGATATCTTTTTGTTAAAATCCATAATGAAATAATTGTCTTACTTCACAGAAGATGATATACAGGTGATCAACAAATATATGAAAATGTGCTCATCATTGCTAGTAATTAGAGAAATGCAAATTAAAACTACCCTAAGATTTCATCTAACTCCAATTAGAATGGCTATTATCAAGAATACAAGCAATAATAAGTGTTGGCGTGGATGTGGGGAAAAAGGCACACTTGCACATTGCTGGTGGAGTTGCAAATTGGTGCAGCCATTCTGGAAAGCAGTATGGAGATTCCTCAAAAAACTTGGAATGGAAGCACCATTTGACCCAGCTATCCCACTCCTCGGTTTATACCCAAAGGTCTTAAAATCAGCAAAGTATAGGGATGCAGCCACATCTATGTTCATAGCTGCTCAATTCACAATAGCTAGATTGTGGAACCAACCTAGATGCCCTTCAATTGAAGAATGGATAAAGAAACTGTGGTATATGTACACAATGGAATATTACTCAGCCATAAAGAAGAATAAAACTATGGCATTTGCTGGTAAATGAGTGGAGTTGGAGAATATCATGCTGAGTGAAATAAGCCAAGCCCAAAAAACCAAAGGCCAAATGTTTTCTCTGATCAGTGGATGCTGATACATAACGGGGGGTGGGGGAGGTTAGGGGGGAGGTAAGAAAAGAATGGAGGAAGTATGGATGGTGTAGAGGAAAATGGGATGGGAGGGGGTGGGGGAAGGAAAGATAGTAGACTGAGACAGTATTACCCTATGTATATGTAAGATTATATGAATTGTGTGAATCTACATTGTGAAAGAAAAGATATATTCCCTGCTGTATAATCATATCAAAATGGATTCTACTGTCATGTGTAATTAAAAAGAACCAATAAAAAAAAAGAAATAACTGTCTTGTGGAAATGGAATGATCAAAATAGTTTTCTGAGCAGTACACGTTGTATTTGTGCTGGTTCAGGGAGGAAGAAGGAAAAGAAAATGCACAGGGCTTTATACCAATGTATTTTCTGTGAAGCAAGATTGACCATTGTCTCTTATATCTGTGAGTTTTGTTTTACTATGCTGTGTAAATAGTGTATCTAAAGGACAAATGAGGCCTAATTTACATCTAGTCTATCTAGATGTTAGAGAGGTTGCCAGTGTATGACAAAAGTAGAGTTAGTTAACTAACACATTGAGTATACTTTGTGTTAAACTCATAGGAAAGACTGTTCTTAAAACCACTGAGGAAGTGAAATTGTTAGTCATCTCTCAGCATTCAGATGCATATATCTGACCCCTGGGCTGATAAGAGACTATAAGGTCCAGAATGTTTTTGTTTGGAGACACTTTCAAATTCTAGCCTTTAAAAAAGGGGGGGTTTGCTTCAGAGTGTAGCCTTTGTTCAGTAAGTGTTGAAGTTTATTCAGGGCTACCATATGTATAGTTGAAAACTTAAGTCCTTGTTGGAAATATCTAGTGTTTCTAGATGTTTAAAAGTGTACAACACATGGTAAAAGTGGAGGACTAAAGTAATGCCCTTGAAAGTATTTTTTGTTACTACGTAGGACTGGTTGCCATTTAGGAGAATGGAATTGTTGAACTTGATGTCTTGGAGAGTATGTGGAAGATTCACTGGGTGGTGGGGTGGGGGAATGAGAAAGTATGCCTAGAGATGCACTCTGTGCCCCTGAGATTAGTTCAGATTGTCTAGCCATTGTTATATGTGCATTTTAGTTAATATTACTGGGTGTTAGAAGATAAGTTCTAATGCCCAAAGTTTGTTAGAAGTAGCAAAATAATCCCTATATAAATAAACTTTTGTTAGTTTTTAAGAACAACTGTCTTCTGGGAATGACTCTTATTAGTCCACCTCTTGGAGCTAGGGGTAGCCCTGAATTTAGTCACTGGAATGGTGAAGAGGGAGAAGAGGAAGGGTGAGGCAATGTGCTCTTTGCTAGTATCTCCATATCTGGAAGATAGGTTTAGATTATAACGGTAGATCTATATGTGCATTTTTGGTACTTATGTTTAAGTGTTGAATCCTCTGAACGAGAAATTAGGAAAACTACCCCATTCTCAATAGCCTCAAAATAAATAAAATGTTTGGGAATTAATCTAACAAAAGAGGTGAAAGATCTCTACAATGAGAATTACATAACATTAAAGAAAGAAATTAAAGAAAATCTTAGAAGAAATCTTTGCCACACACATATCAGATAGAACACTAATCTCCAGAATATATAAAGAACTCAAAAAATTTTACCCCAAGAATACAAATAACCCAATCAATACATGGGCTAAGGAAATGAGCAAACACTTCCCAGAGGAGGATCTACAAGCAATCAACAGGTATACGAAAAAATGTTCAACATCTCTAGTAATAAGAGAAATGCAAAGCAAAACTACCCAAGATATCATCTCACCCCAATAAGAATGTCTATTATCAAGAATACAAGCAACAATAGGTGTTGGTGAGGATGTGGGGAAAAAGGTACACTCATACATTGCTGGTGGGATTGCAAATTGGTGCAGCCACTCTGGAAAGCAGTATGGAGATTCCTTCGGAAACTTGGAATGGACCCACCATTTGACCCAGTCATCCCACTCCTTGGCCTATACCCAAAGGACTTTAAAATCAGCATACTACAGTAATGCAGACACATCAATGTTTACAGCAGCCCAATTCACTATAGCTAGATTGTGGAACCAACCTAGATGCCCTTCAAAAGATGAATGGATAAAGAAACTGTGGTATATATACACAATGGACTATTATTCAGCCATAAAGAATAATAAAATTATGACATTTGCAGGTAAATGGATGGAATTAGAGAAGATCATGTTAAATGAAATAAGCCAATTCCATAAACCCAAAGGCCGAATGATTTCTCTTGTAAGTGGTTGATGACACATAGCGGGGGTGGGGGGAGGCACGGGAAGAATGGAGAAGGGATGGATTGTATAGAGGAAAATGAGGGGTGGGGGGGAAGGAAAGATAATAGAATGAGACAAATATCTATACCTTATGTATATGTATAAATATGCAAATTTTATGATTCTATTTTGTGTACAACCAGAAAAATGCTAGTTGTACTCCATTTGTGTACAATGAACTAAAATAAAATAAAATAAAATAAAAACATACAAACACACACCTGTATAATACCAAGCAACAATGTACCCCAGCACAATAAATGGATAGTTGGGCATTTTTCTATAAAACACAGTCTGCAGAGATGCCACTGTGCCTGTACTCAAAATCACCTGTTATGTTACCTTTTACAAAGGGCAGTTAAATTCCAGAAAATGCAGTGTGACTGTACATTTGCCTAATTAAAGGGCTCAACTGTGTGAATTGCTCAGAAAAGAAATAAAGGGTTCCAAGACACATTTCCTGCAAGGCAGAAACCTCTTGGAAATGCGGATTTTCACATTCTATTATTTTCACTAAGAAAGTGAAAAAAAAGCAAGACGATACTTTGTAATTTATTCTGAAGTCAAATGGAGCTTTGCCTTTGGTTTTATTTACCAGAATTCTGTATTAATGAGTATTGCTGTGCCCCTAGAATATGGTGATGAATTGATGTTCACAAGGATAACGACCTTAGATATTGCTCTCTGTGTAATCAAGAGGCCGCTATGTTGGGTTGTGTTAGAGCACTAGGTGCATCTGTTTCTTCTGTTTCGAAAATCGTTCTTGTATGAGGTATTAGGCTGACAAATGGTCCCCAAAGACATCCACATCCTAACATCTGGAACTGTGACTATTACCTTATATGGCAAAGGCGACTTTGCAGATGTGATTAAATTAAGGATTTTGAGATGGGCAGACTATTCTGGATTATCTGTGTGGGCCCTGAATGTAATCACAAGGGTCCTCGCATGAAGGAGGCAAAGATTTGATTTTAGACAAAAGGCATGTGAGGATGAACCAGATGCTTTGTATCGTTATAAGATGAAGGGAATGACTGCAAGTCAAGCATTTCAGAACTGTAGCTCTAGAAGCTTGCAAAGACAAAGAAATGATGCTTTTCTGAGCTCTTGGAGGGAATGTGGCCCTGCCCACGTGAGGCTGCTGATGCCTCATTTTTATTTTGCAGTAGAATAAATGTGTTCTGTTTTAAACCACCATGCTTGTAGTTATTAAATACAGCACTGATAGGAAACTAATAAAATGCGTATCTGAGCATTTTTTCTTCTTTGAAAGTGTTTTTGCTTAAGCAACTCTTCACCAATGCAGATGTTCAATTAGCCTAAGCATTCTGTTCCCATTCTAGGAATTATCAGGCATTATCTACCTGTTGGTAATCTCTGTGCCACCGTCCTCTACTGCAGAATGATAATTCAGGATCATTGTGTTCAGGCCCCAATTCAAGTAGTCTATTATGGCCAATTTGCTTTATCCAGTGGTCGGCTCAGTTGAATGGCATCCTTGATAGCAGCAGGTGATGCAGGCTCAGAAGTGCCTCTGACTCAGCCGTGGGGTGGATTATGAAAGGCAGCAACAAGGATGCTGTTTCAGTTTGACTACTGCATGATCTGTGTGGGAGACAGGAAGGTGCATTCTGGGACCCAAAGTCGCCTTCTCACCATCTGAAACAACAGGCAACTCTTTACAGTAACCCCAGGGGAAGGAAGTCAGTGTTGGTGGAGCACTCCTTCCACAAACTTAAACCAGCATGCTTGACCTACATTTTCAGCCTCCAAAATGACTTTCATCCTACAAATAGTGGCTCAAGGTTAAATGCATAAAAGTAAACATTGCATGATGATCATATTTAATATAAAGATTACTCGAAATCCTTTGCTGCATTAAACTTTGAATTTTCCAATGAAAGGTCAGTAGGCAAAAGGTGTAAGTGGGTAATTATTTGTTTCCTTGGGCATGCCAAGTCATGTTTTTAGGAAAGCCTGCCCCTTTTACTTGCAGGGCCTCTTAACTCTTTATTTCATCTTCAAGTGTTTCCAGGAATGACTGACTGGTCTTGATCTTAGTAAAAGAGACCATTTTCTATGTGGTGTGATTTGTGGGACCCTGGAAGAAAACTGTGCAAAATATATCTTCGTTTTTCTGCTGAAATATTCTCTTAGAAACATCACTTTTGAGGGCTTTTGGAAAGCCACACACCTCTAGGGGCTAACCCATTCATGTGGAAAGGTAGCTTCAGTTTTCTAGCAATCACTAGGGAATCAAAGATCAATAAGGAATGATTCTTTCAATTGATCTTGTTCTTGGTCTACAAACAGACATAAAAATAAAAGTCAGCGAATCGGACCCCCATGTCTACTGAAATTGATAGATCACAGTTGGATGAAAAAAGTTTCCCTCCTCCCATCCCCATGAGTACTCCTGGTTGAATCTTAGGTTTCTTCCTATAGAGGGTCAGTTCTCATGGCCCACCTCCTGCAAGATGGCTCTGCTCTGAAGTGACTGGATGCTTTGCCTTGTGAGAAAAGCATACTGTGTTTTATGTGTGTGAAAGAGGTCCCTGAAGATGCAGACTGACAGAGGGAGGTGCCTAGTAGCACCCTGCGGCAATGAATTCAACACTCAATATTGGATATTCTACATTCTTCAGCCATTACCGGCTGTGTGGGATTCTCAGGGCTGAACATTTCTCCATAAGCTCCTTGCCTTTCTCCTAAGAACTCGGCCTCTGACTCCACCTACCTTCTCTTCTCAGCCTCTCAGTTTCCCTTGCCCCTCACCACATTGTATACCTTCCGTTTTCAGTATGTTTTTGCTATTTCTGTTTCATGGTTGTCTGCTAAAATGGGTCCCAGTGACCTTATCTTTTGCACCAAACACTGCTTTCAATGTATTTTTGCAAATACTTCTTTAATATATATTGCAACATATGTTGTGGCATTTCCTTAGGGCAAAAACTGTTAAGTTGGTTGCAGTTTTACTTTTTCTTATTTTACATGGCTACTGAAAACAATTCCAGTGGATTCTGGCAAGCCTGGGATGAGGTTCTCATGCATATGTGAAGGACGGCCCCTTTAGAGAAGCCTGAGTTCTCCCCTGCATCTGGCAGCATTACTGTTTCCACTGCAAGGTAAGGTAACACACTTTGTCACCCACCTGATTCGACTAGGATTTCCTCAAAGATATGTCAGCATCCAACAAACATCCTTATTGGGATAATTCTACAGAGGCTGCTGGCATGTGGGCAGCATCAACTCTGGAAGCCCCAGAAGGCTCAGTCAACAAAGGAGAAGAAATTTCTCTTTTCATTAAAGATCACAGCTGGACCTGCCCATGGCCACATTCCCCAACATACAAGCAAAGTTTTTTGTTTTGCACAGGATGGGATGAGGCAACACTGCAGAGGCAGAGGCAAGAAGAAATGAGAACTGGATATGGAGATTAAGAGTCTAGTCGGTGGAGAGGTCAGTGCCATTGCCTGGGCCTTACACCCAATATCCCTTTTCCTCTCCCCTTCCAGTTTCATGAGTATATATGTATTATTTTGCTGAAGCTGATATGAGGACAAGCCCTTGGGTTTATTTTCTTAGAGAAGGAAGAGGGATTACCAGAGTAGACCAAGAAGAAAGTGAATAAGAACCAAAATAGTGAAATGTTGGGAAACCCAGGAGAGGTCCTTCCAGGAAAAATTAGAAGACGGCATTGGAGAGATCGATTTCAATTGCATTGTCGCCATACAAGATAAATGCAAGGGCTCAGGAGGCCGGTGGAGGTGAGGAGGTGAGGTAGTAGACACACAGTAGGTACCAAATGGCTGTTAATCATATCTGGCTTTGCAAGATGCAGTGATGCCTATAAAGTACTGGAAGGATGGAAGTGGTGCTCTGTGATGAAGCACTGAGAGTCAACTATTGTAGAAAACAGGCACTTCCTTCAGTTTGGGTAAAGGACCCAGTTGGTCTCACCCACACAGTCAGATGACAAGGGCACTTGAGCATTGAGGATGTAGCTCCTGGAGTCTCCTGAGATCTAAGAGGACTTTTTACCAGGATCACCCCGTCACATCAGCCTAAGAGAAGTGGGACAGCCTGCTCCCCCTGAGACCCCATGTTTAGAGTTGGTTGTATGTTGTGAAACAAAAGACCAGGGCCATCATGTCCTTGGGTCACTTTTCTCAAGGTATTGCTGATGTGCTGCATTGAAGTGTTCTCAGAGAGTTTGTCTTCTGGATATCTTCAACTGGTAAACATCTTTTACAGAAGTGGGATCCCACAGAATAGATTAAAGATATCAAGGAGAAAGAGGAAGAATGAAGATTTCAAGGAAGTAGAGGAGGGTGGGAGGGCGAACATAGGGCAAGGTGCCTCTGAGGCAGAAAAGAGGGTTTTCACTGAGCTTGGGGTGGACATTGGGGGCCAAACAAATTTTCTGGGGAGGAGGAAGAGAATGAGGTAGGATTGGGGTCTTGAAAAGAATGAAAACAACAACAACAACCCCCCCCCCCCAAAAAAAACCCCAAAACAAAACAAAAAAATCCAGCACAGTAGATGTAGGAATTGCTGGAGCAAATGTTCCTAAATGTACTCAAGTGACAGAACACACTGGAAACATACTTCTAAGAGACATTGATGAATTTAATACATATTTTATTAATAGTATTTATCTCAACTTTTGCATATTTGTCTCATAAATTTACATTGCTTAGATATGTCACTTGGTTGAACTGACATGTATAAAAATAATATACTGTCAATCATATGAACTCATCCATTAAAAATCACCCTGTGAGATAACACAAGCCTCTGAAGTTTCCCCTTTGTATTTGACTGCTGCTGATCTGAACAGAGATGAGGGAGTGGCTTAGGCTGAATGGACCCAAGTCCCTAAGATGTGCTGCTAACAAACATGGGTGATTAAGCTCATTGATTCTTTAAATCACAATGAGAATTTAGCACGTTAGACTCCTGTCTTACCTGAGTTCCTTCAGGTGTAAATTACTGAAGTCCTGTTTCAGGCATTTAATGACTAATCTAAAATGAACACTTAGAAATATCAAGTATGTTTGCTGGGCACGGTGGTACATACTTGTGATCCAAGTGACAGGTGAAGCTGAGGCAGGAGGATCAAAAGTTCAAGGCCAGCCTCAGCAACTTACGCCCTAAGCAACCTAGTGAGACCTTGTCTCAAAATGAAAAAATGAAAGGGACTGGGGATGTGCTCCGTGGTTAAGCACCCCTAGGTTCAATCCCTGGTATACAAAACAAAACAAAACAAAACAAAACAAAACAAAACAACAAAACAAAACCAAAAAACAAAAAAACTGAAGAATAACAGTTTCCCCATAGAACTATCAGCCTCCTTCACTCTTCCCTTTCTTCTGATCTTCCTTTCTTTTTTATTTAGGAAATACTCTTGTTTATTGATTGTGGAATATTTCAATTTTTTTAGAAATGAAGAAAAATTTCTTTTGTTTAATTTTTCTTCAGCCCTCATCTTGACACTGATATGAAGGCAGACAAAGGTCTTAAATGGAAGGGGAAGAGACTGGCATTGGAGCAGCTCTTTTTTGGCTAGGCTTAGTTCACCCATATTATTATTATTTGAGATGAAAATTTCGACTTCACTGTAATGAAGAAGGTACATTTTTTTTTCTTTCCTTTTTTCTCAGCCTGGATCTGAGAACAGAGTTATTATATTATTGTGGTTAGCATCACTATGGCAAGCTGCCAGTTTATCAGGAAGGCCGTAGACAGTTTGGTTAACCACACGGGCTCGCTGAGAGAAAAGGTAGACCAAGGCGAGAGATGCGGGGAGTTGTGGGAGTCAGCCTGGATGTGATGCAGAGATAGAGTCTAGGCTATCTGGGACAGTGAAGAGCTTTACAGTTTTACTCCACAGCATCTCTTAGAGGGCAAAAATTTAAACCAGATACTTCTCATGACATTGCAGAAACTTTGGCAAACAATCTGAAACTCTCCATTAAAGAAATATTAAACAAATGCCCAGTATATCCTAGTAGAAAAAATAATTTATACAATAAACCATAGATTGCAGATATTTTTCCTTTTGTTTTCTGGAACTTACCCGTGGACAAAATTGTTTGCTCATCCCTGATTTAATTAAATGGTAGTCTAAATGTATGGTTCAAACATAAATGCATATTTTTTTTGAACAACAGAACTTTTGCCATAATTTGGCAGCAGGGAGTTTGAGGTTGTGTTCTGTAGCATTTGCTTCTTTCACTTTAGCATAATGCTTTTATAAAAGTCATTCATGTTGTGTATGTATATTCATTGCTGTGTGTGTATTTCATTGCTGAATAGTATTCCTTTGTTTGGATATGTTTGGATTTTTTTTATTCATATGCTAGTTGATGAACATTTGGGCTATTTGAAGTTTTGCCTGTTATTACTAAAAGTTTATCCATAGATAATTGTGTGGCTATGTGCTTTCAGTTCTCCCAGGTAAATACCTAAGATAGGATTGAGGCATATGGAAAGTGTGGAAAGTGTCCATTTAACTGCCAAATTATTTTCCAAAATGACTTGTCTAAAGACAAAACTACAATAAGTTTAGTTTAAAAAATTGGCAACACTTCATTTTATTTTATAGAATGAGAGTTCTCAGGACTGAGCAGAGAAGTTTGGTTTTTATAAGTAGAAAAAAGCTGGAGAAAGAAGAAACAGAACAAAAAGTGGATTGATCATTTCAAAGTTGTTTTCCATGTGGGGTTAAAACAGAGGGCATTTTCTTATTGTGTTGACTTAGGCTGATTGTGAACCTTCTGTCAATTTTTTTTTTTTAAACCAGTTTGTTTATTTAGTTTGATTACTGAGCACTTAGCACACACGACTCCATTCTGGTTTGGTCTGTTTGCTGGGGCTTAGTGGGCTTAGTGCAGGAGGCCAGTCCAAAACTAGGGGCTCCCATAAACTTCGTTTAACAGACTGTCTCACTTTGCATTTCCATCAGAAATGTATGAGAGCTACAGGTTTTCTCACATTTTTAGCAAAACTTGGCAATGTCGGTTTTTAATTTTAGTCACTCTTGTGCCTAAGTATGTACTTTAAATTTTCATGTCACAATATATTGATTTAAACATTTGTGACATCAAGGAGCTCTGTCACTTGGTTTAGGTGTCACTTTCAGGGGGCGTACAAGCATGAGGGGCTAATCCCATGCACCAGCAGGCCCATCTTAGATAATGGACTTTTCGCATGTGCTTTTCTGTCACCACGTCCTGATCTTGTGAGGGTCCCTATGAACCTGTCTTCTCAGAACAGTGGTGTCTTACCATGTGTGCACTCTGACTAATCTGGCTCCAGTTTCTTCTTCTTTAGCACTGAGCCCATGCTTGCCTTTGCCTCTTCTCCTGCTGGATTGGCCACTTCCACTGCCAATCATATTCTCTCTCTCAGGAAAATCATATCTTTTTCAATTGTTCCCTGTGTTCCATTTAATTCTTCCAACATATTCAACAACTACCTGATATAAGCAAGATACAATCAGGGCAGGGAGTGCAGTCTTCTAGTTGAGGAGTTTTTCTCTCTTGGATACGTTCTCTTGACTTTGTCCTTGCTCTACCACGTTAGCAGTCTAAACTAATTCATCTTCCTCATTCCTGTCTCACCTCATACCCCAAACTTTCTACTCTGCAATTTACGGAATCCACCAGTCTCCAGGCTGGATGGGAGTCAGATACATCAAGTAGGAATAGATTAAATTAATTTAGATTCACTGAGGTACAAGAATAAGGAAAATCAATAGTTACTGGTGACCATATGTCAGGTGAGGATACCGATTCCAGCAATCTTTGACTCCATCCTTTCTTTTTTTTTTTATTGGCTCTTTTTAATTATACATGACAGTAGAACCCATTTTGATATAATCATACAACAGGGAATATATCTTTTTTTCACAATGTAGATTAACACGATTCGTATAATCTTACATATACATAGGGTAATACTGTCTGTCTCAGTCTACTACCTTTTCTTCCCCCACCCCCTCCCATCCCATTTTCCTCTACACCATCCATACTCCCTCCATTCTTTTCTTATCCCCCCCACACCCCACCTCCTCCATTATGTATCAGCATCCATTGATCAGAGAAAACATTTGGCCTTTGGTTTTTTGGGCTTGACTTATTTCACTTAGCATGATATTCTCCAACTCCACTCATTTACTAGCAAATGCCATAGTTTTATTCTTCCATATGGCTGAGTAATATTCCATTGTGTACATATACCACAGTTTCTTTATCCATTCTTCAATTGAAGGGCATCTAGGTTGGTTCCACAATCTAGCTATTGTGAATTGAGCAGCTATGATCACAGATGTGGCTGCATCCCTATACTTTGCTGATTTTAAGACCTTTGGGTATAATCTGAGGAGTGGGATGGGTGGGTCAATGGTGGTTCCATTCCAAGTATTTTGAGGAATCTCCATGCTGCTTTCCAGAGTGGCTGCACCAATTTGCAACTCCACCAACAATGTACGAGTGTGCCTTTTTCCCCACATCCACGCCAACACTTATTATTGCTTGTATTTCTGATAATAGCCATTCTAATTGGAGTTAGATGAAATCTTAGGGTAGTTTTAATTTGCATTTCTCTAATTACTAGAGATGATGAGCACTTTTTATATATTTGTTGATCATCTGTATATCATCTTCTGTGAAGTGTCTGCCCGGTTTCTTAACCCCATTTACTGATTGGGTTCTTTGCATTTTTGGTGTAAAGTTTTGTAAGTTCTTTATAAATTGTGGAGATCAGTGTTCTGTCTGAAGTGTGTGTGGAAAAGATTTTTTCCCACTCTGTAGGCTCTCTTTTCATATTATTGATTGTTTCTTTTGCCGAGAAAAAGCTTTTCAGTTTGAATCTGTCCCATTGATTGATTCTTCCTTTTATTTCTTGCACTCTGGTAGTCATGTTGAGAAAGTCTGGTCCTAAGCCAATATGAAGAAAATTTGGGCCTACTATTTCTTCTATTTGGTGAAGAGTCTCAGGTCTAATTCCTAGATCCTTGATCCATTTTTAGTTGAGTTTTGTACAGGATGAGAGATAGGGATTTAATTTCATTTTATTGCATATGAATTTCCAGTTTTGTCAGCACCATTTGTTGAAGAGGCTATCTTTTCTCCATTGCATGTTTTTGGCACCTTTGTCTAGTATGAGATAACTGTACTTAAGTGGCGTTGTCTCTCTGTCTTCTATTCTGTACCATTGGTCTACCTGTCTATTTTGGTGCCAATACCATGCTGTTTTTGTAACTATTGCTCTATAGTAGAGTTTAAGGTCTGGTATTGTGATACCTCCTGCATCATTCTTCCTGCCCAGGATTGTTTTGGCTATTCTGGGTCTTTTATTCTTCCAGATGATGACTCCATCCTTTCTAAACCCTTTCATCAATTTACTGTCCTTTGTCCTCAGGCTCTGTTTCCCTCCTTACCCAGCTTGAATCCCATGGCTAGTCACAACAATTGCTTTTCTGCATGTGATCTCTGTCCTTTGGCTCTTTCACTTAGTCATATTCAACTGATAAAATTCCAACCACTGTTAAATTCACTTTCCACTTTGTGCTTGAAGTCTGCACGACTGATTTTGCCTGAAGAAAAACACACATCCCTGCTGACTCATTTCGCTTTGTATGTATGATTACTAAACTCACCTGGGTTCATCAATGCTGCTCCCCCTCCCCCTCCCCTACAGGACTATTTCACACTTTTCCTTATTTTCTTGTGCCAGTTATCAATTTATTACCTTCCATTCCCAAATCTATTTTGGTTGATACACTCTTCAAAAATCTCCATTACCTGTGCCACCATTTCCACACTCAGTAGGTGACCTTACTTCTTATTTTATGCAGACACTAAAAGCAACCAGAGGGCACTTCTAGACCTATAATATCTCCCCTTCTCCTGAATCTGATTTCTGTCCCAGGACTGTGGCTGGCCTGACTATGCACTGGCCAAGGCTGACCCCTCCAGTAGTTCACTTCCAGTAGTTCACTGGCTCCTGTCCCTTTCCCCAGCTCAAGTCTACTGCTTCAGAATTATTCCCTACAAAGGTGTCTTTGTAGTTTTTTCTTAATTCATATGACACAGATATTCCCAAAGGGGAGTGCACCTTGCAATATGCAATTCGTTGGATACAATTTAAGAAAGTGTTATATCTTTATATGATGTCATTATGAATAATGCTCCTTTATTCTTGAATAAGTTATATACATGTATATAATTTTCTGAATTAAAAGATAAGATTAAGTGCTGAGGAGTGATAATGGCCAAATTAAATTGTTGTGTTGTATGTATGTACTAATATGTAACAACAAATCCCACCATTATGTGCAATGATAATGCATCAATAAAATAATGTGGAGGAAAAAAAGGTAAGATTATTATGGTTTCTTTGATATCTCATTGCATCTCTTCTAAGGTAATGATTGTAATGAATTCTTACATACATTACCAAAGATTTCAATTGGACATTATGAAGTACTTCTTGCTTTTTGGAATAACAACTCACTAGCTTGTGAGATTTCCATATGTGAAGTTCTTTAAAAATTGTCTCAATACTTTTGCTCATGAGTAGTATCACTTTCTCATATATTTGAATATATGTAATTCAGTATGAATAGTATCTCATATATAGTATGAATAGTATCAATTTCTTATATATTGCAGCATGGGCTGCAAGACCATGCAAACTCTTTCAGCATTATGACTTCTTAATTGTCTTATGATCATCCAGTAAGAGGCAGCTAAGGTCCTTTTTCTCCAGGAAGGCCCTGGGCAGGTAAAGGTGACTGAGTCAGCCTTCTCACCTTTGACTTTCCAGTAATTCATGCAGGACCAATGACAAAGATGCCCTCAATAAATGATAGTTTATAACTGAGTCTTCATTGCCATCACCATCACCATCACCATCACCATCATTCATAGTCAGCACACATACAGATATGAGCAAACCACTGTGCATTATTACTCTTTCCAGGAACTTGTGGGAGTATCCTACCTGTGATGTTGGGGCATGAGGCATGTGAGATACAGATCACTTTTGATCTAGACCTGATAAGGCTGCTTGCTTTTAATCACAGACATATGTCAACTTCCCTGACATCACTAAGAACTAGCTTCATGCTTTGAGAATCAACCATATTATTTGAGTGCTAAATTATAAACACAATGAAAGTTGTTGCCTGGGAGTGTGAGGATGTGTGGGGATAAGCACAACCACCCTTGAAGTCTGTAGGCCTCTCTTCTTGATGGTTAGCACCTTCCTGTTTCCTTTCCTTTGTAGTGCTGCTGATCAAACCCAGGGCCTTGTACATGCTAGGCAAGTGCTGTACCTCTGAGCTATAGCCTTGGCTGAATTTTTCTGATTTGCTCATTTTGTGTCAGACTAGGCCTAGAGATCAAGGGTGGTTGTGTTTATTATGCATTAGGAGAGAAGACATATTAATGTATGCCACTCATACTCTAGGATGGAACAGAACCCTCCTGCAAGGCAGCTAAGGAAAGATGCAAAGAAAATAGCAAGCTGGGTTGTTGGACAGAAGCAAGGGATGCTTTTGGAAGGGAGAGAAGGCTCACAATTGTGTAAATCAGTTCAGATTTTAGACATTCTCCTTACTGCTCCCTCAATCATTAAATCTCTCCTGAAAATTCCAATACTTTGAAATTTACACAGTACCGTCTCAAGTTCTTCTCCCCCAGAGGTGTCTCACAATCCCTTTTAAATCTCATACCTTGAAGTATTGCCTCTCTGGAAATGTGGTTAGCACTGTAGTCGGCAGTGTGTGACAAAGGGCTGGAGAAAGGGACCATTGAACAGGCCCAGGGAAGCCAGATTTCATCTCCTGCATAATTTTATTCAGGGCATGTAGGGACGCACCTTAAGATGGCGACCGCAACAACAACAACACCCTCGGGGCATAAGCCCCCCTCACCAGTGGTATCACCAAGGTGGTGGCCTAGGATTGGCCCATTCTACTTCTGTGAACGTGAGCAGCTCTGGCCACCATCAAATCTTAGGAGACCTTTGTCCTGCAGGCTTTGATGTGTGCTGCATGGGCTGTTTACCTTTAAGGTGATTGGCCCTGCAGGTATCTCCTCTCTTTTCTTTGTTTCTTTCCCGCTCACTCACCCCCTTATATATCTGTTCTCCTCCTCCATTAAACTGAGATCTTTCTTGACAGACGCCCGGCTGGTGTGCGGTTTTCAGCCCTCGACACTCACCATCCTGTTTGACCCCCGTCTCCCCCCCCGGCTGGTCCATGGGAGGGCACCCAACCTTTGTTGTTCGGTGCGGAACAACAAGGGCAGGCCAACTATGGGTCTATAGGACAGGGCTTCTTGGTGAATAGTTTGAAAATCTTTCAGAGCTGAAGACATTTAACAACAAATCCTCAGGGAAAGCAAGCAACCCCAAGGTACATGAGGTCAGGCAGGTGCACTGGGTTAACAGGTGAGGGAATTAGCCACACTTGGAAGTGGAATGTGCTGCAGAAATGGAGGAAGCATGGATTTCCCTGTCTCTGGGATGAGGTTCAATGTAGGGCCTTTGCTTTCCCTCCAGAAAATTGGGTTAGACTTACTTGCCAATATCATAGGAAGGCCTTCCAACAATGCAGCTGGGAGACAGGGACTGGGAGGAGGGTTGGCTAGGCTGCAACTCAGGTGTCCCCACCAGGTGTGCACTTCTCAGTGGTGAAGTCAGAGGAAGCATTGCCGTAAGGATTGCTATGCCTGAGGAGTGTGCTAGCACCTAGAAGGGCTACAAGCATGGGACTTTTTTTACTTCATCTGTCTGTTTGTCCTTCATGCTTCCATCATAGTGTTCTTACACCGGAAGAAAACTTGCTACAGAGAGATGAACCATGGAAAGGGAGCTGGCTGGTGGAAAAGAGAAGAGTGGACCTGCTCAAGGGTGTCACATGTCGTTAAAGGTGAAGTAAGAAGAGGGCTGAGAAATAACTTGTAACTTGGCCACATGGAAGCTGTTGGTGACAGTGGGAGGCACTATTTTGGAGAAATGCCTGGGCGAGGGTGTGATTAGAGTGGGTGTTGCAATATTTTAAAATATTTCTCAGTTTGAGAGGTGGAAAATCACTATCTGAAGATTTCAATTCATGATACTTTGATGCTCCAAAGCTTCTGAACCTGTTTCTTCCTGTATCCTCACCTCCAACCGTACGTTGCTTTTGATCTTACAAAAAGGATTTGTCACCTGAGACCCCAAGGCTGAGAAAGTAATGGAGCGGTGGCAGTGATAGCCTCATTCAGATCATTAGTCCATGTGGACAATTCATGCTCCAGAGTAGACTTGTGGAGTCCTTTGGCTTAAATGGTTGCTTAATGGTGTTCTAGGAGTCAGCATGTATGGCTTTACGTCTTTATTCCCTGGGAGGCGATACAATATAAAAAGGATAAAAGTGTTTTTATTTCAGTGTTGCTTTACAAGTCAGAGAGCTTTTTCCTGGTATTTTGAAAAAGGCTTATTTTTAGAGTGAAGCATTTGCTAGATTTTGTAGTTTTTTCATCCTGAGTGGGTTCTCACTTCTTCGTCTCTACTGAAGTGTGCCACCACCAGGGGATGCAAGAGACCATAAGCACAGTGGCCTGGTTTCCGTTGTATTTCAGTTTGAATTTCCAGATTTCAGATGTTGATTCTATCTTTGAACCATTGTTACGTCACTTGTTACCCGAGTCATTCACACTTTGTTTAAGAATATAATCAAATTACCAAATCACCATTATTTTTTAAAGTTGTCAATTTTCAGATCATGAGTACTACTCCTCAGTTAAACATAAACAGATGTTCCTTTAGTCAGAAATTCTAAAGAAAAAATAAAAACTATCCATTCTTCACAATCGAGAGTAATTTCTGCTAGCATTTTTACATATTTATTTCCTGTTCTATGTCTTATGTCACATAGTTGAATCAATCTTTCTTCCACTCATTATGATTTTTATTTTTTATTTATACTACATCTCAGACATTAAAAAAGTTTTGATTATGATATGCTCGGAGAGCTTCATTCGCATAGTTTTGCCTCTCCCTTTATATATTTTATATTATTTTTCCGTGACAACTTTCTAGAAGTATAGTTACTTCTAGGCTAAAGAGCTTGAAAATTTTAAAGTTCTTAAATTATAAAATTACTTTTCAGGATACTTTGTGGCCCAAGATATGGTCTATTTTAGAGAAGGATCTGTATGCTGCTGAGAAGAAAGTGTATTCAGTCATCGATGGATGAAATATTCTGTACATGTCAGTTAAGTCTAAATTATTAATTACAATTTTTCGTTCTACAGCTTCTTTATTTACCTTTGTTTGGATGATCTAGTCAGTGATGAATGAGATGTGTTAATATCACCCAGTATTACTGTGTTGTGGTCCATTTGATTCTTTAAGTTGAGAAAGGTTTGTTTGATGTACATAGATATTCCATTGTTCGGGGCATAAACATTTATGATTGTTATGTCTTGTTGATGTATATTTCCCTTAAGCAGTGTGAAATGGCCTCCTTTGTCCCTTCTGCTAACTTTGGCTTGAAGTCTACTTTATGTGATATGAGGATAGAAACCCCTGCTTGTTTACAAGATACATCTGAGTGATGTTTTATCCTATCCTTTCACTTTCAGTCTGTGGATGTCTTTGCTTATGAAGTGAGTCTCTGGAGACAGCATATTGTTTGTTCTTGTGTTTTAATCCAGTCTGCCAGTCTATGCCTTTTGAGTTTAGGCCATTAACATGCAAGGCTATTATTGAGATATTGATTGTTGAGTTTAGGCCAATAATATGCAAGGCTATTATTGAGATATAATTTGTGTTCCTAGTCGTTTTGGTTTATTTCTAGTTTTTAATTTGAATTAGTTTCTCCTTTGATTGACTATTCTTCTAGTGTAGTTTCTTCCTTATTTCACTTTTACTTTTTTATTTCTTTTTCATGAAATATCTTATTGAGAATATTTTGTAATGCAGGCTTTCTAGTTGTGAATTTTTAAAAACTTATTTATCATGGAAGGTTTTTCTTTCATCATAAATTCTGAGATTAATTTTGCTGTGTATAGTATTCTTGGTTGGCATCCATTTTCTTTCAGAGTTTGGTATATATTATTCCAAGACTTCCTAGCTTTGAGGGTCTGGGTTGACAGATCAGCTGAGATACGGATTGTTTTCCCTCCAAACATTAGCTGTAGTTTTTCTCTGGCAGTCTTTAAAGCTCTATACTTATCTGTAATGTTAGGCATTTTCATAATAATGTGCCTTGGTGTGGATCTGTTGTAATTTTGTATATTTGGGGTCCTGTAAGCCTCCTGTATTTGATTCTATATTTCATTCTTAAGCTTTGAGAATTTTTTCAATATTATTTCATTGAAAAGATTGTGCATTCCTTTGGTTTGTATCTTTGAGCCTTTATCTATCCCAATAAATCTGTATTTGATCTTTTCTTCTTATCCCATATTTCTTGGAAGCTCTGTTCATGGTCTTTTAACATATTTTCTTCATTGTCAGCTTCATTTTCAAGTTTATGTATTTTGTCTTCTTTGCCTAAAACTCTATCAATTGGTCTAGTCTGCTGGTGATGCTTTCCATTGAATTTTTAATTTTATTTATTGATTCCTTCATTTCAAGGATTTCTGCTTGATTTTTTTTCAGAATCTCTGTCTCTTTATTGAAGTGTTCTTTTACTTCTTGTATTTTCTCTCTGATTTTACTCCTTATGTAATTCTTCACCTTGCAGATCAATTTAAATATGAGCATTCTAAACTCCTTCTCTGACATTTCTTTCACTGTGATGTTGAAAGATTGTTATTGAAATATTTTGGTTTGCTTGGGAGATTTGTTCCTTTGGTCTTATATGTTGTTTGTGTGTCTACCCATCTAATAGTAGGGATCTGAGGCAGTGGAGTTTCCTCCCTGTGAATGTATAGTGTCCCCAAAAGTTTCTAATACCTCACTGTTTGGGGGGAGACAAATAATAACCAATGCAAACAATATACAGCGTTAAACCAGATAGTTCCTGCTATGATATTTACAATGTTAATTGTCACAATAAACTGAAATGGCGTGATTAGTTATTGCCCACAGTAAAAACAGTAAGTTTGAGAAAGGGTTTACAAATTTGAATTGTGAACAGGGAGAGAAGTGAAGTGATGTGGGATGTGATGATTATGAGGGAGGAAGAGAGAAAATAGTAAAAAAAAATTAAAGGAAGAATGAAAGAGAACAATAGAGATTGCTGTTAGCAGAAGTAAAGAGAGAAAGAGAATCAAGGGAAGCAATAAGTGAGAGAAGAAATATATAAAATAAAAATTTAAAAAATAAAAGTGAAACAATACAAAGCAAAATGAAAATATACTAATATACACAATATACTAATATACTAATCAAATATCCTAGTCCTCCAAATACTGATCCGTAAAAAATAACTGGCTTCAAAATGCTATAAATCAGAAAAAAGAAACGAATGTGAACATGTATAAGTGTCCATGCGCCATCATGTCACAATTAAACAGAGTAAAGGAAAAAAAAAGATCTTGATGAAAAGTTAGAGAATTGTTTCCTTTGGAGTTCAAAAGATTCTTGGCTTCCCTTCTCAGCAATATTATGTATGATGGGCTGGAGTGTGATGTCTGTTCTTCCTAGTGGGGTTGCTGGAGTGTCAGAGAATATCCCTTAGGGAAGCTCCTGGAGGCAGGGTGTAGACTCTGGATTCTTTGTTGAATGGCAATTGGTCTGAGGATTGAAAATCAAGGCATCTCCATGGCCCAGCAGTTCCCAGTTAGCTGGGAGTCTGCACTCCAGGGATCTCCCCTGGGTTCTACTCATGTGGTGGAGGAGCCAATTCTTAGTTCCCTCCATCACCAAGTAACACACAAATTCTGGTCTCTCAGATTCAGTCTCTAAACTCAATCACTCCCACCCCTGCCCTTTCAAATTCCTGACTTGGTGAATCTCTCCCAGTTGGTCCTGAAAGTGGCCAGATGGAAGGAGTGGGGAAGCTGGTTGGGTTTCCATGACCTGTGTTCCCCTGTTCTCCATATTTGATTTTTTCCTGGTTACTTAGGCACACTCTATGTCATTTGGTGTGGGTTTGCCAGGTCTGTGTTCCAGGCCAAACTTAGGGTTGCCAGGAATCAGCTCCCTCAACTGCTGGCTCCCACATTCTAATGCAAAATTGTTCCTCTGTCTTTCATGGACAGCTGGGAGAGATGTGGCTTCTTTCCACAAGGATATTGTACCTTTCAGGTTAGTTTGGGCAGAAATCTCTGATTTCTCCATACCAAGACATGCCTCAGGTTTCCTAAAAATGTGGGTTCCATCAATTCTCTTATCCTTCCACTTTGTTGTGGGGGGGAGGGGACCATTGCTAGTGGGTGGCAGTGGTGGTGATGTCACTGGGGATTTCTTCCTTATTTTATTATATACAATCTCCTGAGTCCCTAATATCTTTTGAAAGTGCAGAATTAATTCCCTTAATTCCCACTAAAGTCCTTTTTAATTTTTCCCTATCTTGCTGGGAAGCTGGGTATCTGCTTTATTGGTTTCACATCATGGAGCAGCCAGAAATGTGACCTCCTCTATTCCACCAACTTGAAAAACTCTCGTATGCGTATGATTTAAGTAATAAAACTGCCTCAAACCCCTGAAACTGCAGTATACAGGTTAAGTGAAGCATTGCCAGGACCTTGAAGCCCTGGTGCCTATAACCCCAAAACTTTTCCTGTACCTTGACCATCTTCCCCCTGCTTTTTTAAAAAATATTTCTTATTTGTTCTAATTAGTCATACATAACAGTAGAATGCATTTTGACACATCATACAGTAGAATGCATATTCTACATCATGGAATATAACTTCTCATTCACCTGGTTGTACATGATGTAGAGTTACACAGGTCATGTAATCATATATGCACATAGGGTAATAATGTCAGATTCATTCTATAATCATTCCTGCCCCCATGCCTTCTACCCACCTTTCACTCCCCTCTGTATAGTCCAAAGTACCTCTATTCTGCCCCCCACAACTCTTATTGTGAAGCAACATCTGAGTATCAGACAAAACATTTGGCCTTTGTTTTTTTGGGGATTGGCTATTTTCACTTAGCATGATAGTCTCCAATTCTATCCATTTGCTGACAAATGCTATAATTTCATTCTTCTTTAAGACTGAGTAATATTCCATTGTGTATATATACCACAGCTTCTTTATCTATTTATCTGTCGAAAGGCACCTAGGTTGGTTCCATAGTTTAGTGGTTGTGAAGCAAGCTGCTATAAACATTGATGTGGCTGCATCACTGTAGTGGGCTGATTTTAAGACCTTTGGGTTTAAGCCTAGGAGTGGGATGACTGGGTCAAACGGTGGGTCCCCATACCAAGTTTTCTGAGGAATCTCTATATTGCTTTCCAGAGTGATTGCCCCAATTTGCAGTCCCACCAGCAATTTATCAGTGTACCTTTTCTGCCACATTCTTGCCAACATTTATTGTTGCTTGTGTTCTTGATAATTGCCATTCTGACTGGAGTGAGATGGAATCTTAGAGTAATTTTGATTTGTATTTCTCTAATTGCTAGAGATGTTGAACATTTTTGCATGTATTTGTTGATTTATTATATTTCTTCTTCTGTGAAATGCCTGTTCAGTTCCTTTGCCCATTTATTGATAGGGTTATTTGTTTTTCTGGCGTTAAATTTTTGAGTTCTTTATGTATCCTGGAGATTAATGCTGTATTTGAGGTACAGGCAGGAAAGATTTTCTCTCATTCTGTAGTCTCTCTACATGTTATTGATTGTTTCCTTTGCCATGAAGAAGCTTTTTAGTTTGACTCTATCCCATTTATTGGTTCTTGATTTTACTTCTTGTGCTTTAGGAGTCTTATTAAGGAAGTTGGTTCCTAAGCTGACATGGTGGAAATTTGAGCATACTTTTTCTTCTGTTGGACTCAGGATCTCTGTTCTAATGCCTAAGTCTTTGATCTGATTTGAGTTGATTTTTGTGCAGGGTGAGAGATAGGGGTTTAATTTCATTTTGCTACATATAGATTTCCAGTTTTGCCAACACCATTTATTAAATAGGCTATCTTTCCTTCAATGTATGTTTTGGTGCTTTTGTCTTATATGCGATAACCATATTTATGTGTTTCTCTCTCTGTGTCTTCTATTCTGTACCTTTGGTCTATGCATATGTTTTGGTGCCAATACCATGCTGTTTTTGTTACTATGGCTCTGCAGTATAATTTAAGTTCTGGTATTGTTATGCTTCCTGCTTCAATTTTCTTGCTAAGGATTGCTTTGGCTATTCTGGGTCTATTTATTTTTCCAAATAAATTTCATGATTGCTTTTTCTATTTCTCTGAAGAATATCATTAGGATTTTAATATGAATTGCATTACATTTGTATAATGCTTTTGGTAGTATGGCCATTTTGATGATGCTAATTCTGCTTATCCAAGAGCGTGGGAGATCTTTCCATCTACTAAGGTCTTCTTCAATTTTTTTTCTTTAGTATTCTGTAGTTTTCATTGTAGAGGTCTTTCACCTCTTTTTTTTAGATTGATTCCCATATTTTATTTTTTTGAGACTATTGGGAATGGGGTAAGTTTCCTAATTTCTCTTTTAATGGATTCATCACTGATGTAATAGGAATGCATTTGATTTGGAGGTGTTAATTTTATATGCTGCTACTTTGATGAATTCATTTCTTAGTTTTAGAACATTTCTGGTGGATTTTTTTTTTATTCTTCTAAGTATAGAATCTTGTCATTGGGAAATAGTGATAATTTGAGTTCTTTTTTCCTATTTGTATCCCTTTAATTTCTTTTGTCTGTCTAATTGCTCTGGCTAGAGTTTCAAGGACAATGTTGAATAAAGGTGCTGAAAGAGGGCATCCTCATCTTGTTCTAGTTCTTAGAGGTAATGCTTTCAATTTTTCTCTATTTAGAATGATGTTGGTCTTGGGTTTAGCATGTATAGCTTTTACAATGTTGAGGTATATTCCTATTATCCCTAGTTTTTCTAGTGTTTTGAAGATGAAAGGGTATTTATTTTGTTAAATGCTTTTCTGCATCTATTGAGATGATCATATGATTCTCTTCTTAAAAGTCTATTGATGTGATGAATTACATTTATTGATTTCTGTATGTTGAACCAAGCTTGCATCCCTGGGATGAACCCCACTTGTGTTGTACTATCTTTTTAATATGTTTTTGTATGTGATTTCCCAGAATTTTATTGAAAAATTTTGCATCTATGTTCATCAGGGATATTGGTCTGAAGTTTTCTTTCCTTCATGTGTCTTTCTTTCTTTGTTTTTTTTTGTTTTTTGGGTTTTTTTTGGAACGGGGGACTGAACTCAGGGGCACTCGGCCACTAAGCCACATCCCCAGCCCTATTTTGTATTTTATTTAGAGACAGGGTCTCACTGAGTTGCTTAGGGCCTCACTAAGTTGCTGTGGCTGGCTTTAAACTCACGATCCTCCTGCCTCAGTCTCCTGAGTCGCTGGGATTACAGGCATGCGCCACCACTCCCGGGCTTTGTTTGGTTTTGATATCAGAGTAATACAAGCTTCATAGAATAAATTTGAAAGGGTTTTCTCCTTTTCTAATTCATGGTATAATTTGGGAAAGTATTGGTATTAATTCTTCTTTGAAGGTGTTGTAGAACTTGACTTGAGAATCTGTCTGGTTCTGGGTTTTTCTTAGTCGGTAGGCTTTTGATGGCATCTTCTATTTCATTGCTTGAGATTGATATGTTCAAATTGTGTATGTCCTCCTGGTTCAGTTTGGGTAGGTCATATCTCTAGAAATTTGTTGATGTCTTCAAGATTTTCTATTTTATTGGAGTATAAATTTTCAAAATAGTTTCTAATTACCTTCTGTATTTCAGTAGTGTCTGTAATATTTCCTTTTTCATCATAAATTTTAGTTATTTGAGTTTTTCTCTCTCTGTTAGTGTGGCTAAGGGTTTATCAATTTTATTTAGTTTTTTAAAGAACCATCATTTTGTTTTGTCAATTTTTGAATTGTTTCTATTATTTTAATTTCATTGATTTCAGCTCTAATTTTAATTATTTCCTGATTTCTATTGCTTTTGGTGTTGGTTTGGTTGTTTTCTAGGGCTTTGATATGCAATATTAGGTCTTTTATTCATTGACTTTCTTATTCTTATAATGAATGAGCTCAATGCAAAGAACTTTCCTCTTAGCACTGCCTTCATGGTGTCCCAGAGGAATTTGATATGTTGTATCAGTATTTTCATTTACCTCTAAGTATTTTTTAATTTCATCTCTGATTTCTTCTGTTATCCATTTGTCATTCAACAGTGTACGATTTAGTCTCCAGGTGCTTGAGTAGCTTCTACTTTTTATTATATCATTGATTTCTAATTTCATTCCATTATGATCTGATAGGATGCCAAGCATTATCTCTATATTTTTTGTATTTTCTTACAGTTGCTTATTAGCATATGATATGGTCTGTTCTAGAGAAGGATTATGTGCTGCTGAGAAGAAAGGGAATTTGTTCATTGATTGATGAAATATTCTGTATTTGTCTGTTAAACCTAAGTTATTGATTGTATTATTGAGTTCTATAGTTTTTTTGTTTAGCTTTTGTTTGGAAGATCTATCCAGTGATGAGTGAGGTATGTTAAAGTTACCTAGTATTATTGTGTTGTGGTCTATTTGATTCTTGAAGTTGAGAAAGGTTTGTTTGATATATGTAGATGCTTCGTATTTTAGGACATAAATATTTATGATTGTTACATCTTGTTGATGCAAAATTCCCTTAAGCAGTATGAAATGGTCTCCTTTGCCCCTTCTGACTAACTTTGGCTTGATGTCTGCTTTATCTTATATGAGGATAACACTGCTTTTTTACAGGATCCATGTGAGTGATGTTTTTTCCTATCCTTTCACTTTCAGTCTGTGGGTATATTTGCCTATAAAATGAGTCTCTTGGAGACAGCATATTGTTGGGTCTTGTTTTTCAATCCAATCTGCCAGTCTATGTCTTTGGAGTTTAGGCCTTTAACATTCAAGGCTATTATTGAGATATGATTTGTGTTTGGTTTGTTTCTAGTTTTTAATTTGAATTAGTTTCTCCTTTGATTGACTATTCCTTTAGTGTTGTTCCTTCTCTCACTAGTTTTCACTTTTTTTTTTTGCATTTCATCTTTATGGAATATTTTGTTGAAAATATTCTGAAATGTAGGCTTTCTGGTTGTGAATTGTTTTAATTTTTGTTTATCATGGAAAGTTTTTTATCTCATCTTCAAATATGAAGCTTAATTTTGCTGGATATATTCTGTTTGGCATCCATTTTATTTCAGAACTTGGTATATATTATTCCAGGACCTCCTAGTTTTGAACTTGGTACATGTTATTCCAGGTCTGGGTTGAGAAATCAGCTGCGATCCATATTGGTTTCCCCTATGTGTAATATGATATTTTTCTCTCACAGCCTTTACGATTCTATCCTTATTCGGTATGCTAGGCATTTTAATTATAATATGCTTTGGTGTGGGTCTGTTGTAATTTTGCACATTTGGAATTCTGTAAGCCTCTTATATTTGATTTTCCATTTTATTCTTTAGATTTGGGAAGTTTTCTGATATTATTTCATTGAAAAGATTGTGCATTCTTTTAGTTTATACCTCTGTGTCTTCATCTATCCCAATAAATCTTAAATTTCGCCTTTTCATGTTATCCCATAATTCTTCAACATTCTGTTTATGGTTTCTTAATATCTTTTCTCTGTGGTCAACTCAGTTTTCAAGATTATATATTTTGTTTTCATTGCCTGAGGTTCTGTCTTCTATGTGTTCTGTTCATGATGGTTTCTATTGAATTTTTAATTTGGTTTATTGTTTCCTTCATTTCAAGGTTTTCTGGTTTTCTTTTTTTCAGAATCTCTCTTTATTGAAGTGATCTTTTGCTATCTGCATTTGCTCTTTTACATCATCCTTTACTTCACAGAGCTGTTTAACTATGTACATTACAAACTCCTTCTCTGTCGTTTCTTCCACTGTGGTGTTGATGGATTCTGTTATTGGAGTATCTTGGTTTGCTTGGGACAATTGGTTCCCTTGCTTTTTCATGTTGTTTGTGTGCCTACCCATCTAACAATATGGATCTGAGGCAGTCGAGTTTCTACCCTGTGGACTTATAGTGTACCTGAAGTTTTCCAGTACCTTACTGTTTGGGGGAGATAAGTAATAACAACAACCAATGGAAACAATTTAAAGCATTAAATCAAGTAGTTCCTACTATGATGTCTACAATGTTAATTATCACGATAAATGGAAATTATATGATCAGTTATTGACTATAATAAAAACAGCAAGTTTGCAAAAGGGTTTACATTTGCAAATGGTGGGCAGGTAGAGAACAGATGTGATATAGGATGTGATGATTGTGAGGGAGGAGGACAGAAGATGGAAGTAAAAGATTAAAGGAAGAGTGAAAGAGAGAAAAGTGGAGATTGGCTGTTAGAAGTAGAAAAGAAAGAATCAAGGGAAACAGGTTGGAGAAAAAATATATATAAAAAGCAAAAATTTAAAAAATTAAAAATAAAAATAAAAGACAAAACTAAAGTAAAGTAATCAAACATCCTAGTTCACAAAAAACTATTCCATATAAAACAACTGGCTTCAAAAATGCTACAGATGAGAAGAAAAAAAAGGAGACTGTATAAATGTCCATGTACCATTAAAGTCACAATTAAACAGTGAAAAAAACTTAAAAAGAAATCTTGAAATGTTCTTTCCATTGGAGTTCAAAATATTCTCAGCTTCTCTTCTCAGTAGTTTTAGGTGGGGTCTTCTGGAGTGTGATGCTTCACCCTCTGGATTGCTGGAGTGAGAGAGGTCATCCCATAGGCAGAGTTCCTGGAGGCAGGGTTTAGGCTTGGGGGGCTTCAGGCTCTGCACAGAATGCTAATTGGTCTGGAGATTTTAAATCAGTGCACCTCCAGTGCCCAGTACTTGCTGGTCCATGCTGGAAGACTTTACTCCAGCGATCTCCCCTGGATTCCACTTGTGTGGTGGAGGAGCCATTCTTAGTCCCCTATGTCATCTGTGGACCCCACATTTCCTGGCCTTGGTTCAGTCTCTAAACAATTTCTCCTATCCTCACCCTTCTGAGTTCCTGACTGGGTGTGTCTCTCCCAGCCAGTCCTGCAAGCAGTCAGATTGGAGGGGTTAGGGGTAGAGCTGAGTGGGTTTCCACAGAGGTGGGTTGTCCTCTTTCCACATTTGATTTTCTCCTGGTCACTTATGCACACTCTATGTCGTGCAACTTGTGTTTATTGGGCCTGTATTTCAGGCCAAAGTCAGGTTTGCCAGGAAATCAGCTTCCTTCCTCTGCTGCTGCCCCAAGCTGTAGCTGCAAAATGGCTCCTTCCTTTGTCCTCCTCACGCTGTGTGGAGAGATGGCAGTTTCTTTTGCCACACACTGATCTCGTGCAGCACATCCTTCAGGTTTGTTGGGCAATGTCCTTGGTCTTTAAACACTCTGTACCCAGACACATCTCTTGGGTCCCTAAAATGCAGGTTCCTTTAATTCCCTTATCCCTCTTCGATGCTCACAGAGGGACAGCTCTGACTGGAGCTTCCAGCCCAGATGTGGCAGCAGTTGAGCCATTGGGAATTTTTTACTTGTTTTATTATATCCAACCTCCTGTGTCCACCACCTGCTTTAAATGTCCAATTTTAGGTTCCAATAAAGTACCCCCCTCTTTTTTTACATTCACCCACCTACCAGAGAGGCTGCCTGTCTGTTTCCTTGGTTTCTTGCCAGGGAGCAGCCAGGAACATGACCTCCTCTATTCTGTCATCTTGGACCTCCCCCTTCCCTTGCTTTTCTTTACGATTGGATCACATTTATCCATGTGTTTGTATCCATGTGTGTGTTCACATTTATCCATTATGTTTGTATCCTCACATGATATATTGCTAAGTTTTGAAAAATCAAGCAGGCAAACAAACTGAGGTGATGAGAAGATGACATTGTCACAATTGGGGAGACTTCCACAGATGAGGCGTATCCTTGATCCTGGTCATAGTCTGGCTTCAGTTTTTCTAGGATTTTATAAGAACATATTCTGGAAAGGTCATGAGTAAGTTCTTGGGAAACCCCAAGAGCCGTGGAGTAGGACCAGGGAAGTGGAGCTTCCAGCCATGCCCAGAGTTCAGGACAGAGCTGTGTGTGGGATATATCTACTCATCCAGAGCCCTCATTTCCCAGCAC
The DNA here is from genome assembly GCA_020662805.1 of Glaucomys volans. NCBI lineage: Eukaryota > Metazoa > Chordata > Mammalia > Rodentia > Sciuridae > Glaucomys > Glaucomys volans. The sequence goes on from JAJEJO010001703.1 coordinate 312,664, forward strand.
CCTTACATCCAGGAGATTAAAAAGAGCCTGGACTCTGGAATTTCCACATGCAGTAGAAATACATACTGAACAGGATTATCTCTCCTGAACTATTATTTGAACAAGAAACAAACTTCTGTTTGATCATGAGGCATTATGGGTCCACCCTTCAGCTCTTTATCCTACTTTGATACCAGAGATTCTTGAAGTCTAGCAGATATATGGTGATTAGGTTGCTTTGTATTTTCTGCTTCTGAGCCTACCATACCTACTCTCTGTTTTCCAAAGGCAGGTTTAAACAGATATTTTGGTAGGCAGAATGGGAGGGAAGGAATGAGACCTTAATCCAGGCAGTGAGGCAAGGAGGAGATGAGGAAATTCCTATAGTCAAGAGTGGTTACATACAAATAAGAATCTGAGATAGGCTGACCTGGTTATTCTGTCCTCAGATTCAAGAGAGCTAAATGGCAGCAGAGACGTTCCTATTGAAAGTCCTCAGTGTATCTGTCCCTTGAATAACATGACTCCAAATATACTGAGTACTCTGTACCTCTGTTGCATAGCTATCTTCCAGATCGCCTTTGCTATCTTGGCAGAAAACTCTTAGCACCTTCCCTGTGTAGACGTCAGTTCCTACGATTCATATCTTCCTACTTCTTGGTTTACTCTCTTGTTTTAATGGAAAATATCCTCAAGTAGCTTCTTGAGAAAGGACAACACAGAATCTAGGTAGTTGAGATAGACTCAAAAGTAGAACAAATAAGTTAAATAGAATCCCAGAAGGAGATGAGCTCTTGAGATCTTGTTTAGCTGAAATGCCTTTTCTCTTCCTTCATAATACAGCTTCATGTGTTTGACATTTTATGTCAGAAATGACTTTTTCTTGGAATTTTTTTTTTTTTTGAACCAGAGATTGAACTCAGGGACACTCAGCCACTGAGCCACATCCCCAGCCCTATTTTTTATTTTATTTAGAGACAGGGGCTCACTGAGTTGCTTAGGGCCTCGCTAAGTTGCTGAGGCTGGCTTTGAACTCGCGATCCTCCTGACTCAGCCTCCCAAGTCGCTTGGATTACAGGTGTGCGCCACCACGCCTGGCACCAACTATAATTTTTAATGATTAACTAACACATTAACTTTACAAAATAAGGGAAATCACCAAGAACAAGAATAAAACCAAACAAAAATGTCTTACAAGTCAGGGATTTAAAAGTAGGTCCAGGAGCAGGGAGATGTGAGCAATAAACAAACTAAAAAAAAAGACTATTTCTTTGAAGGAAAATGTGGTATCAGTTCTGC
>JAJEJO010001703.1:314341-342466 GCA_020662805.1 Glaucomys volans
TGTTTAGACCAAGCAGACAATGAGTCCTCTGGCAGCTCATTCTCTAGTTCTGAAAATTTTCTTTCATGAGTTGAAGTTATTGATTTCTTCTCCATTTACCACTGTTCTTTCTATTTTGATATAGTTCTTTCTGGATGGGTTCCCTTTCTTATCTTTTCTCCAGTATTATTCATTGTTCTGCTCTGTTTCCTTGAACATATTCTAAACTTTGTCTGCCCGGCATTTGGTTGGACATTCATTTCTGCTCTCATATGTTTTTAATTTTCAAGAGCATTTTTTTCTGTTCTGAGTATTTTCCTTCTAAAGTAGTATTTTATTTTGATTTCATGGATCCATGATTTCACAAAACTTCTCTTAGAACTTTCTGAGGACTTTAGTTACCTTGGGAGGGTGTTTTCCCCTCCTTGTGTGTTTTATGTTATCTCGTAATACTCTTTTCTGTTTATGTCGGTATCTGTCTTCACGTTAAAGGGAATTTTTCCACATGTTTTCTCAACATGAAGATAAAATCCGATTGGAAACTCAGTGCATATGGGAAAATTTGTGAACTCTTAAGTTTAAGGGTGATGTGGGGCCATTTGTGGGGAACTCCCTCTGGAAATCTTTAAACTCTTTCTTTTGGGCTGTACAGATTCCTCAGTTTGTTGCCAGAAGGTCAGGTGTTGTTGGTAGAGTTCTAAAACCTGAAAGGGTCTGGAGGTCTGAGGGCGGGACCTTCCTCGGCAGTCGGAACCTGCATGATCCTTGTGTGTTTTGGTGGCACCAGACCCTCCTCTGTGCTGACAGACCAATTGCTTGTTACAGAAAAAGGTTGCTCGGTAAGCGTGCAGCTCAACTGAATATTACGAATTTGTCCAGGAAGATTTGCATAAGCACATGCTATTGTGATTTTTTTCCCTTTGAAGAAAGACTTTACCCCCTTAACAACCAGGGTTTGATGTGGAAAATCTAATGTCAATATCATTTTGGTTCCTGAGTTGGTGTTTTGTATATTCTTCTTTTGTTCTTTATTCTTTTTATGTGTTCTTTATTCTTAAAATTAACAAACAAAAGATTATGACTGGGTGTGGCAGCTCATGCCTGTAACCTCAGCAACATGAGAAACTGAGGCAGGAGGATCACAAGCTTGAGGCCAGCCTGAGCGACTTAAGATAAGAAATAGAAAGGGTTGGGGTAAAACACGTCTGGGTTCAATCTCTAGCACTACACATGCAAAAAGATTGAATATAAATTAGTTTTACCTACACCTATTTTTTAGTTCACTTTATTTTTTCTTCAGATTCAATTAAAAAAAAATTCCCTAACCCAGGAATGTTTCTTCTATTATAACTTTCCTTATTTTATCTCCTTAAATTACTCAGGTTTCTTATTCAAAATTTCTATTGCCAACATAGTTCGTCTTGCTCCCTTTTGTATCTACGATCAATTTATTTTGATAATTCTTTTTTTATTTGTTCTAATTAGTTACACATGATAGTAGAATGCATTTTGACACATCATACATAAATGGGACAAAACTTCTCATTCTTCTGTTGGACATGATGTAGAATTACAGAGGTCACATAATCATATATGCACATAGGGTAATAATGTCCAATTCATTCTACCATGCCCCCTCCTCTGCCTTCACTCCCCTCTGTCTAATCCAAAGTACCTCTATTCTTTTCCCCATCCCCTTTATTGGGAATTAGCATGCGAATATCAGAGAAAACATTCAACTTTTGGTTCTTTGGGATAGGCTTATTTCCCTTAGCAAAACATTCTCCAGTTCCATCCATTTACCAGCAAATGCCATAATTTCATTCTTATTTAAGGCTGAGTAATATTCCATTTTGTATATATACCTCAATTTCTTTTGATAATTCATTTTTTTGTTAATATTCATCTGTATTATGAGAATATTCAACTTAATCATCTCCATCAGTGATTCCAAAAGACTGGTCTATGGGTGGTTGCCAAGGAGGGTCCATCAAAATCAACCAGGGAAGTTATCAAGAATAGTCTCTCAAACTCCTTCTCCAGTTGTTTGTTTGCTTTTTTTTTTGGTGCTGGGAACTGAACCCAGGGATGCTTAACCTTTGAACCTCATCCCCAACCATTTTTAATTTTTATTTTGAGACAGGGTCTTGCTAAGTTGCTTAGGGCTGTGCTGAATTGCTGAGGCTGGCTTTGAATTTGCAATCCTCCTGCTTTAGCCTTCCAAGCCACTGGGTTACAGGTGTGCATTACCATGCCCAGCTTCAGAGATTTGCTTTTATTTGACCTGATTTTTGAAAAAAATGTTTAGATATTTATACTAATTTAATGGTGATGAGAAATGGGGAAACCAAGAGGGATATTCCAAGCAAACCAGAGTATAAGCAAAGCCCCAGTGGGAATCAGTCAGGCATGAACTTGAGAACAAGTGGCAGGGTTGGGGAAAGGTATATCGCAGCACTGAGATGACCTGAGACAGGCTGTAGAGTTATTTTGTATTATTCGAGATGGTTTATGCTTTACACTATAGGCATAGGGGAGTTATTGAGGAGCAATTAGCAACTGTGATTAGATTTACGTTTTAGAACATTCTGGAAACATGAGGAGAGATGGAATGCAGCAATGATTCTTGCATGATTATAGAACATAAGCATGCTGGAGTTGGTTGTGAGGTATGCCACATGCAAGCTATTTGCTTTGTAGTATACAAAATACAAAATTTTATAAAGGATATTTAAAAAATTAGTAAGATTCAAAGTTATAATAATCTCACTGTCACTTGCAATGTAGGTTTTCTTCCACCAGAAAGTAGCCCCATAGCAGCTCAGTTGTTTACAATTGTGCAGCTATAGGAATGTGTCATTCATTTTATACGTGAAAGAGGTAATGCTTTGTGTTTACTGAATTCCATTTAATCTTCTTTTCTGGACACCCAGAAAAAGCACATTTCCCTGTCTCCATTGCATTAATTTGGGCCTGTATGATTGAGGTCTGGTTAATGACATTGGCCCTTAAACCCCAAACTCACAATTTTAAACCTTTTCATCTCTTTCACGCCCAACAGAAATACACTGATCAACAATTTTAATGAAAAATTCCTAGTAGCTATGTTAACAAAGAAAAAAGAAATTGGTGAGTTTTTAATAATTTTGGTATATTTAATTTTATAATATATTTAAAACATTATTTCAACATTTATAAACATAACCTTTTTAAGTTTTATTTTTACAGACTGCATTTTGATTCACTGAACACAAATGGGGTACAACTTTTTGTTTCTATGGTTGTGCATGATGTAGATTCACACCATTCATGTAGTCATACATGTACATAGGGTAATGATGTCTGTCTTGTTCCACCATCTTTCATACCTCCGCCCCCTTCCCCCTCTCATTTCCCTCTACAGAATCTAAAGAATCTAATTTTTCTCTTACCCCCCCAACCCCTTACCCCCCCCCCCCTTATGTATCATCATCCACTTATCAGGGAAAACATTTGAGCTTTGGTTTCTTGGGATTGGCTTATTTCACTTAGTATGATATTCTCCATTTCCATCCATTTACCTGGAAATGCCATAATTTTATTCTTTATGGCTGACTAATATTTCATTGTGCATCTATACACCACAGTTTCTTTATCCATTCATCTGTTGAAGGGCATCTAGATTGGTTCCACAATCTAGCTATTGTGAATTAAGCTGCTATAAACACTGATGTGGCTGTGTTACTGTAGTGGGAATCTAACCACCCCAGCAACCTTGGACCTAGAGAGAAGGGAGGGAGAGGACCCATGAGTGATTGACAGGGAATTTGACAGTTATTGGATGAAGGGAATGAAGGACAGAGAGAGCTAGGTTTCTGGTTCAGATGTGTAGGTGATGACTTTCCATTAGATAAAAACTGCAACAGGAGCTAGTTTGGGAGTAAAGATAGTGTAGTTTTTGTCTTTGTAGACATTGAGGTGTCTGGGACTTTTGGTTCAAAGTTCAGTTCAGCATTGACTTCTATGTGCTAGGTCAAGTGTTGATGTCTCTGCTCACAAAGAACAGTAAACTGGTTAAGTAAACACAATTTTTATCTAAGAGTAGTGATAAAGGAAATTCACAATGCTTTTGGAGTACAGAAAAGAAATCTAATCTAGGATAACAGGGAATGATGAGTCTGAAGGCTTTTTTGAGGAGATGATACCTAACTGGAGGAACAAAGCATTGGGGGCAGGCGAGAGGAGAGGGCAGTGTGTAAATGAAGAAACATCAGGGCACAGGCTGGGAAGGACATTCAGGCAGAGGGGACCGCATGACGAAGGCACTGAGGCATTGAAGTCAACAACAGCACGGAGGTCATCACGAGAACCTCACTACAACTGGAGCGTGAAATACCATGGAGGAAGTGGCATGAGATAAAGCAGAAGAGAGAGCAGGGCAAGGTCACAGAGGGTGTTTTCTGTTATGTTTGACTTTGTGACATATGTAGATGTTGGGGGATGGATTGAGGGGACAGGAACAATTTCAGAAAGAACAGGTAAGAAGTTGTAGCATGAGGAAGGAAGTGACAGATGAAGTCCTAAACCTGGGTGGAAAGGTATTAATGAGGAGGAAGGGGGACCACTAAGAACTTCTGGGAAGTAAAAAAATACTGAGTTTGAGGATTTACAGATGTTATGAGTGATGAAGAGGAAGAGGAAAGAGGAGTCAGGGAAGCCTTGGATGACTGAGTAGATGATATTGCTAACTGGGAGAAATGAGGGTAGAGTAAAAGCAAGGCATATCAGGTTATGGCAGATGTAGAAAGTGCTATGGTTTGGATAGAGTTTGTCTCCAGAATGCATGTGCTAGAAGCCTGGTCCCCAGTGTGACCATGTTGAGGTGGTGGAATGTTTAGGCTGTGAGACCTATTGCCAGGTAATTTGGTCATGGAGACCTCACCCTCAGAAGAAATTTATACTATCTAATGAGAGTGGATCAGGTCCCAGGGCACTGCCCTGAGAGATAGGTTGTTATAAGCAAGCTTGGTATGGTACCTTCCCTGAATTCCTCTACTTTGGCACTTGATCTTTCCATGTGATGCCATCCACGGTTAAATCCTTACCAAAAGTCAAACAGGTGCTAGTGCCATGGTTTTAAATGTCCAGACCTGTGAATTAAACAATCCTCTTTTCTTTATAAAGTACCCAGCCTCAGGTATTTTGTTATAACAACACAAAAAGTACTAAGACAGAAGGCAACTGCCACTACCTACCCAAAATATTTCTCAGGAAAACAATCTAGTATGAAATAATGGTTCAGGCACATGGATGTGTATATGTCCCTCTCTTGGTCTTCTCCAAAAACAAAAACAAAAACAAAATTTTCTTTCTACCACTTCCTTTCAGGGAAACCCAAAAATGAGCAGAGTGTTTTCAGTGATGAGTTTTAAAGCATAAGGGCTGTGAAAATCTCTTGGTTGCAGCTGTGTATGGATATCCTGTAGGAAGCTGGTGACTGGAATGGGCAGAAGAACAGACATAAGGAGCACAAAATGACACTGAAAGGATGAAGCTGGAGAAGCTGACCCCTGGATTTGGAGTTGGGAAAGAAGTTGAGAAAGGCCGTGGGCTTCTGGGTGGAGCATACTGGAAAAATGAAGGAGTGAAGGAAAGTTTTTCAAGAAGCCTGGAACCTGTGGAACTGGATGGAGAATTTCCAGAAGCCTCCAAAATAGGGCAAGATGCTGGCTGGGGCAAGGCGGATGGGAGATGGTTGTGATTCTAAACTTGAAACTACTCTGGAATTGAATGTGATTCAGTTTTCGTTTTACTTGGACTGAACTTTTCTCATACTTCAAGCTGATTCTGCCCCATCAGCTCCTTTTTGGGTCCTTGGTGTGTCAGATCAGAGAGGCCAGGTTGTGGCAGTGTGGCTCAAGTAGAGAAAAAGGTTCCCCTGTTGATCTCTGATGGGTCTTAATCTCCAAAGGAAGCCTGAGTTCTAGGGAGATACTGGGCAACCTAGTCTGCAAACGGTCTCCTCATAGTACTTCCTTTTTCACATCAAACTTTAGGTTATACTTCTGGGAGGTTGTTTATTTTTTTCATTTGATCATTAGTATTGACATGCCATTTTCCTGGGGCCAGAATTTCATTTCCTTAAATCATTTTGGAATGCTTCTATTCATGGCATTGCTTCCTTTGATTGTCTTTAAGGGTATGGGAAATGGAGAACTTGGGCTTAGGGGGTTTGAGGGCATTGCTGCTCAATGGTTTGTTTGGCTCTATAGGTGAATTTGGATACTCTTCCTATTAAGGAAGAGCTGAATTTGGTGAAGTGCAATTGTTCTTAGTATCTTAGGGGGGTTTATGATTGGATATGCCTACCCCCAGGATACCAAAATCCACAAATGCTCAATTCCTTATGTAAAATGGTAGTATTTGCGTATAGCCTACACACATCCTTTAGTATGCTTTAAATCATTTCTAGATTACTTATAATACCTCAAAAGGTGTAAATGATATGCAAATAGCTGTTTTGCTGTATTGTTTAGGGAACACTGATAAGAAAGTATATGCATGTTCAGGACAGATGCAATCATTATAAGCCTAACTGTAATTTTGATCCCCAGTTGGTTGAATCTGAGGCTGCGGACCCCATGGATATGGTGGGATGACTATACTTTTAATGAGGAAGAGTAAGGAAAAAACTGGGTATGGTGACCTATGCCTATATGCTATAGTCCCATCTACTAGGAAGGCCGAGGCAGGAGTTCCAGAACATCCTGGGCAGCACAGTTATACCCATCAAAAAAAAAAAAAAAAAAAGGCTAGGGACATAGTTCAGCGGCAGAGCATTATTTAAGTGTGAGACCCTGGGTTCAATGCCCAGCACTGCAAAAGAAAGATAGGAAGGAAGGAAGGAAGAAAGGAAGGAAGGAAGGAAGGAAGAAAAAGAATAAAGAAATAAGTTTCTCCTCCAAATTTTACTTTTATCATTACAGCGATTTTATTATAAAGGTTTAACAAAACACAATTAGGTGAAACCTCAATAATTTAAAAACTTAAATTAATAAATATGAAACTAAGTTTAGTCTTTGTCTCTTTTAAGTCATGCCATGCACTTCTAAGAGACACAGAAGAGAAAAAAATCCCATATCCATATGTAGTAAGACACATTTTCAACTACCATTTAATGCTACCTAGGATTTCCCTAGGCAGAACTGATAATCATATTCTTTTTCCTTTCTCTAAAGATTTAAGAGACATAAATAGATCCATAAATAAAGGTTTTACTTTTTAAATAATAAAATTCCCTAGTCTTGAATCTTGTCTTCTTTAAAAAGAAACACAAAATAACATAGGCAATTAATTGAAATGAAATCTTATGCCCCAAAGTTATCTCAGGACATATTAAATACATAAATAACTTAAAGCCTTTAGAAAAGTAAACAAGAAGTGCACTGTGTCCATTCTAAACCTTTCTCTTTGGGGTGAACAAAGGACGATTTGGGCTCCTTCTCTGAACCAGTGTTACCGCCAAAGTGTCAAGCTGATGAACTATTTTTAAGAAACTTGAGTTTGGCCAGAAATGGGGCTGGGTCTTTGAAGGACAAGCGTCTCCCCAGAAAACCTAACTGCTTCAGGGAGACTTGGACACCAAACTCTTAGGCCATGTGGCGGATGATGGGGGTGACACAGGTGCAGCCCACTGTCACCAGCATCTTCTCCAGCCGGAAGGAGTTGGGGCAGTGCTGAGGCTCCCTTCTCAGGACCAGGATCTCTTGCTGGATGGGGACGGAGTTCATGTGGTAGTCCACCTTCCCTTCAGCGTTAACACAGCCCAGGTGGCGGCACTTTGCCTCCCAGATCACAGAGGGGTGTCTCTCAGGGTCCTCATTGCGGCTGCAGGGGAGACAAAAGTCAGGAGGAAAGTGAATTCCCAGTCAAGTTGGAAGAAAACCAAATAGGAATAGAGGAAAAGAGGTAAATTCACAGGGGGACAAATTATAGGCATGGTGAAATCTCTAAGGGATGTTAGTTTAAGGAAGGACTTTGGGGGAAACTTGGATTTTCTTTTATTTTTCAAAAAAACATTTGCAATGCTGCAGCTTGACCCTAGGGTCTTGCACATGCTCTTCTACTGAGCCACATTCCCAGCTCTGGAAACATGGATTTTTAAGCATATGGAGTATTACAGAAAAGATGACAATGGTCAGTTTTTCCTAATTTCTTTGACAAATGAACAAAATAAGATAGACTGAGACCACAGCGAGGATTTAGTTTCCCACGAAGGATACATTTTTAGGGTACATTTGATTGAGGGCAGAAGCCCAAGGGAAGAGTAGACTTGAGATCATGTAGGAGTAAGATAGCTGTTTGTGTGACTTGATGAAATCTACCTCCGTAAGAGGGAATGCCTCAGAATTTTATCTAAGAGCACTTGCATGGGACAGAGCCCAAAGATGACATGAAGGGTTGGAAACAAAAGCTTGTCCTCTATAACTTCGTCTTCCCACTCTCCTTCATCTTGCTTTGCCTCTTGAATTGTTTTATTTTAGCTATTCTTAGTAATGGCAAGAAGAGAAGAAATCCTAGAGTCAGGTGAATCTATAGGTTCCCTATAACTAGAGCTATTTGCACAAAGTCCAATTATCAAAATACATTGTATTTCATTTTTGATGGGGTCTAAATAGTAGGTATACTAAGGATGTAGCAAGTGTCATCTGTTGGGGATGTAGATTAAACTATCTAACTCAAACAGGAACAGAAATACCCAACCTGATTCTTCCTCCACTAGGTTTCAAGGTATTATTTCCCCAGTGCTCATATGACCTCTCCCCAAGCACAAAAATCCTAGCTACTTATTAGTTATTCTCAATTATAGATCTGGTAGAAAGAGTTTAAGCATTAATCCCCTATGATAAAAGTTTAATTAAAAAAATTGACCCAGTGGCTTGGGAGGCTGAGGCAGAAGGATTGCAAGCTTCAGCAATTTAGTGAGGCCCTAAGCAACCTAGAGAGACCTGTATCAAAATAAAAAAATAGTAAAAAAAGGGCTGGGCATGTAGCTCAGTGGTTAAGTGTTCAATCCCTGGTATAAACAAGCAAACAAATAAAAAAAAATGATCAATAGACTTGAGGTCTCATAAATATTAGAATAGTGAGTATCATTAATTTGAGTTGATTTTTGGTGTCAGTGACAATCTAATAGGCTAGGTATTGTGGGGTGGGGTGTCCTGTGCAGTCAAAGAAGTTCACAGAATGAAAGTTGGGGAATTACAGCTCTGCCCAGGGGGCCTTTTGTGTTTTTCTAATGATTCTGAGTGAATGAAGTCATGCTCTGGGTGACTTAAGGCAGTCTGGTGCAGGGAAGAACTGAAGGATGAGGAGATTCTATCCTTACGTACTGGAGGTTCCAGGGTGAAGTGGATCGGTTGTAGTAGTCGGAGGGCCTCCTGGAATTCCCACTGGAACTAAGGATGTTCAGGTTGACCTTCACATTCTGGAGGAAGTTCTTGTCGTCTGCCTGTGGGCATCCTTGGTTTCGTGGGATTGCTATTGCTGCGTTTGCTATAGCCATCAGGCTTAGCAGGAGGACCAGGAACTGGAACTGAATGGGAAAGGAGACAGAGACGGGTTTTTGTTGATGAATCCATTGTGAGGATGATTGTATTACTAGTCGTAGGAAACATACTATGTTCTGGGAAAATCCATATGAAAATTTCAGATCAGTTAAATAAATATATAAAGACCCCACTTAGATGATCAAAATAATGCTAAGACAATGAGATTTTTAGCAGTTTTCAACATTTTCTTTTGACTTAGGAAAAGCACGTTATGCGTATTGGCTGACAGTAATTTTAGCAAAAATGTCAAGCCATGCCACATCAACAGCCTGTCAGCACATGCACCATCATCAGGTCAATAGGATAAGAGGTGACCTTGATTTTCTAGGGGGAAATGTCCTTCTGCACCATTGTTCTCAGTCTGATCATTCTGTGAAATCAAATGTGCACCTTGGGGAAAAGGGCTGTAGCAAATCTATGTGGTATCAGTATTCATGTTAGAAATACTGTGTGTACCATTGGCAAACAGCCTACTGAAAACTGGATCCCCTTTATGTCTCCATAGATATATTTTCTGCTTGTTCTGAATTTATCAGGCATTGATTCTGTAATAAGATAAAATTTCAAAAAGAATTCTTAAAGTTCAATATTTTTAAAAATATGAAGCCCATCCATTCTAAAGCAGTCATCCATCCACCTAATAGTTTTGATGTACCAAGAAAATAGCATAAAATAATAGAAACAAAGGTCGCTCCCACAGTTTTTAAGGCCTCAGGGATAGCAACCCGTTTTACTATGGATTAAAGAAAAACACTGTGGGAGAATTTATATTAAATCCCTGTATTCAGAAAAACAGACTGCCAACAAGCATTTACATCACTCTACAGCATCATATCACACTTCTTGTGTGGTTTAGCCCCAATACAGACATCTTTCAGTTTTAATCTCATCTTTCAAACTGATGTGTATCAATTCCTGAAAATGTTATGCAGTTATCTACCAAAGGTTTCGTTCCCATCCCACATGCGCCGTATTCATGGATCCCCACAGTGAGAGTCCAGCATTTTCCATGCCACAGTCCAGAAATATGATCCGGTCCCAATCAACAAGAGCATCGCACCACAGTGCAGGACTCACCACGGATGAAGTCCTCACAGGAGACATCAGTGCTTCTTGGTGTCAGCCGGGGCTGGATGAGCTGTGTCTGCTGTGAGACGGACAAAATGCAGTACCACATTCTCTCTTTTTATAGGGCTTTGCTTCTTCTGTGGTCTCGTACGTTGGCGTGTTGGAGTGGGTTTGGGGGTGACACCATTTCGGTTAAAAGTTCCATCCCCAAATGAGGTCAGAGAAGCACCACCCTTTCATGACGGGTAATACCTTCTTCTAAAGGAAAATGGGAAGGGCAGAAGTTCACTTCTGAAGGCTACAGACTCTCTTCATTCTTAGCAGAATTACTACTGAGCGTGATGCTGAGCGAAGATGCTTTGCCATGGGTCAATAGCATGTGTTTGGGGAGACAACTGAAGCTGCTGTAGAGCTGTGCTCTATTTTAATGGCTCATGGGAAAATAGAAGTTTGACCTAGCATACAGGCCTTCTGATATCAAGTACCTTGATTTCCCTCTTGATCTTTTCCTCATCAGATTCCCTGGCCAGAGAAAACTCCAGAAACTACTCAAAGTCCTGCCCATATGAACAACAAAACAAAACAAAAAATAGTTTAATGGTGATGGAATCTATTATATTTGTTTGAATTTAACAACTGTTTTGTTGAATGTCTACTCAAAGTACTAATAGCTAAGTTTAAGAGATATGAGATTTACTACTAAAAATATGTCTAACATGGTAGGCTACTGAGCAACTTGTTAATATTTGGTGCTGGGGATCAAAGCCAGAGCTAGGTAAGCACTCTACTGCTGAGCTACAGCTTCAGCCCAATATTTGGTCTTTTGAGGTTTAATGTTATATAATCTTTAAGGAGGAGTGAGATGGAGATGGAAGAATAAGGGAATCTAGCTGGATGTAGTGAGGAGGAAATTGAAAATGGAGATGATGGAAACTGAAGAGAGGTAGAGGTAGAGAAAAGGAGGCCAGAGTAACACAACCACTTCAATGTTTATAGCAGCTCAATTCACAATAGCTAAATTGTGGAACCAACCTAGATGCCCTTCAATAGATGAATGATAAATAAACTGTGGTATATATACACAATGGAATACTACTCAGCCATAAAGAAGAATAATATTATGACATTTGCAGATAAATGGATGGAATTGGAGATTATCATACTAAGTGAAATAAGCCAATACCAAAAAAACAAAGGCCAAACGTTTTCCCTGATAAATGGATGATGATATAGAATCAGGTTGGGGTAGTAGGGGTGAGAAAAGAATGGAGGAACTTTAGATTATGTAAAGGGAAATGAGAGGGGGAGGAGGAGGGTATGAGAAATGGTGGAATGAGACAGACATCATTACCCTGTGTACATGTATGATTACATGAATGGTATGAATCTACATCATGCACAACCATAGGAATGAAATTTGTGTACAATGAATCAAAATGAAGTCTGTAAAAATGAAAAAAAACTATCACAAAAAAAAAAGGAGAGGAGGAATGAAGAGTGTTAAAAAGGAAAGAGGAATAGCCCCTCTGTCCTTTTCTCTGACTCTGGATCCTTGAGACTAGTTCCTCCTTAGGAATAGAGGATAAGGTTGATAAAGAGGTGGGACCATGGATACAGATGTGGCTGGCTGCATGGTGCTCTTCTTCCCCTGCCACCAGCTAGGAGAGTAATGCCTCCCAGCCCTCAGCTGGGTCGCATATTCAACACGGTAACACAGGAAGGCTGACCAACTCCTCCAGCTCACAAGCTGGAGTGTCTAAGTTTGCTAGATTCTGGTCCTGCTTGTCCTGAGATCCTCCCTGCCCTGCTCTTTGCTGAAGGTACTTTTGCAGACAGCAGCTTCCCTTTCTGTCTCCCAGAGCACTGCTTTCTCCTTTCTTCCTCCAGTCTTAGGATATAGTAGCCTCTTTCTGACACCAGTCTGTCACCAGCATGAGCAATTCCATGAATCAAATGATCTCTGTTGTAAATGCCTGAAATGGCTTCTGTTCCTAGATAGATAGACCCTGGTGGATCTATAAGGGAGGCCAGGAGCAGCTGAGTTTCCATGGTGATGGCAGATGCCCTTGTTCGAAGAAACAGATGCAGATAGAAGAGCAGCTGGGATGCAGTTTTGATTGGTTTCCCTAGTTCAGGTGTTGACACCACCGTCTACCAACTCTTGAAGGCAGGGCTCACTGCAGCCCTGTTGTCTCTCCTCCAGGCATGATCAGGCTGCTCTCTCACATCAATTCCCTATTTCTGGGCCTGCTGCTGTTCCTCCAACTCAGACTTCCATCTGTTTGGACAGTTTGAATAGCCACTTTTGCACTTGCCAGTTGCTAGCCTCAGATCATCTTCAACATCCCTGCTACAATGATTTTCAAAGCACAACTCTGCATTTATCTTCTCCCATTAACTTCCATACTGAATGAAATGCAAGCTTAGCACTCAAATTAGTATTTGAGTTTGTGCAAACTTCCTTTCTCACTTCATCTCCTACCATTCTCCATGGGACTCCATGGGGCTCATGGGGTCCTGATTTTCCTCTAGGCCTGCTTCCAAAGCCTAAATACCTTTCATTACAGTACTGTCTCTGAAATTCCTTTCCCTGTCCTCAGCATATCAAGATGCTGCTTGTCCTTAAAGATACAGTTCAAACGTTTCTTCTAGGTCCAGAGGTCTCCCTAATGACCTTGCTTGGAATGGACACCTCCTTCCATTGTATGTAGCTTATACCTACCTCTCTAGTAGCTTCTACTTCATTGTGTACTGAGTTATATTTGGCTTAAAAATGTGCGCTTGGGACATACAGATACTTCCATTTTTAGATTTTACTGTAAGCCTTCAAGACCAGAGTGTTATTTATCGTTGTAACTTACATCTTTCCTAATGTAACCTTTTAGACAATGTGGCTCTTCACAGATTACTTTAGTGTTTCTTGTTCTTCTCTCATACACGACTGATCATACATATTTGAATTGCATGTCATTCATTTACACACAGAATTTCTTGCTAGACTGTGAGCCACCTGAGCCCAAGTGACTATTTTTTTATTCCTTGTATCACTTAGAATAGTGATACAAAATATTTGACATTGATTGACAGCGTTCATGATTGACAACATGAAATATTTTGATTGATTGATGGCATGAAAAATGTTATTTCAGAAGTTCAGAATCTTGTTTCTTTTTAGAGCCCTGCTGCATTCCAGTGACCCCACTGAGTTGTCTAATGCCTTAGTTCTCTAGCCCCATCATTTGAAAAGTAGTGTGAGGAGGTCATTGCCTATTCTGGATCCCTAGTGTGGAGATTCCTTCTTGTTGCTTTCTGGCAATAATGAGGTGGGAAGGAAAATGTGAGCTGCCAGTTCCTCTGGTTGATGAGGAAGGAAAAAGCTGACTTCAGCCATTCTCCCCAGTCCTGCCTCCTGTGCAGATAAAATCCAGCCTGTGAGCCAGCCTTTGAAATACCAATCCCTGCTTTGAAGTAAGGATGGAGAAACAAGATGACTTTCACCATATGAAATGATCGTTTTGATGTGGCGGTTGCAGCTGGGGGTGCCCCCTTGAGTAGTGCTAATCTCCCAGGTGTAAGCTTGAGCTGGAAGCCTTGGCCCCCTTGGAGGAGCAGTTAGAGGCACAAAGAGAGTGTGCAGAGTGGAGTGAGGCCCTTTCTCCATGTTTGCATAGGCAGCTGGCTTAGGTTTGGATCCTCGTCCTTTGGGGTAGAAGGAACCCTGGGCTGAGAATTAGAGTTCCTAGAGCCCTGGATGGAAGGGCACCTGTGTCTTCATATGGTGCTGCCTCTTTGAGACTTAGTTTGCCTTTTTGAGTCTGAGAGTTCCACTTTGTAAAATGAGTTTTTGTATCAGGTAATGTTTGCTTGTGAATGATTTTTTTGGAGAAAGAAAATAGTAAAGAATAAATGGGAGAACACATTAGGGATGATAATTTTATTAAGTGATTATTTTCGGGTATATCAGTCTTGCTTCTCTTAGGGCTTGAAACTGATGATCGTAAGCAACAGGGAAATGGAATTTGCTAGTTTGGAGCCAGGATTTGGGGCTGGCAGAGAAGGTGTGCAAATATTCCTGGCCCTAAACACGCATTTGAAACAGTGATAGCTGTGAAATGTTTGTGAACTTCTGGATACAGGGAAATGATTTTCAACACTCCCTAAAATTAACAGTATTTTTCCTACTTATAATAGAGAATAATATGAGGGATGAAAGTCTTTTGTCTCCCTGTGGTTGAAAATTAAGACATTGATAAAAATATAAAATAAAAAGCTAATTTGCATTTCTTGTTTAGCTGGTAAGGCTACCATTGCTTCATTAATTTCTCTTCTGTAGTCTTTTTATAAAAAATAACAGTGGTCTCAGTATAAAGGAGACACTGTAACATTGTTAATGACTAAGGTCTTTTTTTAAAAAATTTTTTTGTAGTTGTAGATGGACAGAATGCCTTTATTTTATTTGTTTATTTTTATGTGGTGCCAGGGCCTCACATGTGCTAGGCAAGTGCTCTGCCTCTGAGCTACAGCCCCAGCCCATCAGGTCTCTTATAATTTAAAGGCAATGGCTGTTTCAAGAGGTGGGCGCTCTTGTGTTTAGTGCTGTGCACATGTAAGGCCCATGTAAGGCCCCTTCTCCCTTGGCTTTGATCGAATGGGTCACTGGAGAGATTTCCCTTGGGTTTTAAACCTAGGGGCTGATACTTTGAAAATGGACCCTCATAGGAACAGTATCAAACAGATACTTAAAAGGAAGACTTGATGTTAAGAGAAGGAAATATATGCAAGAGTGACCACCCCGAAGGCCTTGGGGAGTTTGTAAGGTCAGGATTTCATTGAGACCTAGACTTAGGTCTGGTTTATCAAGATCTAGATCATTTGCCCCCAACTTGCAGGTTTTGATTCTGTTCTGCACCAGAGTTTGTCTCTGTGGTTAAAGATATTGTCTTGCAGGAACCAGAATTTAATCCTTATGAAATTTACATGGTTTATTAAATGGGAAACACAGTCATAGAGTGTGACCCTTCCTGGCTTGTGTAACACTGTTGTGTTCCTCATGGTTGTGCTTCTGAAGGCCGTGCTGAACATGACCTGGTGGATGTGCACTCCAGGGATGGACACAGGATTCATTGGGAATCCCTGTGGAGGAAATTTCCTCCCTTTTGTGACATGATGAATTAAAGGCATGTGTAGCAAGGAGGGCATTTGAGCAGAATGGTGGTCAATGGGATGGTGGGGCTGAGGGGCAGAGGGGCCAGAATCCCTTCTCAACATTAGATTCTGTTTTTACACCAGTTGGTCATCCTAACTCTTAGTAGGTGTCAGTCTGCCCTGATGGAGACCAGCTGGAACAGCTCCCTTGTGTTGGTACTTTTCTTTAGTCTACTACTAGTTTTTGGTATTTCCCCTACCTGGTCTAGACCAGACTATTCTCTTTCTTTCCCTTTCCTCCCTCTCTCCCTCCCTCCTTCCCTCCCTCCCTCCCTTCCTCCTTCCTTCTTAGAGCTTTATAGTTACACATAGTAGTAGGGTTCATCCTAACAAACTCATACATGCATGGAATTTGATTTCAGTTCATGACCCTTTCCCCAGCATCTCTTCCTTCCTGGCCTCCTTCCCTTCTCCCAATTCTCCTTCATCTACTGTACTAGACTTCTTTTCTCTCTTCTATTTATTTATATTTGATTATAAACCAGATTATTTTTATTTGGTGGAATCAGATCACACAGCTACTCGGACATCCTTTATTTTTTTAGTGTTATAAAAAGCTTTTTTTTTAATTTAATTTTTTTTTTACAGACTTCATTTTGATTCGTTGTACACAAATGGGGTACAACTTTTCATTTCTCTGGTTGTACGCAATGCAGATTTACACCATTCGTGTAATCACATGTGCACATAGGGTAATGATGTCTGTCTCAGTCCTCTGTCTTGCTACTTGGACATCTTTAAAAAACAAACCTAGTCTGTATGGCTAAAGGAACCTTGAACAGCCATTACAAGATTTACGTGAGGGGTCTGGCTGGAAGGTACTCTGTTCCGGGAAAGATCCTGTAGAATGGGAGGCTTTGGTGACTTGCGTAATGGAGGCTTACTCTTAACATATTCCCCTTGCCAGTCCCAAAGCACTGACTGAGTGACACTTGGAAGCTGAGTAAGAGGCTGAGCTATGCAAAGAGAAGGATGCGTCACATCACGTCATCATGAAGCAACCACAAGGCATCAGTGTTTTCCCATTCCTGCACTGAAGTCTACAACCAAACAGACCATGTGAGCATGTCAGTTTCTCCTCTGAGTAATGCATAGTAACCTCATGGAAACCCACCTCTTCCTTAGGTGAGTTTCTCACTAGTCTTTACTGAAACACTGATTTAAAATGGGTCAGAAAGCTTTCCATTTTTTTTTTTTAAGCAAATGTGCTTGGAATCATACACCTATGAGTGTATGTTAGCAGGTATATGGAAATTTGTTTCACTGGTGGCCTTCCCTTTGGTGATGCTGACTCCATCTGATACTCTAGGAATTAAGGTCAGCAAGTGACTGAAGTTTCAAATTTGAACGGATGTCACTGAAAAGTATGTTCTAAAATTAAACAAGCAAACCAAACCACCTACTCTGTGGTTGGGTATCAAGCTAACAGCTTTATCTTCTTTTCAGCAATTTTGAAGTTTATATGATTTAGATAACCACAGAATGTATTTAAAAGGAAAGATATGGCATGTGAACTTGGAAAAACTTTTTTTTTTTTCTTTAGACAATGTAGAAGGTGCTAGGGTAAAGTGGCAGTCCCATGAATCGGAAAATTGGTAAAATTGAGGCATAACGATGCTGTATTTTTAAAATTCAAAATTGCGTGGAGGATTTTAGATGATTTATAGCAAAGATTAGGTAATAAAATAGAAACAAATTATGAATTAGGTCCAGGTAATCTAGAAACAGAGCTAAAAGTCAAGATCAAAGGAAAAAACCCAAAGTCACAGTCCACAAGGGCCAATATATTTATATTTGTCTCTGAGCTCCCTGGCAGAAAAGGGAAAAGGAAACATTCTCAGTTACATAGTTCTCACAATCCTAAAGGAATAAGCTAGCTAATTTTTTTTTTTGCTGGGTTGGGAGTGGGTACTGGGCATTGAACTCAGGGGCACTCAAACATTGAGCCACACCCCAGCCCTATTTTGTTTTTTATTTAGAGACAGGCTCTCACTGAGTTGCCTAGCATATTGCTGTTTGTTGAGGCTGACTGAACTTGCAATCCTCCTGCCTCAGCCTCCCAAGCTGCTGGGATTATAGGTGTGTGCTACTGCGCTTGGCCAAATGTTTCTTGAGCACCTGTCTTTTGTTAGTCTCTGGGGATATGGCAGAGCACAGCAGACAAGGCTTTGCCTGGGGGGAACAGACACTTGGGGCAATTTAGGCCCTTTATTCTGTTCTGTGTCCAACATACCATTTACTGATTAATGAATCAGGCTTCTTTGTAAGATAACCTGGAAACCAGGACTAGCAGACACAGGCATGCTGGTTACTGGAAAGGAATAATCCCTGCTGCAGATCATTAAGTTGATCTTGTGGTTTATATATTCTTTTTCACTGACAATAAATGAATTTCAAAATTTACTATATATTGCATTAAACTTAACCCAGAACTGCATTCACTGTGTCTATATTTCACTATTTGTCTATCTACCCACGCATGTGTGCACACACACGGAAGAAAGCATAATTAATTCAGAATTCTGTTCTTAGAAATAAGCTTTTGGCCTATACCATTTTTTGGGATAATTGTAAATGAATTGATCTAGAGAAACTATAGGTATTTCATTTTACAAAATCAGGTCACATTACAATACCCTTTTGTAACCATTTTCTAGCTTCATAGTACATTCCTAAACATTGTGCTCCTTTATTTTATTAATTAGAGATTGATATTTATTTATAGTTTATTTTGGGGTTAAAAGTACTATGACATGTTCAAATATTAAGTGTGCCATTACATGAGTTTAGACAACTGCCTAAACCTGTATAATTCAAATCCCTCTCAGGATATAGAACATTATCAACACTCTACAGCTCCCTCATCCTTCTTTCTTAGTACCCACTATTTCCAACCCCCTATTAAGTCAGATTTCTCTCTTCTAAAACTTTACAGAGTTAAAACCACAAATTAGATACTCTCTTGAAGGGTCCCTTTAACTCAGCATGTTTTCAAGATTCATTCACATTGTATTTATCATTTGTTCATTCTTTTTAATGAACAAAAATCCTTTTTTAATGAAAAAAATATTCTTTGTTTTTGGTGGTGTTAGGGATTGAACCCAGGGCCTTGTGCATGTGAAGCAAGCACTCTACCAACTGAGCTATATCCTCAGGCACTGAATAGTATTGCTTTGCACAGATATAACATTACTTGTTCATCTGACTGATAAATACTGGGATAATTCCAGGTTTTGCCTATTATGAGCAAAGCTGCTATGAAAATTCTGGTTTGAGGTTTTCTGTGGACCCAATAAGACTTTTGTTCTGTGGAGATACAAGTGTGAGCCATATTTCACAGCTTGTCTACCACCAACCCCGCTCATGTGAGGCCCTGGGCCCTGCTTCTTACCACATGATTCTACTCACATGGCCATGTTTATTGGGTGGAGTAGACAGTCGACCCCTTTTTCTGAGAAACTGAAATTCTGGAGCTCTGGACACACATAGTCATGGAAAAGATATTTTCTCCTTTTAAAAAGATTGTGTGTGTGTGTGTGTGTGTGTGTATGTGTGTGTGTGTGTGTGTGTGTGTGTGTGAGAGAGAGAGAGAGAGAGAGAGAGAGAGAGAGAGAGAGATTGAAACAGACTAGGTACTTAACATCTTGAGGAAAGAACGAACCACAGACCATTTTTTCTTAGTGCATTTAATTACACAGAATGAGAGACCATTTAACCAATTGCCTACTTTTTCACTGCTGCCAATTTTTAATGTTTTCTTTGGCTCTCCATGCCACTGCTCCACAGCAATACCTAGGTGCTGAGAAGAATTATCGTGCAGTTCTACATTTGTAAAGTGACTGAATTTGGTTGCACAGCTGCTTTGTTAAGTCCAAATCGCAAAAAAAGGTGAAGACCCACAGGATTATACGTGCTTGGTGGCATAAATAGAGTAGCTTTGTTAATTCATATCACTAGGAAATTATGATGTTTGACCACAGAAATGAGCAACTCCAACTCAATTTCAGAGTAAAAAAACTTAGTGATAAGATGCAACATAATTGGTTAGAACAAAGCTTCCTCTGTACTTATAGAAGCATGAAAAGATTAATTATAATAGAACACATTCATTATTTTAATGGTTATAGCAGATAACATAAAATGGAAGATTTTGTTGTTCAGGTTCTTCTAAGTTGCAATTTTTTGGTTTGGACCTTCATGTGGAGAAAAAAGTAAATATTTTGGTTCAAGATACTTACCTACCAATTTTTACTAATAAAAGTGTTGCTGTCTTATTCTTAATGAGTATATTTTAGTGTATTTATTCACAGATGCATAAATATCAAAAAGAATAATGAAAACAATACTTAAAATGAGTCGATAGAAATCCATGAAGCTTGTGAAAAATTCTAGGCAATATTGCAACTGGGTATGGTGGTGCAAGCCCATAATCCCAGCTACTTGAGAGGTTGATGTAGGGGGATCGCAAATTTGAGGCCAGTCTGAGCCATTTAGCAAGTTCCTATCTCAAGTAAAAATAAAAAGGGCTGGGGATATAGCTCAATGGCAGAGCACTTGCTTAGCATGTGCCAGGCTTTGGGCCCCTTTCCAGGTACTTAAAAAAATCTAGGTAATATCATTAGAAGGGCAGTAGTCACTACTAAATAAGATATCAGCAAATACAGTTACACCTGAAAGGTTAATGCGTGCACTAGTAACAGAGATCAGCTATATGGCAATGATGTCAATATTGTAACCTAAAAGAGCAAGACATTTTTGTATCTATTCATTTACTTATTTCATTTAACCTTTACAGAAATCCTGTAGAATACTCTTATCCAACTTTATGGACAAGAAAACTAAGAATCAGCAGATTTCAGTAATTGGCTTAAGGTCATCTGGTTGGCAGATGGTTGCCCTGAGATTGACCACTGATATCACTGATTCTCAAGTCCATGGTCTTTATACTGTGACAAACTGAGAATATTGACGTTCAAAACCTTTAAAAACAATTTTACAGCTGTATTTTTCTGACTGGCTAATATTTTCAGAGTCTCAAAAATGGTTGGATTATCTTCAGTTAGGTCATGCATTTATCCTTATGCATTATCTCTGTTTTATTGACAACCTGTCTTTATCTAATCCTATGCCTGTGTCTAGACTAAGAGAACCCTGACATATATTGATTATATAATTTTTGCACAGTAGAGATTTTCACCAAAATAAATAACGGAAGGTTAGAAGGAGGTATGTATGTGTCTATGTTTCACCGAAGATGGAGGCAAGAGAATTTGCGTTTCATTTCCTGGATCGATTAGAAGATTTTTTTTCTAAGAAAAAGGGTTGGAGGAAGTAGAATTTAAGTATGCAAATCATACAGGGGAAACTTATATGATGGCTATGAATCAGATTTGTTTTTTTTTCTGTAGAAATAGAATATTACCGTCAAAATGCATTTTAGGCATGGAAAAAGCTTTGCAGAAGTCAGAGTTTTAAATATCAGACCAGTATTGAATTAAACTTTTCAAACCTAATGCTAAGTATGAGATGATAATAGGTGAAGAGAAACTAATTTTGAAAACATCCTGATGTACATATGCTTTTTAAATGGTCAGATAGAATTTAATTGTATTAAATACATTATTTATTTAGTTTCCTACTGATGCATTTTATATTCATTCTGAAATATTCACTATTAATCAGTCTAATGATAAAAATCTTATTAATCTTATATTTGCTCTAATACATATTATTACTATAGGATATATAAAGGCCTGTGTATTATTGCCCATGTTTTGCTTAACATTTTTTATTTTATTTTATTTATTATTTTCTAACTGGTCTTCCTGCTTTTCAGTCTTGCCCTATTCCAATTAATTATTTGTACCACTGCCAGAAAAATAATATTAAACAGATATAAAACAGGCTGCTTTCTCTGAATTTACGGATAATTTGTCACTCTTGGGATAAAGTCCTGTTTCCTAGGCGAAATGTGCAACTCTGACCTCTGCCTAGTACCAGAGCTCCAACTTTTGCCACTCCCCACCTAGAATTTATTTGCAGACACACTGGACTTGATTCAGTGACTTCATGTTTTGATCTGCTGAGTTCCTCCTCTTAATGGAATGTCCTTCCTTTTGCCATTCAGTTTATCCTTGAAGACACAATTCAAGGCTCACTGGCCACAGAGAGGCTTCCCCATCTTCCTTCATCTCCTGCCTTATTAGCTGGTTCCCCTTGGGTCTGGCTGACCCAGCTTAAGTAAACAATATGGAATTAATAATAAAGATATAAAGGTACTTAAATGAAACAAGGGCAGGAATTGTAAGCAGGGATTCAGGAAAGTACTGAACAAGAGCTAAAATATAATATCTTAAACTCCCCCTTCTCCTGAGCCATATCTTTCCTCTGCAGATACCTTTTCTCTGCTTCCTGGGCTTTTGGCCCTTCCAGTTCAGTGATTGTCAACCTGGGTCACGTGTCTCACCAGCTGTGGTTGAATAGGATCATGTAATATCAAGCTGCTGAGGTTTCAGCCTGGTAGTTAGGTTAGCCCAGTTCTCTAAGAGAGGTGTGGGCAGAGCAGACATTTAAAATGGTGTGTATACTCTCATTTGCTTCTACAACAAAAAAGAAACAGATGTAGATGGCAGAGTAGGTTCTTTCTTCATGCCATTAAATCTTGGCAAGCATTTTTTCAGCTCCTTGAGCTTTGTTATTTTTCCTCAGTGTAAGTGATATGGTTGCTTTTATTTTGTTATGGCATTATATTTCAAGTATGTAATATGTTATTTATATATATGTACATCTATGTGTGTACATGATTTAACTATTTATGCATATCTTTGTATATCTATAATTTTTGGATTCTCTTTGTTTAAACATATTAAGTCATAGTTCTTAGCATTGTGCAAAGTATAAATGGTGGATGTTTGATACATGATTGTTGATTATCTTTTCAGGATGCTCTCTCTGTCACCATTTGAATTAGTTAGGCGCTTCATGCAAGTCTTTGTGGCTCCTGCAGAACATATGTGGTTTTTAGACCTTTTGTTGGTAAAATGTGCTGCATAAGGGTTTACAACCAAATGTGGTGAGCTTCACACCTAAAAGTGAGAGACAGGAAGCAAAGGCCATTTAGGGCTAAATACAGCTTCTGCTAGAGATGATGGGTAAATAGCCATCAAAGAAGTGGTTGACAGACCATTTGACATAGGTGAGGAACTCATTGATCCATTACTATAGAGTTAATTTGGCCAGGTGAGTGGTTCACACAGTAAGTCTCTACAGATGCTTTTGTTTGGGAGCCTGGATCTCAAATATGTCACTCATTTGTTTTCCTTATTCATCAAACATATCCATCCATCATCCATCCATCCATCCATCCATCCATCCATCCATCCATCCACTCTATTTATATAAAGAACATTTATTGAAGAATTGCCATATAAACACAACCAAAATATACAGTTGTAGAAGTACCAGTTGAGATCCATTCAAAAAGTTCACAAACTATAAGAATGTTTTGGAATTAAATACATCTGGATTCACTCTGTTGCCTGCTAGTGACATGACCTTTGTCAAGTTACTTAATATTCTCTAAGCCTTAATTTCCTCATCTTTGAAGTAATAATAATAATAATAATAATAACAATAATTGTATTGTCATTGTGAAGTTATAAGGATTAAATACTTTGTGTTATGCTTTTTGAACAGAACCATCAATATTATATATTATTATTTTTAAGCATCACTGTGGTTATCAGCAATAAGAAGTTTTAATGGAAGGTCAACATTTTATGCATTGTGGAATATATAGAAAGATAAATTCTGTCTGCCATAAGTTGCCCTTGTAACCAGGAGATTTCTTCATGTGGAGTGTATCCATAATAGCCAAAACATCTGAAGAAAGAAAAATCCAGGTTATGAGAATGCCTTGCCTACTAGTTTCCAAATGTAACTGTTCTATGCACTAAAATATCCAGATGAGCTATTTTTTTTTACTTTTTATGTAGGTTGGAGTGGCACATAAACATGACTCTAACAGACTTCCAGAAAATGGGAATAATTCAGAAAATTTATCTGATATCTAAGGGTTAAAAAAGTGATTTTAACATTTATGTGTGTTTGTGAAAGAGAAAGAGAGGAGGTGTGGAGGGTGGGGTTGAGAGAGAGAGTGTTAAGTTTATCTTCCCCAGTAGTATTCTCTCAGGATAGCTGCAGTCAGACACATGGGATGAAATCCTGCCTCTTCTATAGTCTATGATATTTGAAATGAACTATACAAACTTGCTAACTATGGTTCCTCATCTTTAGTTGATTAATTGTAGTTGGTGGTGATGTGATAAACACACTGCAGGGTGTTTATCACATCACTGGTAAAAGATACTGGATACTGAGAAAAATGAGGCTGGTAATATTTAAGGGGAGAAAAATTATATTTAAGACTACAGGAGTTAAAATAATGTATCCTAAATTTATCATGTACTAATGTCATAGAAGTAAGCCCCCCCTCTTTTTTTAAACAAAGGAAGACTCTTCAAAAATAGATAAATTCAAATTTAAGTAGAATCCATTGGTCAATCCATTGGTCCCTTACTAGGACTATAAGGAAGAGAAAGATAATGTCTTATAGGCTTCAGAAAATCAAGTACCAATGAGGGCAGGGAAAGAAGGTATATATAGTTTTTTTTTTGTAAGAGGTATTAATAAAATTATTAAGGGACAAAAGATCCTTAGTTTATATTACCTAACAGGACAATTGATTATTGCTGAGTTAAAAAATATGTTAATTCTGTAAGT
Source organism: Glaucomys volans (assembly GCA_020662805.1). NCBI lineage: Eukaryota > Metazoa > Chordata > Mammalia > Rodentia > Sciuridae > Glaucomys > Glaucomys volans. Next base: position 338,965 of record JAJEJO010001703.1, read on the forward strand.
TAAACTGCTGGGTTAAAGGATGTTAATCTTTGAACATTAGTAAAATGACATTGTTTTATGACCTATTTTCTAAGGGAATAAGTTTCGAATTTACTTGCAGAAACTATGCAAATAAAGAGATCATAACTCAATAATGACAATGTGGTAAAAGGGTTGTAATTTTCCTACAAAAAAATTTTCCGACTGATGCTAAAAATACAATTCAATCTGTACAAGAAATAGAAGATGTATATTGATGAAAAGTTAGCAGATAGTTTAGAAACTTTCATGGGTGGGGAATGTAAACAAATGTCAAGCAATGGGAAAGATATATTGAATAGAACAGGAAGAATCTAATGATTTTGAGTTTATGATTGAACAGCATAGCAATCAAAAGCAATCTGAAAATGCATCAAAGGCATGTTGCCACTATAAGAAGGAATGGGATTATAACTAGAATTAAATCTTCACAGCTGGAACAATGAGATTTTATTGTGTACCTTTTATAAAATATATTTAATATATTTAATGTCAGTTACTGCAAGTGGAAAGGAAAATGATAAGAAAATACAATATTTTTTAAAAAATTTGAGGATCCTTTATAAAAATGAATATACTTATATTTTCTTCTTCACATGTATTTGATGTAGGACATCAAAAGTTTATCAGCTATGATTCATGGTCTACTTAAAGCCTACCAAAATTTTAAAAGTTTATCATAGTTGATAATTGTTAGATCCATCTAATATTTTAAAAAATCTCCTTCCAATAAAAAGACAAAACCTACTCCAAAAAATTAAAGAAAAAAATTTGAGGGGCTAGGGCTGTAGCTCAGTGGTAGAGTGCTTGCTTAGCATGTGTGAGGCACGGGGTCGATCCTCAGCACCACATATAAATAAAAAAAAAATAAAGGCATTGTGTCTATATTACAGCTAAAAATATATTAAAATAAAATAAAAAGTTTGAACATTGCATAAGCAGTAAACAGAATGTGTGTGTGCATCACAAGCAGATTGCAGACAGAAAGAATGCAAATAAAAATTAATAAAATTCAGTATGACCATGTTCTCAAAATAAATAATAATTAACCCTCAAGTAAGAGGATTTGGTAGTATAACTTGTCATACTTGTTCATCCTAATTTGCTTGGTAAAGTATACTTCTGGATGTGTCTGTGAGGGTGTTTCCAGAGAAAATTGGCATGTGGGTCAACAAACTGAGTGGAGAAGACTTGCCTTAAATGTGAACAGTACCATCTAATAGTCTGGGGCCCCTGGTGGACCAAAAAGTGGAAGAAAGGGGAAGCTCAGTCTCCCTGTTGCCTGAGTTCTCTAGGAGTGCAGTTTTTGCAGTTGGAATTGACCATGGACCTCAAACTCCAGATTCTTCAGTCTTTGAACATGAACTTGCACCAGTGATTTTGCAGGGGGCTTCCAGGCTGGAGATGCATTATTGGTCCTTCTTATTCTGAGTCTTCTGGCTTCTTGGAATGAGCTCCTCCTGGTTCCCCAGCTCTTCAGCATGCAAATGGTCATTGTGAGACTGTAAGACAATCTAAAACATCCCCTCTTACAATTGTGTGTGTATTCTATTGGTGCTGTTCATCTGGAGAATCCTGACTAATACAAAGACTTATTTAACCTTTAAAAAGATTCACATATATAAAAAAGAAACAGAAAGAACTTTATAATACAAATTTTCTAAAGTAAATGGTTTAAAAAAAGGGAAGGGAGTGAAGTCTCTTCCCTTATTTCCAATAGGGAGAATTAAATCTCTTGTTTTAAATTTGTATTTATCTATACAGAATCTATATTTAGTAAACTTAAAATTCAATTTCTTTGGAAAGTTATATGTACATTTAAAATTTATATAGGAGAAATATTACTATGTCTCTGTGTACACAAATATTTTCTGATCAAAACAAGCTATAATAAAATTAGAAAATAGTAATACCATTAAATATATAATTAAAACTTTTTAATAAATATATGAAGTATAACAGCATTAAATTATGTATGATTATGTTTAGTTAAGAGACTATCATATAGAAGTATATATTGAAAATTTATATATAATAAAATATTAAAGGTTATATCCTCTTTTTCTAAAGGGACACTAGGTATAATTCAATTTTTTGATATTTGTATATACTTCTAAGTGTGCATCAAGAAACTAGAGAGTTCAAGTTCAAAGTATGAATTGACCCTTACATAAACTGATTACAACAGAATTAAAACTAACAGACTTTTGATCTCCATTTCTTTTTACTTAGAATTGCCAAGTTAAAGTTTCATATTTCTTGATGCTACTAGTTGCTAAACATTTTCAACACATTTTTCTAAGACATTACTAGTTCTTTTAGTCAGCTTTTTTGCTTCTGTGACCAAAAGAACTGATAAGAAAAATTATAGGAGGAAAAGCTTATTTGGGGGGTTCACATTCCCAGAGGTCCCAGTTCACAGATGGACAACTCCATTGCTCTGGGCGGGAGGTGAGGCAGAACATCATGGTGGAAGTGTGTGGCAAAGAAAAGCAGCTGTGAATATGGCATCAGTAAGCAGGGAGAGTTTGTTCTTTCAACAAGGACAAATATATGCCCCAAAATACACGCCCCAATGACCCACCTCCTTCAGCCACACCCCATCTGCCTACAGTTACCTTCAAGTTAATCCCTGTCAGGGGATTAAAGTACTGATTAGGTTAAGGCTCTCATAACCCAATCATTTCACCTCTAAGCTTTCTTGCATTGTCTCATACATGAACTTGTGCGGGTGACCTAACATCTAAACCATAACACCAGTAATGACACTTAAAAATAATCTTGGATTTTGCTGTTCATAGATTTTGAATATTTTTTTTTGTTTTAAAATAATAAAGGTGCTTCCATACAATAAAATTGACTCATTTGAAATACATAGTTAGATGGATTTTGAAAACTGTCTATAATAAGTAGGTAAAAACATCACAGTGAAGATGTGGACAAATTCTATCACTCTGAAAAGCTTCCTCCTGCAGTGGATACTGCCCACCCCCTGGTGCCAGGACACACAGCTGTGCAGTTAGTGTAGTTTGCTCTTTTATAGAATTTTATAGAAATGAAGAGGATGGTCTTTAAAATAATTTTTTTGGTCTCTTTTTAAATTTACTACTTTCAGTTACATAATGTCTCTAAGATTCATTTAGGTGGTTGTATTTTTTTTGTTGTTGTTGTTTTTATTTTTCATCACCATGTAGTACCTATATAATCAGTATGTTTAAGCCTCAACTTGCTTTCTTTTTTTTTTATTTAATTTTTTTTTATTTACTTATTGATTCATTGAACACAAATGGAGTACAGCTATTGTTTCACTGGTTGTACACAAAGTAGAGTCACACCATCTGTGCATTCATGCATGTACACAGGGCAATGGTATCTGTCACACATTCTGTTATTAATTTTACCCCCCCACCCGCCCCCACCCCTCCCTTCCCTCTATGCTAGCTATCTTTCCTCCATTCTTGCCATCTTTCCCCCCCACATTAAA
>JAJEJO010001703.1:347466-474582 GCA_020662805.1 Glaucomys volans
TGTGTTTTGGTCTATTTGATTCCTGAAATTGAGAAGGATCTGATTGACATACATGGATGCGCCATTGTTTGGTGCATAAATATTTATGATTGTTATGTCCTGTTGATTTATGCTACCTTTAAGCAATATGAAATGTCCTTCTTTATCCCTTCTGACTATCTTTGGTTTGAAGTCTGCTTTGTCTGATATGAGGATGGAAACCCCAGCTTTTTTACTCAGTCCGTGTGCATGGTATGCTTTTTCCCAACCTTTCACCTTTAGTCTGTGGGCATGTTTTTCTATGAGATGAGTCTCTTGAAGGCAGCATATTGTTGGGTCTTTCTTTTTAATCCAGTCTGCCAGTCTATGTCTTTTGATTGATGAGTTTAGGCCATTTACATTCAGGGTAATTATTGAGATATGACTTGTATTTCCTGTCATTTTAGCTTTTTTAGGGTTTTTAGCTTAACTTTGTTTCTCCTTTGATGGACTCTTTCTTTAGGGTAGTTCCTCCCCATGATGACTGAGATTGTTATTTTTCGTCTCTTCCTCTTCGAATACCTTGTTGAGAATGTTCTGTAGGGCAGGCTTTCTCTTTGTGAATTCTTTAAGCTTTTGTTTATCATGGAAGGATTTTATTTCATCATCAAATCTGAAGGTAAGTTTTGCTGGGTACAAGATTCTTGGTTGGCATCCATTTTCTTTCAGAGCTTGAAATATGTTGTTCCAGGCCCTTCTTGCTTTTAGGGTCTGGGCTGATAAATCTGCTGATATCCGTATCGGTTTCCCCCTGTAGGTAATCTGATTCTTTTCTCTCGCCGCCTTTAAAATTCTATCTTTGTTTTGTATGTTAGGCATTTTCATTATAATGTGTCTTGGTGTGGATCTGTTGTAATTCTGTGCATTTGGTGTCCTGTAAGCTTCTTGTAATTGATTTTTCATCTCATTCACCATATTAGGGAAATTTTCTGATAATATTTCCTTGAATAGATTATTCATACCCTTGGTTTGTATCTCTGCGCCTTCCTCAATCCCAATTACTCTTAAATTTGGTCTTTTCATGATGTCCCATATTTCTTGGAGGGTTCGTTCATGATTCCTAACCATCTTCTCTGTTTGTTCAACTTTGTTTTCAAGATTAAATATTTTGTCTTCATTGTCTGAGGTTCTATCCTCCAAGTGATCTATTCTGTTAATTATGCTTTCTATTGAGTTTTTAACTTGGTTTATTGTTTCCTTCATTTCCTTGTTTCCTTCAAGAATTTGTTTGTTTTTTTCTCAGAATTTCTATCTCTTTATTGAAGTAATTTTTTGCTTCCTGCAATTGCTCTATTAACTGATTATTCATAGCCTGAATCTGCTCTCTCGTCACATCATTCTCTTCTCGGATCACTTTAATTATGAACATTCTGAACTCCATTTCTGTCATTCCTTCTACCATGCTGTCTTTGGGTTCTCTTGATATATCATCTAGGTTTAATTGGGACACTTTCTTCCTGTGTTTTCTCATGGTGCTCATGTATCTTCCCCTCTGTTGCTTGAGGGGTGTTTGATCAAGCGGTGACCCAAGAAAGGTGCTGTCCCACTACCTCCAGGTTGGGAATGATCAATGCTTCTGGGCAGAGGCAGCCTAGTGTTGATAGACAATTAGATACAGCAAGGTGGTAGACTCCGGGCCTGGGTGTGGGCCTGGGCACTAGTTCAAGTTGGGGTGGTGTCACAGAACTGTGCTCAGTGATGGAGACACTGGGCTTGAGAGCCCAGGCTGACCTGAACTCCTTGCTGGGGGTTCAGGCAGTGGCAGGTGGTTGCTCTCTCCTGGGGACACTGTAAGCTATTGCCAAAGGCCCAAAGCTCCCTGTTGGATCACTCCAGACACTGCTGACACTGCTGGCGGCCCCAGGAAGCTGGAAATGGATCCCCTCTGCCAGGGAAGCCACCAAACTCAGAGCAGTTCCACCTCCCCACCGGAGTCAGTGATTCCAGGGGCTTTGGGCCAACCTCTCCAGGTGCGGCTGGAGGGTCTGGGAAGCCCGAGATGGGCACTCTCCGCCAGGGAAGCTGCGGAAGTGGCGCAGAATAGTTCCCACTCCCAGCCAGAGACTGCGTTCTCAGAGTCTCCCGGCTGGAGCTCCTCTGACGCAGCTGGCGTCCCCAGGAAGCTGGAAATGGACCCCCTCTGCCAGGGAAGCCGCCAAACTCAGAGCAGTTCCACCTCCCTGCCGGAGTCAGCGATCCCAGGGGCTTCGGGCCAACCTCTCCCGGTGCGGCTGGAGGGTCTGGGAAGCCCGAGATGGGCACTCTCTGCCAGGGAAGCTGCGGAAGTGGGGCAGAATAGTTCCCACTCCCAGCCAGAGACTGCGTTCCCAGAGTTTCCCGGCTGGAGCTCCCCTGACACAGCTGGAGGCCCCAGGAAGCTGGTAATGGGCCTTCTCCGCCAGTTAAGCCGCCAAAATGGCGTGGGGTAGTTCCATTTCCCTGCCAGAGTCCACGTTCCCAGAGTTTCCCGGACGCCTCTGAATGCCCCAGGTAGCCTGAGATGCTCGGTCTCTGCCTGCGAGGCCGCCGGCTGGTGCTGGAGCCACGGCCAGTGACTCCAAAGCGCTACTGGGGACCCGCACTCACTTGTTGGCTGGCGCAGACCCAGGTCGGTTGCTCCGAAGCAGCTGCAGGGTCTGGCGCTTCCGGATGGTAGCTGCCCGCGGCGGGCCGAGCCCAGCCCGGCTGAGTTGGTTCTGGAGCGGCACCTGGGGACCCCTTATATGTGCTTTGAATATAAAGTCTCGTTGAGAGTCATATTCCTGCTGTTTGAATCCCGAGCAAGTAGGAATCCATGGAGCAAGTAGGGATGCAGCCTTCCTCTAATCCGCCATCTTGGATCCTCAACTTGTTTTCTAATTCACTGTAGATGAACATGAGTTGCTTCCAGTTAAAGTCACTATTAATATTCAGATACACATCTGCCTGAACATATATTTTCACATATGTTTTTAATGAGTATCTGAGTGGAATTGCTGGCTTTGTTTTCTATGATACAGATACCGTTTTCAAAAGTGATTAACATGTTGGGCATCCACTGGTAATACAGGACAGTTTGACTTTATCTGCACATGCATCAATGTCAAGTAGTTAAATTTTAGACTTTTTTTTACAGGTGTGTTTGGTTGTTTCTCATTGTTATTTTATTTCTTGTAGTTGTAGATGGACAGAATGCCTTTATTTATTTTTATGTGATGCTAAAGATTGAACCTAGTGCCTCACACATGCTAGGCAAGTGCTCTGCTACTGAGTTACAAAACCAGCCCCATCTCATTGTTATTTTAATTTTAATTTTTCTGAAGTCTAGCGATGTTGAACATTTTTTCATATACAATAATTTACCACTGTATATCTTCCTTTAAAAAGTGTCTTTCTATCTTTTACTGATTGTTAAATTGGGTTTTCCAATTATTCCTTTCAAATTGCAGGTGTTCTACATAACCTATATAGAAACCCATTACTGAATTTGCAGAAGTTTCATTGGGGCTGGGGATATAGCTCAGTTGGTAGAGTGCTTGAGCACAAGGCCCTGGGTTCATGTCCCCAGCACTGCAAAAAAAAAAAAAAAATAGAAAAAAAAAATTCCTCCAGTGTGTACCTTGCATTTATATTTTTGTGCTAAATCTTTCAAAAAGCAAACATTTTTTAATGCTGATGGAGTCTGTGTTATCAATTTTTGCTTTTTATATTTTTTGTGTTGTTTAACAAATCTTAGCTTACCTCAAATTTCAAAGATTTCCCTATGTTTTTGCTTTTTGTATTGATTTCTGTAAAAAAAATAAAGATACAGAAAGGTTCAAAACATTTTTATTTAAGCCTTTTCTATTTTAGAAATATGAAGGTAAGTGCAAACCACCTTAAGAAGAGTTATTTTAGGGGAAAGCAGTGTACTTAATTAGATCTATTGCCAGTAATTCTCATCAAAAGTAGCATTTTCCCCTTTTACTTTTCTTTTGTCTTTTTTTTTTTTTTTGTATCATGTGTAGAACACAGGGGTACTTAACCACTGAGCCACATCCTCAGCCCTTTTCATTTTTTAATTTTTGAGACAGGGTCTTGCTAAGTTGCTTAGGGCTCACTAAGTTGTTGAGGCTGGCCTTGAACTTGCAATCCTCCTGCCTAGACCTTCTGAGTTGCAGGCATGCACCACTGTGCCTGACCCAACCCCTTTTACTTTTCTTAAAGTAAATTTTCACTTTATGGTTTCATAATTGAAATAGATATGTGTGTGTGTATATATATATATATATATACACACACACATACATGTCTGTATGTCTATCTGTCTATCTATCTATCTATCTAATCCAGCTATTATCTCTCTCTCTCTCTCTCCAGCCTAGTATAGTTTCATTTAGGGTATTGTGTTAGTCAAAGCAAATTGGAAAATTGTAGTAATGTAGAGAGATTAATAAATTATTTAAAATTAATTTACATGCAAAAGAGTCTACACTCGAAGGATAAACATTATATAGTACTTATTCTGGATTCTTTTTCCAATAATATTTTATACTGCTAATATCTTTTCTACAAGGTCTCTTTATAAATAAACCCAAATTTAAAGAAAGTATCCATATTACTGTGTCACAATCATGTAAAGTAGGGGTCACTAGGGATTTATTTCATGGAGTTTTCCCTATGTTTTGTATGATTTAGATCTTTAAAGAAAACTTTATTTTCTCCAACTGCAACTGCATTTATGACCTCTAAATAAATGTGATGCACATCTCCCAAGATATTTCATAGTTTTTAAAATTTCCTATGATTTTCACATCAACATAAATTGAAATTAGATATTCATTCCTAAAATATGGTTATTTTATCACTATCAAACTTTGAAATGCCTAATAGTTTTTGTAATTAGAGTGATGATTTGGTATATAGGATGTTTCTTTTTTTAATTTTAATTTTTTACAGCACTGGGGATTGAACCCAGGGGCACTCTACTACTAAGCTACATCCCCAGCCATTTTTGTTTTTTGAGACAGTCTTGCTAAGTTGCTGAGCCTGGCCTCAAACTTGTGATCCTCTTGCTCAACTTCCCAAGTGGATGGAATTACAGGCATGTACCATCATGTCCAACTACAGGAAATTTCTAAGTTATTTGAGAGTATCTAACAATAAATGATGAACACAAGAAAATTAGTACATGAGGACTTTTCTTACTTTTCTGGTACATGGTTAGTTCACATCCATTTGTAGTTTCCAAAGTGGTCATATATCCTTTCTCACATGCTGTTATTACAATATGACTGACTGTACTCTCCTACTCTCAGGAGGTGCAATCCATATTGCCTCCTCTAGAATATGAGCTCAGAATGTGATTGCTCCTCTCTATGGAGAATAGTTAAAAGTAAATTTTATGTGATTTCAATTCGAGGTCTAAAGAATGTCCCAAGATCTACCTGAATTTCTCTTTGTGGAGATACATGACCATGAAACCAATCACTGTGCTGTGGGCTGTTTTGAGCAGCTACTGGAGAGACTACGTAGAGACACTGAAGACACCCTGGATAGGAACTGAGGCTCTCAGATGACAGCCAACATGGACCACCAGAAGATATGTGAGTCTATGATCCTTTGAACGACTGTAGGCCACAGTCTTTGAGTCTCACACTTGAGTTCACAACTACTGTGGAACAGAAAAACTCTCCCTGCTGTGACCTTCATGAAATCTGGACCACAGAATCCAGCACAGTCTAACTGATTCTTATGAAAGTACATTTTGTTGGTTATGAAACACTAGACAATTTAGATAACATTGAATATTTCTAAAGAAGTGAGGATATTTTAGACAGACAAAATCAGAGACTGTTTTTCATCATTCATGAGATGTAGACATAAAATTAATTTATATCTATGTATTGGTAGGTTTTTTCTCACTAAATAAACCATTTAAATCAATTATGTCCAGTTAATTCTTCAAAAATGGTCTTAGTAGTACAGTTACCAATGGGAAATAAGGTCCTACATCTTGTATAAAGGAATTTAGGAATTAGAACCACCATGACTTGGCCATCTCTGAATTGCATGAGTTGATAATGGGACCACAATTAAAGGTCTCAATCTGTGGTATAGGCTGTGACTGTTCTGGTTGACATGGCCTTCCTATTTCAGTCTTCCTAACATCACCTCTCTGATTCTAATTAGCGGAAATCAAATGTGTTAAAGTCATGATTTAGGATCCTGACATCATGACTTTTCCGAGAGAGAATTCCTGCTTTGGGAAAGTACCTTCCCTGTGACCAGAAAGAGAGAAGAAGGGACTGGGTAGTTGAGACTGCTTCCTTCTCTCTATGGGGAGTCTTATTTTGTTCTTAATCTACTTTGGATGGGGTAGTGTGTTAAGTTAGATTTTTGTTACTGTAACAAAGTACCAGGAATAATCAACTTATAAGGGGATTTTTTTTGACTCATAATATCAGAGATTTCAGTTCATAGTCTATTAGCCTCATGGTTTGGAGACCCATGGCAAGGTAGCACATTGTGGTGTATAGCACATGGTGGAGGAAAGCTGCTCACCTCATTGGGGCCAGGAAGACAAAAGAGAAGCAGGAAGGTACCAGGGTCCCAATATCTCCTTCAAGGGCGTGTCCCTAGTGACCTAACTTACTCCCTATAGGCACTGCCTCCTGGAGGTTCTGCCACCTTCCCATGATACCACAGGCTGTCCATCAAACCTTTAATACATGGGTTTTGGGGCACACTTATTCAAACCCTAGCAAAGATAAGTAAACTATTTCATAATCTATCTTGCATAAAGAGCACAGTAGAAATAAGCTGAATTTTTGAAGCCAACGAGAAAAAAACAAACATCTTCCTCTTTCATGTTATAGCTGCTATGTAACTGAGGCAATTCATTTGGGAATTTAGATTGCATATTTGTTCAATAAGACTAGTAAACCTATCTTATGAAGATACTGTTGAATTATAAAAAGAGATTAAATGTAAAATTTCTAGGACAATACAAAGATAGATTTGATATATAATGACTGAATGAAATAGGATATGCATTCTCCCTTCTCTATAAATCTTTCCCTTCCCTAAGGTATCTCCTTGTCCTCAAGGATGACCTATATACTAAATTTCTATCTGCAACTCAAAATTACCAGGTAATAAAAAAGTGTACTGGAACTTAGGGTGATCTAATTTTAGCTGAATAGGAAAAGGAGTAAAGAGGAAATGAAGCATAAACATAAAAATGATAAGGGCTTGCCTTGAGAATGGGTATTATAGTTTAGATATGAGGTCTCCCAGAAAAGTTCATGTGTTAGACAATGCAAAAAAGTTTAGAGATGAAATGATTGGGTTATGAGATCCTTAACCTAATTGCTGCCTTAATCCAGTTGACTTTATTAACTGGGTGGTAACTATAGGCAGGTAGGGTGTGGCTGAAAGAGGTAGGTCACTGGGGATGTGCCTTTGGGGTATATATTTTGTTACTGGTGAGTGGCGTTCTCTCTTTGCTTCCTGGTGGGCATGTTCTGAGCTGCTTTCCTCCATTGAACTTTTCTACCATGATGTTCTGCCTTACCTTGGGCTCTGAGCAATGGAGCTGATTGTCTGTGGACTAAGACCTCTGAAACTGTGAGCACCAAATAAATTTTTTCTTCTCTAAAATTGTTCTTGTCAGATATTTTGGCCAAAGTGGCAAAAAAGCTAAAACGGGGTTTTGGAAAGATAAGATTCTGCATGTGTGAAAGAGCATCATAGATTATGAAGCAGGAGTTTCAAAGAGAACATTAATTAATATGTTTGGTTAGGGTAGGAAAAGGAAAAACATCATTGTAAATATGAAAATGCAAGAGGAATATTCTTTGGTAAGGGAGAAGAGTGTGGAAGGAAAACGGGAATGTGAACCTGATGGGTTAGCACTGGTGATCTCCTGGAAGCTAGCTGATAAGCAATCAACACTGAATGCTTGGCTGAGGCCTGGGGCAATGGATGCTTCCCTAGTGTAGGATTAAAGTTCCTTCCCCCTTGGTACAGTGGTGGCACTGATGTCAGCAGGCAGAAGCCAGGATCAGACCATAAGAACATGGTAGACTGGCATGCTGAGTGAATGTGGTAGCTGCAGAAGCCACACTGCCTGCCATGTGCAGATGAGTGGCAGAGTTGAGTCACACTATATTTTATTTTTCTTTTGCTCTTAGGTTTGTGTGAAGTAATAAATATGGGTAACATAAAAAAAAATACTTGATGTCCTAGTTTATTCTGAACAAGATTCCCAATCCATCTTATGGTTTCTGTTTCTGTATGTTTCATGCTTTTTTCATATTTGTAATCTTTCTGGCTTCTCTCTCTTTTTTTTTTTAAGTTAAACTTTGTTTACAATAGAAGACAAAACATTTCCCTTTTGCAGTAAATATTTAAACATTTCTTTTTATTAAAACATTCTTAAAATTCTTCTGGGTACTTAATTTTATTCTGATTTGTTTCTTTTTAATTTTTATGGCTGTTTTGTATAGTTTAAAATTATTTTCAGAATAATTCCTGTTTTTTGTTTGTTTTTCCAATGGAGCATTAACTCAACTCTTGCTCTACAGTGGAACTCCTGGGGTGTCTAGACTACCTCCACAGATATTCCAAATTATTTACTAGACCTCATTTCTAAGAGTTTTAAAAGCACCACTTAGTAGTTTTAATATGCAGAGGAGGATGACAATTATTGAATTAGAATAGTTTTTATATCTGGGAGTTGTAAGTAGTTTTAATATGGCTTTGATGCAGAGATGAAAATGATGTAATTAGAGTATTTAAATTAGGATGTTCACTTAGAGATTAGAAATTACAATGATTTACTGTTCTCTTTCTTTACGCTTTTCATGCAAATTAAAAAAAATTCTACCCAGGAATTTGGTTAGCACTATTTAAAGTTTCACTGAATGAGCTGTTATGCAGATGCTAGTGTCTTGTAGTGTTTGTCTAGATCATAGCCTTTCATTCATAAGCCATTTAGCAATAACACATTAGGACTTTGAATGGTTTCTAACCTTTTGGAAATGCTTTTTGTCTTTGTTGTTCTGTGTATTTTGCATGATGAATTATAGGCAGCTTCTTTATGATATTTTTCATCATTAAATACAGGTTATTTTCTCAATAAAAAATACTGGAAGTAAAATGAATCTCATGTTTGGTACTGGGTAGGGCTCTGCTTAAAAATCTTGCCTGTTTGTTCACATGAAGTCATTGAAATATTTTTTTAATTTATAAACAGTCATAGATTGCCACATTTACTCCACTTTAACCACCTGCAAAGGTTGCTAGAAAAATCTTGGGTACCACTTAATTTAATTCTGGATTTCTTTTCTACCACCTGCTGATTGATAATATTAGTAGAGATTTCCTATGTTGTATTGTAGGATAATAAAGTCTGGTTACTATCCCTAGCAAAGATAATCCTGAAAAGGTACTGTTGCTTTTGATTGTTTCTTTGATACTTGTATAATCTCTCTTCATTTACTCAAGATTATGATTCTTGTTTGTTCAATTCTGGCTTCACTTCCTTTTTAATGATTCTTAGGATTCGTTACTCACTATACATACAGAGGAATGAAAGCTGCTGAGAAACGTGTGTCATTGCAAGTGTGTCATTTGTGGAGTCCGCCCCCGTTCTCCCAGACTGGCAAACCACTAGTGGTAGGTCCATTTACTGTAAGATGGTAAATGTTGTGTCCATGGGAGCCTAACATGCAGGTAGTTACTGAATATGTAGTTTATGTATAATTTATGTTGTGTGGGGGAAAGAGAACAAATTTTTGAGTCAGAAAAATCGGAAGTAGAATTCTGTTTCTAGCTTTAATGTGCTAAATGGCAATGGGTGAGGAATTATTTCTTCCTGAACTTAAATGGTACAAGTGTTTTAAGGATTAGATAGATGGTTTATTAATATTTTCCAGTAGATTGTTTAAAAATATCAGGTGATGGTAGTAGAATCATTTGGTTTTATTGTTGGTGCTATTAGACCATAATCTAGGCACTTTCTTCGTCTTTTGCATGTTTCTGCCCTAAATATATGTCCTGTACTCCATCTTGGTGAAAAGAACTGGATGTTTGTTTTGTTCCCTCTTTCTGTGCAGACTTAGAGTACAGTAGTTCAGCATTGCACTTGTGTGATTTTTCAGATTTTTGATTTTCAGACTTTTGGGAGACAGGAGTTACATTATATCTACTACCATTTAACATTCAACTATATTTAGCCCTTTAATGCAAATCCTGTTCCTCTGTGGTCTCAAAGAATTTTTTTTAACAATAAAACAATCTGTAAGACTTCAATGAGATCAACTATTTTAGATTTCACATATGTACAAGGTCATGAGGAACTTGTCTGTCTGTGCTGGGCTTATTTCACTTCATATAATGATCCCAATCCCAACTTGGTATTCTTCCCTCAGGTTCTTCATATGATCACATCAGATGCTATTGAGAGGCTGCAGGCATTTAAAGATTTAGTCAGGCTACATGTTACAGTTAGTTGTCTTGCCCACACAAGTGTGGCAGGCAGCTGATGATGGACATTGGCTAGGAATTCAACTGTTTTCAAGATGAACACCTGCATGTGGTGTCTTCATGTAGTTTGGGTATTTATAGCATCACAATTAAGTTTTGAGAGGAAACATCCCCACAAGGAACATCTTGGGAGCGAGTATTCTAAGCGACTTAGGTAGAAACTGCAAGGTGTCTTAAGACTTACTCTCAGAAGTCCACCATGCCTTGTGATATAGGTCCAGAAAAATCACTGATGATAGCCAATCTTCAAGAGAAATTAACCTCCACCTCTTGATGGGAGGAACAGCAAAGGATGTGATAACTCTGAACCTCTCATGTTCTCCAGTGGATTTCAGCACTGATTCTGCTAAATCCATCTTTTAAGAGTACAACAGGAGCGCATGGAAGGTGGGCTTCACAAGTTTTGGTTTTATTAGTTCATTCACTTGAGAGAAATGTAAGTGCAATATTTTCATGATACTTATCATATGAGGATTGTCAATGCCCAATGAGTAACAGGAAGATTAATCACCATAAAACCGTTGTACCCAAAGAAAATAAAATCATCCAAGCTGATCACGTAAAGCTCAAAGAAGCCTTTATTTTACCTGGCCAGCTACGACCTCCCTTACTCCTAAAAGCGGGGTTCCGGGGGATCGCCCTTAATTGTGTCATTGCCAACTTTTATAGGGCTCGGGACGGGATTAGGGTGGGGCTATAGGGCCCGGGAGGGTTTAGGGTTAGGCTGTAGGGAGGGGGGATTAGGGTGGGGCTGACTCTCTCTCTGGTGGCACTGGAGAATCTTTCTGGGAAGTATAACAAAACTATCAGTTTTATGCTTCTTAAAATTAATAGTTGGGAGCTGGGTGCGGTGGTGCATGTCTGTAATCCAAGCGACTTGGGAGGCTGAGTCAGGAGGATCTCGAGTTCAAAGCCAGCCTCAGCAACTTAACGAGGCCCTAAGCAACTCAGTGAGACCCTGTCTCTAAATAAAATACAAAATAGGGCTGGGGATGTGGCTCAGTGACCGAGTATCCCTGAGTTCAATCCCTGGTTCCCAAAAAAAAAAAAAAAAAAATTAATAGTTGGGGAAATCATATTTTAATCTGAGTAGTTAATAAGACAATCAAAACTGACCCATAGACTTGAGAAAGAATTGCAGATCTCCTAAAATCCTATCCTCCATGAAAGGAAATAAAACATTTGAAAAAAAAGTCAAAATCAACTCTATCAGATTTGGGGAAATTAAGCAATTTTTACAATAATCTGGCAAGCATTTAGGAAAACAACTTGATCTTGGTAAATTTAGTGGTAGTTTAAAGTGCTCTCTTCCAAATTCTTGGCTTTTTTTTTTTTTTTTTTTGTACCTGGGATTGAACCCAAGGGGCACTTAACCACTGGGCCCTACCCCATTTTATTTTTTATTTTGAGACAGGGGCTTGCTAAATTGCTTAGGGCTTCCCTAAGTTACTGAGGCTAGCTTTGAACTTGTGATCCTCCTGCTTCAGCCTCCTGAACTGCTGGGATTAGAGGCCACCACACTGGCCAGTTTTCTTTTTTATAATTATGGATTGGGCAGTAAAACCAAGATAACCACTATTGAGTCACTACTGGGAACAGATTGGGGTTTGTCTTTTCTCCCCAAGTACCCCTCATCAGAAAAATGGTCATTATTTGACTTGCCTCAGAGCTCATCCAGTAGGAACAGGCTTTTCTTCAGAGGTCTTTATTGATGCATTCAGTGGTAATTATTTAACATCACAACATCCTGAGGTCATGATAACAGTTGAGGCAAACAACAGGATGACCAAAAAACAAAGCAGCAAACAAAACAAAACCTTGAAAGGAAAGCAATGAATGTAGGGATATTTGAAAAGCTTAAACCTACTGCTGGGACTCTAAAAGGCTGTGTGCATGACTATGGAAGACTGCACCAGTCCATTGCCTCTCACCATTGGCTGACCTTGAACTTCTGCTTAAGCAGCAAGAGAAGGCTAAGGCAAAGTTGAAAACTTCCTACCAGAGCATTGATAGTATGCCTCAACATAATCACAGAACCCACAAGAAAAGACTGGAAGACCTATCATTTTCAGCCATTTAAGGAAATTTTTATTCTATCATTACCTGATCACTTAGCTTGTCAATAAAGACATCAGTGGTGACAAAGGAGAAAAAAAAATAGTCTTAACAAGGTTGACCAGAAAAGTCACTAACAAAACAAAAAGCGACAACAACTACAATTAACTACCACAAAAAGTTCTGGGGAGACAGAGAAGAGCACCATGTCTGATGTCTAACATCAAAAATATAACAAAGAAATAAGAAACTGTGGCTCATACATAGTATCAAAGCAGTGGAAAGAAATCATCTACAAAGAATTCTATAGATTGGTTGGGCTAGACAATTATTTTAAATTAACTATTTTTAAATATTTACAAAGAACTAAAGGAAATGATAGTCTAAACAACTAACTGTCAGGTCGAACTGGGCGGCTGCAGGGGGAGGGAGCAATGTCACCTAGCAACACACTGTGCCAGAAGTGACCAATGAGGCAGACCTGCTGACCCTGACGTCCACCTTGGGTCCACCTTTTTTTCCTGGGCAGGACCCCAACCCCTTTCCTCTGTATAAAAACCCTGCGCAGCCAAAGCCACGTGCGATTTCTCCTGGCTCTCCCACCCCGACTTTCACCCCACGGGCTGGAGATTTCGCACGGGACACAGACTCCAATAAATCTCAAGCCACTACTTTTGTTTGACTCTGGTGAACCCGCCTGGCGAGCTTTCTCCTTTTGGCCACCTGCCGCCCTTTGTGATCTTTACACTAACCTTGATTTAAGCAACTGAAGTAGTAGAAGCATGTCTTACTAAATGTAAAATATTAATAGAGATAAAAAGAGAAGAAAATTTTATTTCAAAAGTACAATAACAAACTATTATAGATTTTGATAACAGAGTATTTTCATAGCAAAATAATTGGCAAACTTAAGATTGATTGAGATTGTTTAAGGAAAACAAAACTCATGTAAAATGAACATACTCCCAGAGACATGTAGTTACCACCAAGTTCAACAGCAAACATAGAATTGGAATCCTAGAGGGCAAGGAGAGAGAATCAGGGACAAAAAAATTATTTGAAGAAATAGTGGCTGAAAAATCCCAATGTTTAATGAAAAACATTAATGTATACATTTGAGAAGCTCCAAGGAAGCTAAATTCAGAGATTCACAAATATATACATCAAAATCAAATGTCTAGAAGCCCCAGAGAATCTCTAAAGCTAACAAGTGACACTATACACAAGGAAACAGCAACAGATTTAACAACTTATTTCTCATTGGAAATCATAAAGTCCAGAAGGTATTGGCATGGCATATTCAAAGTGCTGAAAGAGAAGATTCTGTCAAAACTCAATATCCAGGGCTGGAGATATAGCTCAGTTGGTAGAGTGCTTGCCCCACAAGCACAAGGCACTGGGTTCAATTCCCAGCAGGGCGGGGGGGCGGCAAGCATCAGAAAATCAGCTCTATATTCAGGAAAACTAACATTCAAAACATCATGGAGAAATTAAGATACTCCTAGGAAAACAATAACTGAGAGAGTTTATTTTTGGCACACCTGGCCTACAAACAATACTAAAAGGAGTCTTTAAGGACAAATGCCAATAGATGCTAACTCCACATGAAGAAATAAAAACAACCAAGTTAGAAAAATAGGAAAATATACAAGACATTCTAAATATATTTTGGTGTAGCATTTTTTACCCTATCTTTTTAAATATCAGTAATTTTAAACCTGTGTTGAGGGACCCTCAAAGTAATAATTGACAGAGCATTTTATGTCAATAGAAGCAAAAAGTAGAGGAGAGGAAATGGAGCATATCTTTGGAAATTATATACTAGCAAACTCTAGATTGTTATAAAGTAAAATGTTAATTATAATACTTGTGGCAATCATTAAGAAAATAACTAAAATGATAGTAAAACAAACAAAAACATTTTAAAGGTGCATTTAAAATATCTGCTTAACACAAAAGAAGGCAATAATAGAAAACAGAGGGACAAAAAGTGAGACAAATAGAAAACAAATGGTAAAATGCAGACATAACTCCAGCCTTACCAGTAATTATAGTCCATGTGAATGGATTAAACGCTTCACTCACAAGGCAGAGATTGATAGAAAGGATTGAAAATGTAATTTGATTATGTGCTGTTTACAAGGGACGCACTTTAGATTCAAATTGTCTGACAGTTTATGAAAAAATAAAAGAAAATGGATGAATTCTAGGAAGGAAAAGTTATACTTACAAACAGTAACCAAAAGAAAGCAGGAGTGAATATGTCAATATCAGATAAGAAACTCTTCATGACAAAAATTATAACTAGAAACAGAACATTATATAATGGAAATCATAAAGTATCGAGAAGACATAAAACACATATATATCGGTCATATATATGTAAATATATATTAGTTATTGAGTAATAACTGAAATACTAGAAGGCTGTGGACAATAGATGCTATGCGCTATACGGCGGTTACAGTTGGGCATAATGAGGTTGACTTACACCTCAGAACCTGTACTTCAAATCAAGATGACAAAATGTAAATTCCTGACTGATCTGGGGATGATGCAAGTCTGGTATATTGGAAACTTTTCTCTGAGGACCATAAAAACTCAGGTCATCCTTATTTAGAATTGATGGCAAATAGGAATTGAACTCAATTATGACTGCAGGGGGAGTCAACAGAAAGACCGTGGGTCTGGGGTCAGCAGGCTTGAGTACAACTCTTGCACTCTCCTACAGATGATCCCCAACTTATGGGAGTTCAGCTTTACAGTGGTGCCAAAGTGACATGTGTTTCTAGAAGCCGTACTTCGTATTTTGAATTCTGAACTTTTCTGGCCCAGTGATACCAAGATGCTGGGAGCAGCAATGAGCCACTGCTCCAAGAGCCCCATAATCACAAGGACGAGCAACTATGCTCACTGGGTTGCCAGGCCCTGCCACTCAGTGAATCAGGTGTGTTACATGTATTTTCCACGTACGGTGTTTTCTACTGACGATGGGTTTACCGAGTCAGAACCCCACAGTGAGTCCAGGAACAAAAGCAAGTCAGTTCACATTTTTGCCTCATTAATGAATTTGGCAAATGGCAATATTTGCTTATGTCTCATGGAGTTGTTTGAAAAAAATAAATGATAACAAAATATAAGAAACATCATATAAATGTGTTGTATTGTAAAGTGAATAATTTTTTTAGAAAGAACTATTTTAGTCAGATGCTGTTGCACATACCTATAAATCCTTGCAACTCAGGAGGCTGAGGCAGAATGATTGCCTGTTTGAGGTCAGCCTGGGCAACTTAGAAAGACCTTGTCTCAAAATAAAAAATAAAAAGGGTTGGGGATGTGGCTCAGTTGCAGACCACACCTGGGTTCAATACCCACTGACAAAACAAACAAACAAACAAATTATTTCAGTTGAATGTTCTCTCATTGCAGATACTACCTTGAGATTTGGACTTTTCTGAAAGTACATGATTTATCTCACGTGTAAAATGTCCTTTATTAAAACACAATGAGGATTTTTGCAGTATGGATATCTAGTCTTTCAAATTAAAAACAAACACTTTTGAGAGTGTGGCTGAGTTAAACCGGGATTCTCAGCATCTGAAACTGCCAGGGCTGGGAAAGAGAGAATAAAGATAACTGTTTCCATGCATTGAAAGGAAAGGGTTCATTTATGTTCAATGCTTGATTGACTTGTACATTATTTCGTTCATAGATCGTGTTTGTTGTTATCTGTTTTTTACCAGATATAACTTGTTCTCAAAGTCCTCTCTGAGGTGTTTACAGGTAATTGTTCTTGATAATATATTTGGGTTCCCTTCCGCGTACTTCCAGTATTTGGAAGACGAACACATGTTCTTGGAGTAGAGAGAAAATTGAAAAAATGGGGAAACTGCCTACAGAGAAAAATGCAAATAAAAACTTAAATAGAATAAATGTCTGGGAGATTGGAGATATTAGATACTTTCCTCCAAGAGAGTAAATTTCCATTTTGTGAACTCCAGCCAATTTCTTCTAAGATAAAGAGAGTCCCAGAGATGAAATAAACAAGTGAGGTGAAATAAGAAAGCGAGGAAGCCTCATGATTTCAGCTACTGTTTGTTGAGAGGTCTCCGCTGCCAAGGCAGGGTACTGAGTACTGATCCACATTGTATCATCTTAAAACAGCCTTACACTTTGTTATACTTTTGAGGACTTGGAAGATTTTACTGTACAAAATTACACAGTAAGTGTGTGACTCCCAGATTTCTCTGACTCCCAGACCATACTTTTACATTTTTGCTGAAAGCTTTCAATATGACAAGCATGCACTTAGGCACTTTATATCAACTTACTTAATCTGTACTAGTAAGGTAGGTATTACTACCCTGATTTTATAAATGAGGAAACTGTTGTGGTGCATTTGAACTAATTCACTGGATCAGTCTTAAAGCAAGACTGGGAACTTCATTTGCCTGCGGTTCAGGGGCAGGGATCAAGTTGCTTCTGACACCTCGACCCCTTGCAGAAGGTAGGGTATCTCTTTTATAGCCCCAAATTGTGAGCTACCAGTAAGTCAAAACCAAAGCAATGTAGGAAGTGGGTCAGAATGACCCAGTTCAGGGTACGGTTCACTGCCCAAGCAAAATGGGAACTAAAAGAGAACATCTGATAAATGTATTTCTTAATAATACATTGTATAAGAACAACAACTGCTTTTCAACTGCCATGTGCCATGTGTTGCCAAACAGGGTATGCTTAGCAGGAGGTGGCAGAGGCGGGTTTTCTCATGGGAGAAGCATTTCTGTTTTTTTAAATTATTATTATTTTTTTATTTTTATAGACTGCATTTTGATTCATTGTACACAAATGGGGTACAACTTTTCATTTCTAAATGTAGATTCACACCATTTGTGTAATCATACATGTACGTATGGTAATGATGTCTCAGTCCACTTCCCTTCTGCCCCATTTCCATCTACACAATCCAAAGTGCCTCTATTATTCTCTTCCCCCCACCCTGCCTGTTATGTGTTATCATCCACTTATCAGAGAAAACATTTGGCTTTTGGTTTCTTTGGGATTGGCTTATTTCGCTTAGCATGATATTCTCCAGTTCCATCCATTTACCAGCAATTGCCATAATTTTATTCTTCTTTTTGGCTGAGTAGTATTCCACTGTTTATATATACCACAGTTTCCTTATCTATTCATCAGTTGAAGGGCATCTCAGTTGGTTCCACAATTTAGCTATTGTGAATTCAGCAGCTATAAACAGTGATGTGGCTGCTTTATTGTAGTATGCTGATTTTAAGTCCTTTGGGTATAATCTGAGGAATGGGATAGCTGGGTCAAATGGTGTGTCCATTCCAAGTTTTCTGAGGAATATCCATACTGCACTAATTTGCAATTCCACCAGCAATATATGAGTGTGCCTTTTTCTCCACATCCACACCCACACTTATGATTGCTGTGTTCTTGATAATAGCCATTCTAATTGGAGTTAGATGAAATCTTAGGGAGGTATTGATTTGCATTTCTCTAATTACTAGAGATGATGAGCACTTTTTCATATATTTGTTGATAACCTGTATATCTTCTTCTGTGAAGTGTCTGCCCAGTTCCTTAGCCCATTTATTGATTTGTTTCTTTGTATTTTTGGTGTAAAGTTTTTTAAGTTCTTTATAAATTTTGGATATTAGTGCTCTATTTGAAGTGTGTGTGGAAAAGATTTTGTCCCATGCTGTAGGCTCTCTTTTTACATTATTGATTATTTCCTTTGCTGAGAAAAAGCTTTTTAGTTTGAATCCATCTCATTTATTGATTCTTGCTTTTATTTCTTGAGCTCTGGGAGTCTTGTTAAGGAGGTCTGATCCTAAGACAACATGATGAAGATTTGGGCCTACTTTGTCTTTTATTTGGTGAAGGGTCTCAGGTCTAATTCCCAGGTCCTTGATCCATTTTGAGTTGAGTTTTGTGCAGGGTGAGAGATAGGGGTTTAATTTCACTTTACTGCATATGGATTTCTAGTTTTCCCTGCACCATTTGTTGAAGAGGTTATCTTTTCTCCATTGCATGTTTTTGGCACCTTTGTCAAGTATGAGATACCTGTATTTATGTGGGTTTGTCTCTATCTTCTATTCTGTATCATTCATTGGTCTACCTGTATATTTTGGTGCCAGTACCATGCTGTTTTTGTTACTATTGCTCTGTAGTACAGTTTAAGTTCTGGTATTGTGATACCTCCTGCATCACTCTTCCTGCTCAGGATTACTTTGGCTATTCTGGGTCTTTTATGCTTCCAGATGAATTTCATGATTGCTTTCTTTATTCTGTGAACTTCTAGAACTAATGAATGAATTCAGCAAAGTAGCAGGTTATAAAACCAACACTCATAAATCTAATGCATTTCTATTCACAAGTGATGAATCTACCCCATTCACAATAGCCTCAAACAAATAAAATAAAATACTTGGGAGTCAGTCTAACAAAAGAGGTGAAAGACCTCTACAATGAAAACTACAGAACACTAAAGACTGAAATCAAAAAACCTTAGAAGATGGAAAGATCTCCTATGTTCTTGGATAGGCAGAATTAATATTGTCAAAATGGCCATACTTCCAAAGGCACTGTACAGATTTAATGCAATTCCAATTAAAATCCCAATGACATTCCTCAGAGAAGCATTTCTTATATGAAATGGAGTCTCAGGGTAAAATAGAGTTTGTCTGGTCAAGGCACATATAGTTTGGTCCATAACAAAACAGACATACAGCACCTAAGCCACATGGCTCAAAGCATTTACGTGTTTTTTCTTTGTTTTAAAAAACTTTAATTTTTTTTAAGGAGCAGTCTGAGGTTCAGAGCATATTTGAGATGAAAGGTTTACCTGGGTACCCATTCCCCTGCACATACATTCTCAGCATCCTCCACTGGAGTGGTGCTTTTGCTGCAAACAGTGAGTGTACATTGACATCATTGTCACCAAAGTCCACAGTTTATGTTAAGTTTCATTCCTGGCATTGTACAATCTACACATTTTAGATAGGCAGTTAGGTTTTTAAACTAGGTCTTTCTGACGTCAAAGGTTGCACTCTTGAACGCAGGCTAAGAGTGCAAAGAAAATAGAAACAAACTAAGATAGCTAATAGTGTGATGTGTGACAAAGAGAGAGAGGACTGACTAACTTTTTTTTTTGTTTTTAAACCCTCATGCTGGGTATCAAACCCAGGGCCTTGCATGTACCTGGCAAGTGCTCTACCACTGGGCCACACCCCTAGCCCCCTGACTCATTCTAAATTAAGAAATAACCTAGGAATTCCGATGTTCCTATGACCATAGACCTTTTTAAAAACTTTTTTAAATATATATTTTTTAGATGTTGATAGCCTTTATTTTATTCATTTATTTATATGTGGTGCTGATAATCAGCAAACCCAGTACCTCATGCATGCTAGGCAAGTGCTCTATCATTGAGCCACAACTCCAACCCCACAATAGACCTTTGTTTAGTTCAATGATCCTCATGTTTGGCTGCACAATAAAAAATTCTGATGTTCAGTCTATATCCAGACCAAAGAAACCAGAGTCTCTAGAGGTGGGAACCAGGCATCAGCATTTGGTAGAGCTACCTGGTGATTTCAGAGGCCCAAGATGCTAGAACTTCAGTCATGTGCTATCATGTTACCGTTCTCCCTTATGCAATAGGGAATAGAAATAAAAGGGTAATGTAACTCTGATTAAGTGGAATAATCTTAGCCTTAAGAACAAATTCTTCTTTCCATACCTCAGAGTCACCTGATAGAAAGCAGAATGTCCTTGAACTTATGAGAACATACAGCTGTGTGGTAACATCTACTGACTCTGGGGGTCCTAAAGAGCTCTTGGAGGGTAATTGTTGACTTAATAAGATTGAGATAGATAGTAATACACAAATCTGAACTTGACTTCAAATGTCTCTGCCAACTAAACTGGATGACACTCAGTGCAGAATCATTTGTTTCCCATGTGTTTCTCCAGGTTGGAAGCATAGGAGTAGAGAGCTTTACCACATCTTGGCAACAGTAGGCACACGGGTTGAGTTACTGCCTTCTCTTGTGTTCGCATGAGCTCCAGTACTCTCTTCTCTAGTCTCTTCCTCTCCTGACACATTGCAAGCTGACTCCCAGTAGTCACAGTTCACCTCATTCTGAGCTGGCCCCACCATAGGGAACCTTGGTTCCAGGGACTCCCCCTTGTCTTCCCCTATGGTGGCACAGACTGGTTAAGAGCCCTTCATTAGTACAAAGAATTGACATTGGGTGAAACTTCAGGCACATGGGAAATTCCCTTTCTTCCATTTGAGGCTTTTGCCATTTGAAACTTGGTATTCTCAGGCTCTGTGCCTCTTTGTGTTGCCTTTGGTTGTGTGTGGTTGTGTATGTGTGTGTGCCTGAAGCAGAGAGCTAGGAAGCTCCATGTCTGTTCCAGAAAATAGCCCTCCTGGGCGCAGTGTGGAAAAGTGGCCCCTCTCTGCACTCCTACAGCTAAGAGAGAGGATTTTCTATCCCAGTCCTGGTTGGTCATGATAGTTATTAGAATCTGGAGAAAATGGAGCTGGGAGACAGCACTAGGCAGAATTTAATAAATGCTCATCAAGGTAAATTGCCCCTAGGATTCTTAGGAAGAACTTTGCCAAGGTGTGTGAGGCTATTCCTATTTTTTTTTTTGCTAGTGATTTCTAGCATTGAGTTCATAGTAACATCTTTTTCTGGTTCTGTGAGCCTAGTTTACCATTTTTGTTTGATTAGCATTAAGGCTTTTGGCTCTTTATCTATTTTTTTGTTCTGCTAACCTTAGTGCCTGCATTTGAGACCAAAAAAAGGTGGAAGAAGCTTTTTAAAAATCAAACTGCTACATGAACAGCTTTAACTGAAAAATTTTGATCCAGAGTCCTAAACCTAATTGAATTCAACTGTATTTTTATAAGCTGGTATGTCTATATGATAAAATTCCCTCAGGAATTCTATTCAAAGTGGCTTATATCTAAATTAATAAGTAATATAGATGGTTGGTAAAATAAAAATGAAGATGTATTCAGAATTGTTAGTTACTGGATGTTTGTCCAGTAACCTGTTTGGTTACTGGATAGTCAAGATTATGTCTATCTTTGTTACATGTTTAAGAGCTAAGAACAAATATTTATTTTTTCTGTATTTTTATTGGTGCATTATAGTTGTGCATAATGGCAGGATTTATTGTTACCTTTTTGTACATGCACACAATATAACAATATAATTCAGTTAATATCATTTCTCAATATTTCCCCCTTCCCTTCTCTTCTCTCCTCCTCTTGTTCCTTTCCTCTACTCTACAGATCTCCCTTTGATTTTCATGAAATATCTGCCCCCACCTTTCTTTTTCTTTTTCCTCTCTAGCTTCCATATGAGAGAAAACATATGACCCTTGACCTTTTGTGTTTAGATTATTTCACTTAACATGATGTTCTCAAGTTCCATCTATTTTCCTACAAATGACATAATTTCATTCTTCTTTATAGCTGAATAAAATTCCATTTTCTTTTTCCATTCATCTGTTGATGGACCCCTTGGCAGGTTCCAGAGTTTGGCTATTGTGAATCATGATGCTATAAACATGGGTATGCATATATCACTATAATATAATGACTTTAATGCTTTAGGATAAATACTGAGGAGTGGTATAGCTGGGTCATATGGTGGTTCCATGCTTAGTCTTTTGAGGAGCCTCTGTACTGATTTCCACAGTGCTTGTACTAATTTACAATCCCACCAACAGTGTAAAAGTATTCTTTTTTCTCTATATCCTCTCCAGCATTTATTGTTGTTTGTATTCTTGATACTGCCATTCTGACTGGTGTGAGATGAAATCTCAGTGCAGTTTTGATTTGCATTTTTCTAATTAATAACAGTGTCACCATTTTTTTCATATATTTGTTGGCCATTTGTTTTTCTTCTGTTGAGAAGTGTCTGTTTAGTTCATTTGCCCATTTATTAATTTACGTTTTTTTGTGTGTGTGTTAAGTTTTTTGAGTTCTTTGTATATTCTGGAATTTATTCTGCCAGAAGAGTAGCTAGCAAAGATGTTCTTCCATTCCGTAGGTTCTCTCTTCATTTCTAATTGTTTCCTTTACTGGGCAGAACCTTTTTAATTTGATGCCATCTTATAGATTAACTCTTGGCATTATTTCACAAGCTTTAGGTCCTATTGAGAAAGTTGTTGCCTGTGCTTATATGCTAGGGTGCTAAGAATAAATATGTAAATGAAAGTTTAGTGCAATGCCCAATGCTTTCAATATGTTGAGGACAGCAACTTTTAAGGTGTTTCTGTGACAAAGAAATAACATGTCAGACAAGCATTGTCATTGTTTCATCAGTTTTTACAACTAATCTAGGAATAACTGCTAAAAATAAATTAGGTAGCTATAAATAGGAAAAATGAAAATGTAATGTGAAGAAAAACATCTGGGTCATTTCTAAGTAAGTCAGAATACTGAAATACCAATTGCTACATATAAATTCAAGTACTCTTGGAAAGACAATGTAGATATTTGGGTCTATTAATAAATGTGTTTTCATAAAATGTTAGCATATGGAAAACAGTTTACAAGCATAATTCTATGCACAGAAAATAAAAAAAAATTAGGAGGACTGAAACAGTGTGCTGGTATAATCCTCAGGCACTGGTTTGGCCAGAGAGCCTCTTTCAGGGTAGTTGCAAGTTTGAATTCACACAAATTGACATTTTAGTTGAAACTGCTGTCACCTGAAATCTATGAGAAGGTAAGTCCTGATGACCCATCAGGAATGGGTAAATGGGACCCTGGAAGAGCAAAAAAAAAAAAAAAAAAAAAAAAAGCCCAATCTGTACAAATATCTGTAGAGGAAAACATATTAAAACCCAATAAAGCCATGTCTGCTGAAACAGTACTCATTGAAGGGCATGTGCCCTATTTTCAAAAGATCCTTGGACCTGTACTTTCCCTGAAAAAAGCCAAAATCTAATGAATACTATTGTCTGTGGGAGAAAGGGGGTATTAAAGAAACAACCTGAACAAAAAGCATGCCACCTTTCTGATAGGAAGAGTTAACGCCATGCACAGTCAACCCTTTCTAAGTTACTACACATTCAGTTAATTGTGGTGAGAATTCTGAAGGGCTTTGCCCCTAAGGGAGTTCAGAAGCTTCGCCACTCTAGGGTCCAAACCTTATCAGGGTCAGCATTTTGCCAAAGTGGATCACTTTGGAGTCTCACAAATCTGATTCCAGATTTGTTCCAATCTGCAACCTTGAGGGCTGGTCATCACCAACCCTTGGTCAAGCAGAAAAATATTATTTTGTATATCCTGTAGTTGCAGTAAATTAAAATAAAAAAGAAATGTTTAAATGTGATCAATGCACATGCTCTAAAAAGATTTTTAGAGAAAACAATTTTTTAAAAAGAGATTTGGAATCTCAATTGCAGGTTACTGCTGACTCATTTGTAACATCTGTTTGTCAAGGGCCTGGCTTGATGGAGACGGCTTGGTTTTCAAGATAACGGTAGAATTGGTCTGAACCTCATCTACGAATCTTTGGAGGAAGAAATGGGAGAGGCAGCAAGAGGTGGAGGTTTCTAGTCTTCTCTGGACTCCCAGTTTCTGCATTTGCTGATTTCTCAGTGTCTGCTCTTTTCTTTCTGAATGACTTGCCTCTTTTCTGCATTTCATGGCCTCTTGGGACTTTGCCCAACTCTTCATTTCCCAAGTGTTAACTCTAAGTTAGGTGTTAGTCGACTTTATTAAAATAAAAATGTTAAATACAAATTAAATTAAAAATATTAAAAATTTTAACTTAAATGACTGGTAGGACTTTTAATTTTAATGTACTCTCAAACAACGAATGGATCAAAGAAGTAGTCACAAAGAAAATTAGAAAACAGAGACAAATGAAAATATGACATGAACCGGGCGTGGTGGCACACGCCTGTAATCCAAGCCACTTGGGAGGCTGAGTTAGGAGGATCTTGAGTTCAAAGCCAGCCTCAGCAACTTAGCAAGGCCCTAAGCAACTCAGTGAGACCCTGTCTCTAAATAAAATACAAAATAGGGTTGGGGATGTGGCTCAGTGGCTCAGTGTCCCTGAGTTCAATCCCTGGTTCCAAAAAAAAACAAAAAGAAAAAAAAAAGAAAATATAACATGCAAAAACTTAAAGCAGTGCAAAAAGGGGAAATTTATAGCTACAAATGCTTATATTAAAAAATAAGAAAGGCCTCAACAACCTAAGTTGGCAACTAAGGGAATTAGAAAAAGAGCAGACTAAACCCAAAGGTGGGAGAAGGGAGGAAATAGTGGCCCTCCAGGGGATGTTTTTTATTCGTTTTTGTTTTTGTTTTTCCTTTGGTACCAGGGATTGAACCCAGGGGTGCTTATCCACTGAGCCACATCCCCATTCCTTTTTATATTTTATTTTGAGACAGAGTCTCACTGAGTTGCTTAGGGTACTAAGTTGCTGAGGCTAGCTTTGAACTCACAATCCTCCTACCTTAGCCTTCTAAACTGCTGGGATTGCAGGCATGTGCCACTGTGCTGGGTTCTAGGCGATTTTAAAACACATTAAAGTTTGAGAATCATAGATCTGGATGACTATCTCCTGCCACCAAATTTATTTTGTCTTTTTTAAGAGTTCTTGGGGGACAAGGTTGTGGCAAAGTCCTTCCCCTTCACCTTGAATAGCTTAGTGTCAATTGTGATGCTTGTGAAACTGTGTGCTGCCTTCTCTGGGTTCCAGGGTAAGGTCACTGTTTCCACAAGCAGCAGCTGGTGGCAACTAGGAATCCATGTCAGAGCTCCTGTTCCTGGCAACAGTGTTTTCCAGCCCATGCTGGCCTTGCTGCAATGACTTCTAATGGAAAAGAGAAAGACTTCTCTCTTTAAAAGTGAGAGAGGAATTCCGTCTCAAAATCAAAATCAAAGTGCAAATATGAATGCCCCCAATCCTGGCACTGCTTCTCTCATTCCTTCTCATCACTGTTCCCCCAGATGACGTGTGTGTTTGGAATTATCCTTTGCTCCTTCCTTCTTCTGTCCTCCTGTGTCCATTCCCTTTTCCACACCAGGTCTTTTACACCTTGGCAAAGATGTTTTCTAACCCTTATCTCAGCACCGTCAGTAGAAGTTTGCAGAGCGCCAGCATCTTAGCAGGACTGAAGAGGGGGAAATCCTCTTCTTTGCATGTGACACATTAGGAGGACTGGGTTGCCCTTGGTTGCTTTTTGGGTCTCCAGTTCCGGATGAATGGGCCCAGAGCTATGGTTCACACCATGCATTCCCAGTGTACATGCTTCCACAATGGAAACAATCTTCCAAGACTCCATGAATCCTCTTGGAGAGCCACACTCCCTCATTCTTCATCTCTTGTAGCTGCAGGTGATGAAAAGCAATTCCAGGCCCTCCATTACAGCATCAGATCTGAAGGGAGCTTGAAGTAAGGTGGGGATTGGGCAGAACCGATGCAGTTGGTTAATCTTTAAGGAGATTCACTCCATATCTGAGTCAGCAGACCTACCCAGTCTTACACACTGGAGCATTGAGACTAGAGACTGATAGACCTCATGAAGGAGCTAAGCCTTTTTGCCTACCAGGAAAAGAAAGCAGAAGGTATTAAGTCTTAGATGCCAAATAATAGGCTGTATTTGCATTTAAGGAGGCTGGGTCCACAGTGTCTTCACAACAAGGTTAAATTGTCACGTTCCTCTTGCCTGGCAGGTCCTACAGTGCTTCAGTGCTGTTGTCTGTGGTAAATTTCTTTGCTACAGATAAGCTTTGCCATTCTCTGGAACTTTCTTTTTCTTGAAATGAAAGTAGAGTGATATAAATTATGCCCACTAGGCTACTTGATAACAATCTGATCCTCCAAGAGCAACTAGGAGTTGAGGAAAGGAATCATTTGGGATAAAAGTGGAAGGAGATAAAATGCACAGTGGAGTGTTGAAAGGACAGGGGTTGGAGATTTTCCTACTTTCATCTGTGCTCAGAGCTCAGTCTCTTGTATTCCCAAACCCTGGGGTTGCAGACTTGATTAGAGGCCCATGACCTGCAGCCACTCTTCAAATACAGGTCCAGTTGCAGTCCTGGGCATCTCTGGCCACACACCCATGCTTATTGTTAATGGCTTGAAGTAACATTAAAACAAATGGCTCTTCAAAGCACATTTGAAAAACTGGAACCGTGGAAAAATAGTCATATGCTAATAAAATTTACTTATCCCTATTGCCTGAAGATTAATACCATTGTTCTTTTTGTTGTATTTCCCTCTTTCTGTGTCTGTTGCCCTATGTGGTTGAGTTTGGGCTGCAAATACCAAGGAGTGGTTTAGCTGGTCACATATTGGATCCATTCCTAGTCTTTAGAGGAACCTCCATACTGATTTCCACAGTGGTTGCACTAATTTACACTCCCACCAACAGTGCGAAGTGTGCCTTTTTCTCCACATCCTCTTCAGCACTTATTGTTTATATTCTTGGTGGCTGCCACTCTGACTGGTGTGAGATGAGATCTCATCGTAGTTTTGATTTGATTTCCCTAGCTGTTAATGATGTTGAACATTTTTTCATATATTTGTTTTGCTAGTCCTGTTCCCACCCTTCTTCATGCTCAGTGTTTCTTCTTCATACTTTGTATTGAATTAAATCATTATCTGCATAACACTTTATTAAATGTCTCTTCTGCTAGAGTTTAAGTTCCCCAAGGGCAGGCAGCATTTTGGTCTTGCTCACATTCCATCCTCGGCATTTCTTGTGTGTCTTGTGGACCAAGTGTACCCATTACATTTTTGTTGGATGAGTGAGTGAATGGTCTCAAGATCAGTGGCATCTTTTCAATGAGTGTTTGGTTGGGGACCAGGTGGATATCTGTGCTTAGCCAGATAATGGAATGTGAGTGGGGATAGTGTTTGTGAGTGACCAAGTGGATGGGCTGGGGCACTGAATGAATGTGCAGAAGCTGTCTTCCCTTGGGGTGAAGGTCCTGTACTCCTCCTTTCTCACTTGATCCCCCACCTCCTCATCACCAAGTGCACATCTCTGATATTATCTGGCTGAATCTGTGAGCATAGACTTACTTTTCTCTGACCTGGGGAAGAATAAACTCTGATATGTTTTAATCATGAAATTTTAGTACACATCAGTGCATCTTAAGAAGTGTCTTGCTCACCCTGAGTGAAGAGGCAGGTGTGAAGAGATTAATAGAACTTGGTCAAGGCTAAATAGTTTATGATGGCTATCATTAGAATAAGGATTTAATCATTTAAGAAAATTTGAGCCAATTTTTGTGTATTGTTCTAGTTCAAGATGAAACAACTCACACATTCAGAGCATAAGGGCATGACACCAAGCAGTATGTGCGTGGGACCAAATCCTCTGTCTCAGACTTTTCCCTGATGTGTCTCTCAAAATGTCACCTCCAGGATTCTTTTAGATTAGTACTGTGTAATAGAGATACAATACGAACTATATATACACAATTTCTTCTTTTCTTTCAGTACTTGGGATTAAACTGAGGGGTGCTCTACCACTGAGCTACATCATCAACCCTTTCTATTATTTTTATTTTTATCTTGAGACAGGATCTTGCTAAATTGCTGAGGCTGGCCTCAAACTTGTGATCCTCCTACCTCAGCCTTTGGAGTTTCTGGGATTATAGATATGTTGCTACTATGCCTGGTAACATACGCAATTTCAAAAAATTTCAAAAAGTAAAAAGAAGCAGATAAAAATCAATTTTAATAATGTCATTTAACCAAATACATCTAAAACACTATGTGCTAGAAATCATTAGTAAGATATTAGAAAGGACAACATGAGCCAGCTCACCCACTATGATGTATTTTAAGTGCTGCAGCGGTTAAAGGCAAATGTCCCAGCAAAACAGTATTCTGCATTTGACAGAAATATCTATTACTTCAATTTTTAAACATGTTAGTTAAAATTGTGAAATTTTATTCAGTCCCTTAGCCACATTTCAAGGGCTCAGTAGGCACACATGGCTAGTGGCTGTTGTGTTAGACAGTTTTTAGAGGATCAACACCTCTTGCCATTTGCCTTGGGGCTGGTTGATCTGTGGGTGTCCCAGGGATCCCTGGCCATCCCTGGATCACTCTCATACCTGAGGACTTCAGGGAGATAACATGGATTTTGGGGTGTTACTTGACAGGGTTGGAAATCTGTTTGCTAGTTAGTTATTTGAGGTTACTTCAAACTTACTGTAGAGAATAGTTCTTTCCAGAAATATAGCCTAGTAGTTCACTAAAAGTCAAGTTTAGGAGTCAAATCCTGGCTCTGCCTCTTATTGTAACCTTGGGCATGTTGCTTAATCTCTTTGTGCCTCAGTCTTCCTGTGTGTAAATGGAGATAGTCACAGTATTTGATGGCTGTCAAGTAAATGCATTTGTATACATTAAGCACTTGTATGTGGGCTTGACACATGTCATGCACGTGGAAAGTGTCAGCTGTTATAATTTATAAGACCCAACAGCAAAATGTGCCCTCTGATCTTCAGGGCTTCATGAACTCTGTTGTTTGTTCCTAAGACTCTCCACCTCAGTAATGCTTATCATCCTTTAATTCCCAGTTAAGCCGTTACTTCTGCAGGGAAAGCCTTTGCTTACTTTGCCAGCTGGCTTAGGTACCCTCCCATGGACTTCCATAGCAATCTTATTACTTCTTTATTACCTGGTCACTTGGTATATGTCTGTTTTCTTGTCTGTATTCCACATCTGTGAACTCTAATCTCTATTTTGTTATGCTTATCTCTTGTTAATCTGTCTTTTGTTAAAGGAATATCAGCTATGACCTTGGTGATGGGTTAGGAGAAGTTATTACTTTCCTGTAAAATTCTGTAGAGGAAAGGAATTTGTCTAACTCTTTAACTGGGCTTTGCAAAGGCATGTGCTTAATAAAGGTGTTTAAAGGGTGCTCTTATTGAGGCTTCCAGCAGAGGAAGCATTGGTCAACTTGTGCCTGACCATCTTTCCTATTATCAACTGCTACCATCTGGTGGCAACTTTGGGGAATAGCAGAAAGCTTTAGTTGAGAGTATTTGCTGTGTATGTTTGGTAAAATGAACCAAGTATTCTCCCTATGTTGGCCCTTAGCGTGTGATTGATCCACTAAGAGGCTCTTGACAAAGTTAGCCCTTTCATAAAATAATACCTTTAGGTCATTTTTCTTCAGGTTACAATAGTAAGAATAATGACCAATATTGATTGAATGTCACTGGAGACCAGGACCTGTTTTAAATACTTTATATTGATCATCTTATTTAATATTTATGAGACTACAAAGATGTGGATATCATCAGTGTCCTCTTTTTATCCCTTGAAGGTGTTGACAGACTGAGTAACTTGCTCAGATCACACCACCTGCACATTAGTGGTGGAGCCAGGATTGAAATCCCAAAAGGTCCGATACCGTGCCTATGATTTTAACTACTGTTTCACAATGGACAAAAGTTAAGCTGGCTAACAAGAGGGGACAAACTGAGGTGAGAGATCTGGCTGTGAATTTAAGCCCTCCTACTACCTAATTAATAATAATTTTTAATAGTAATTTCTGTTCCGAGAAACATCGGCAGATATGTGACTTCAGTCATATCATCCTCCTTCTCTGGGTCTTCTGTAAAAACCATGATTAGGATTAGACAAGTGATCAGGTTTCCAAGCCGGGAGTTAAGGTGTGCAACAGGTTCTACATACATGGGAGAGGAAAGGGAAGGGGTGCTTGGCAGATGGGTTTGTGACCCTTAGCCCTACCACTGCCACCTCCTTCACTTTCTTTGCACAATCTCCTGATTAAAATTTTGGTTCTGCAAACAATGCAATGACAAACAAACAAACACAAAACCACAACAGGTCCAAATGCTTCTGGGGAAGGCTCAGAAAAACTTCATGGAGAGAATAAGCCCTGGAGATGATGCTTCCCTGATCTTCAGGAGAGAAGCAGTGGGCTCTCCATTCCTATTTGGACACTTTCAGCCTGGCATTTTGAAATGCAGTTGTTTCTATGGCACATTTAGAATATGCATTTTTAATATACTTAAAAATATTACAGGTCTCTGTCCATGGAAACTACCTAAGAGGAAAGCTATTTGTTTTATATTTTCAATAGGATGAAGATTGAAAGGTAAAATATTTGCTTTAAGACTTTTTAAAGCTTTTGTGGGGTGGGGGGTTAATTCAGTAGAAGGAGTAAAGAAACAAAGTAAATCATGAAAGGTCAGTCTAAGTGTTTCCAGTCATTTTATTGAGCCCACTACAAACTGCATCAAGATTTGCATCTTTTTATTGTATGTGGTATTACCTCAATTATGCTATATCTTTGGTTGCTTATAGGTCATATAGTCTTTGAAAGTTTCGGTTCTGGATAGTAGGTTTTATCTCAAACCCATTCCTACCACAGCCTAGTGCACCTTTGTAACTATTGAAGGAGGGAAACTGTCCTCAAGGGAAGGAACAGGCTATGTTGGAAACTGCTTAATTTTATTCTCATGTTACGTACTTACTGAATGTTCATTTACTTATAAAATTAACAATCTTTTTATTACTGGTTTCCCCCATTTTATAGATAGAGAAATTGAGGCCAGGAAAATGACACCATTTCAAAGTGTTACCGAAACTAAGTCAGAATCAGAACCTAGGTTTTCCTGATGGCTGGCTGTCTGAAAATCAACTTCCCCAAAGCCAATTAGTCAATTGATCAATGCATAACATTTATGTGTTTCTTTTTAAATATTCAGCTTGAGCAACCTACTTTCATTTTACTCTTATAACTGTTTTGAGGAACGATAGATATGCTGTTGCCCCAGATCCTGCTGCTGCAGTTGGATACTGAGGAGCAGAGGGAGGTGGGGGTGGCAGGCAACAGATTATTCATAGAAAAAGACTTCATTTATAGGAAATCTTCATGTTCAAGAGCCCATTGGATTGACGGTATAAACTTGGAAAAGAAAAAGAAAAAAAAGAATCCATTGGAAATTCTTCATGAATACAACCCTTTCCCACTTTTGGTTATAGGTTTGAGGTAATCATTCTAGATTTATTAAAAATGAACATTGGCTTGTTCAAGGCTTCTCTCTTTCTATCTCCTTTTTTCATCTTATTCCCACATCCTCTTATCTTCTGCCATCCTTTCCAGGCAAGCATTTAAGTGAACTCTTGTGTCTGGTTTTACACCTAGGGATTTTTGCAAAATGATACTGTCTTATGCACATGCCTTCCTTTTAAACTTACCCAAATTATACTGTGTATAGGTCTCATGCTATTTCTTATTGATTCACCTTGGATGATGCTGTAAGGGTATCCAGGGAGCTGTGTGACCATTCTTTTCTCACCCTATGGTGTACATCCTCCACATTTCACCCAGTCCTACGACATATTTTTCAGGTCGACTTAACCAGATGTTAATATTTATTCTTTCCTTAGATAGATTTGGGTCACTGCTGAGTTCTCCTCCATCCCTACCACAAATAACACCATAATAAATACTCTCATGCATTTCTTTTACAGATCTGAGTGGGAATTTAATCTATACAAATAAAAGTAGAAATTATGAATCATAAAGAACTGCTATATTTGCTCTATAGAGATGTGTCAGAACTCTCTTCAGTTTTCACTCCCTCCAGAAGTACAGGACAGTTTCTAGTTCCAGTTCTAAATGTTTTGCAAATTGAATGTGTGTCAAGTTATATGTCACTCTTATTTTCATTAGCATTTTTCTGATTACAACTGATGTTCAAAATGAGTTTTCTCTTTTTCAGCTTGTTAGCTTTTTGGATTTCTTCATTTCATTGCTGAATGGTGGAATTCACATGCATATTATAAATACAGTATTAGTTGTTTAAACTTGCAATGTCTCTTTTTTATTTTGAAAAGTTCTCTCCATGTATTGTGTATCTGTTAATGTTTTCATGGTTGCCCTATTGAACAAAAATCCATTCTTTTGATGCAATCAAGTCCATCTGTAATTTTGCTTCTTGGTTGGAGATTTTAAGAAGTACTTTCCCAAACCTAGGTGTCAAAGGTGTTTTATGGTTTCTTCTGTTAACTTTAGAACTTTACTTTTCACAGTTGAATCTTTACCTGGAGGCTATTTTTGTATGTATTGTTAGGTGACAGTCTGGTTTCATTTCTTTCCATCAGAACTAATTTTCTTACGCTGTCTTCTAAATATGCCGTCTTTCCCCCACTGATGTATAAGCTCTTTTAAAAGATCATGTATTGAGGTTCCTTATGTATGTGAGTCTATCTCTAAGATCTCTGATATTTTCCACTAGCTTGTTTCTCTATTTTGCATCCATACTACCTGAGCTAACTTTGGTGTGGCTTTCTTGTACGTGCTGCTATCTAATAGGGTATGATACATATTTTTCAGGTCGACTTAACCAGATGTTAATATTTATTCTTTCCTTAATTTTTAACTAAATATAATTGGTTCTTAAAAATAAATAACTCAAGCATAATTCCATTTGGAATTAGATGAAATATACAGGTTAATGGGGAGAATTGACTTCTGTATGACATCAATGATTCAGATATACTTATTCACATCATTCTCTGTGTATAAAAGTATTGAGTTAAAAAGTTTTTTTCCAAAGAAAAAGGCTCAGGAACTCAGGATAGCTTTGTTGTTATTTCAAATGGTTATTTCTAAAATACATTTTGCAGTTGGTTATTGTTGATGGTTTAGAAATGCTATTCCTTTTTTTTGTTTGTTTATTTTAAACCTCGATCTTACGTTCTTCCACTTTGCTGAATGTTCTGTTTTTCGTTTTAAAAATAGTCTATCGATTCCATTGGTATTTATATTAGAAATAATCACATCTATAAATAATTATAGTTTAATATCTTTCCTTCCAATGCTTAAATCCCTCCACATTGGTTTGGGATCCCCAGTGCCATGGTGTGGTACTGCCAAGTAGGTGGTTTGGTGGGGAAGGTTTCTCTACCTTGCTCCTGATCCTAAAGAAATGCACCACAGTGTTTCAACAAAGTGTTGTTTTTTGTTGTCTTTTGGTATCTATCTTTTAGCAAGTTGAAATACAACTTAGTTCATTAAGAGTTGTTTTAAAGTTATACATAACTGATGAAATTTGTCCAATGTCTTTTCTGTACCTATTAAAATAATTGATGATTTTTTTTATTAAGTTTACTTAAAAAATTTTTTTTTGGTGCTGGGAATTGAATCCAAGGTCTTGCACATTAATTTTACTCTTTATTAATGTGGTAGATTGCACTGGCAGATTTTTTTAAATGTTGAGCTATCTTTAATATTTCTGGGGTGAAAAGACTACTTGGTCATATTATTATTGTTTTACTGCTCTGAGGATTTGGCTAGCTAATAATTTTTCCAGGGCTATCACATCCATACTCATAAACAAAAAATGAGAATAGAATTTTCTTGTTTGTACTATTTATAAGTGGTTCTTGGATCAAGTGTATACTTCAGTCTCATATGTAGTGGGCTGAGTGGTGCTTGCTCTTTTTCTTCTGAACGATCATTAAAGTGGGAATTGACAACTTTGATAGCATTCACCAATACGGGCTTCTAGGCTTTTAGGTGGTTTGGGGTTAGCATTTACATTTACTTAACGCTTTCTTGTTTCATTGTCCAATAGCATATCACAAATATGCTTATAAGAAAAGTTTATTCATAAGGAAAGTATATTACTGGGAGATTTTTATGATCAAAAAATTTTGGCCTACTGGATATTGGTGAATTGACCTATTCCTTTTCTTGGCCATTTACTGAGGCTTATATTCTTTTTGCACATTTAGCACCATTCTGTTTTATTTTTTATGAGAACAATTCTAAAAAGTCATTTTTGTTGTCCTGTGAGATGAATAATTTTCCTGAAGAAGATACATGTTCTAGTAGCGCTGATGTATTAGTAGAGGGAGATGGTGAGATTTGCTGCCCAGTTCCAATACGGCAATTATTCTTATGAGACTGAAACTTAACTCTGGTGGTGCCCTAACTCTTTGGGGAAATGTTTTTCACCTTGTCTCTAGTAGTAATTGAGTACAGAAGACTCGTTAAGCAGTAGCATGAAGATTGAAGTGCTAAGTTTTTAGTGTGTTGAACTAAAGGGGGGTTGTATTTCCCCCTTGCGTTGGCTGCTGGAAAGCCCCTGGCTAGGCTTAATGCCGGACTGCAGTGACCACCTTTCCCCAAGTTATGCATTATTTCCCTTAGATGCATATTTCGGATCCTTCTCTCTGACACTCCATCTTTAAATACTCTAAACTCTGAGAATACCTGTTCCCAAGTACCTGACTCTAGCATTTGATTTTGCAGATTCATCATCTTTATATTTTAGATAAAGACAACTATCTGCTGCTGTCGTGAGGACTAAATGATACTGTCGATTAAATGAGAACGCCTAAGGCTGGGAGTGGGCAACCTGCTGGGGCTCACTCACTTCCTAAATGACTCACTCCTACATAACAGCTAGCCTCAGGTGGAGGACAGATTCCTGTTTCAGCAAAATTATAAATTGCTGTGTCATGGATTTTGGGGTCATTTATAAAGCATCAAAATGACAATATCAAAAGTCTACTGATGTTCTCTTTTGGGGAAGTAGGAGTGGCATAACTGATGGACATATTGCATTGAGTGTCCTAGAAGGAAAGTGGTCTACAGAGGCTCTAACTGATACTCATCTCAGCTCTCACTCCCAGTGTAGGGGATAGACAGATGAGGCTGGTGGGATCACGAGGTTAAGAGAATAATTCTATAATATGTGCCCACTGTGCTGACCCCCACATGCTTTCTTTTACAAGAAGCAATTTACCTGCAGCCCTGCCTGGCCTCAGTGGACAAGATATGTCATATCCCCAGCAATCTACCTGTTCACTGCAGAGAAATGAAAGCCCAAAATAATGTTGATAAGAGGAACCCAAGTTACCCTGAAGCAGGAGACTTCTGTTACCAGATCCTGAAACTCTGGGAGAGAAGGATAGTTCCTTTTAACCATAAAAGCTGTAAGAATGTATGGTTAAGAATCCAGTTAGAACCAGTCTGCATGGGACAAGATGACATAGAATTGTCATGGCAATAGGTACTTGAAAGTCTGATGTCATCTTGCTGTCAGTCAAAAGTCAAGAGGTGGACCTGGGCAGGACTTTCTGGAAACTTCTCTGGGAATCCCGGAGAGGCACATTGTCTCTCTCCTCTTTGAAAGGACCCAGTATCTCCCTTGAGAACACCCCTTTTCCCTTTCCCATTATTTCAAGAAACTTATTCTTGTTGTTCTGAACAACATGTCTGGAGTCTTTCTGACTTGATTACAAGAATAAGGGCTTGAAGAGGGGTCTTCACATTGCTACAGTTTCTTGGAAGGCCCCAGCTCTGTAATACCAGAATACTCTTGTTTTTTTTTGTTTTTGTATTTATCTTTATTTGCCCTTCTTTCCCCTCAAGGTTTCAAGGGAATATTTGCTGCTCAGTTCCTCCATTATTTCAGCCAATTTGAAGCTTTACAGCTCTGACTGGAAAGACTTCTGCAAATCATAGAGGGACTGAGGGCTGGGTAGGGTCCCTGCCTGGAGGGAACTGAGGTTCCCTCCTGCCGGTGATGCCAGAGCCTTAGCTCTCAGTCTTTGAAACTGTGCCCTGTGAGGAGGTGTAGAATTAAGGCAGTGCCTCCCATGAAACCCAGCAAAATGCAGGCAGGGTGGGATGAAGAAAAGCAAGAGAAGGAAACACGGCTTCAGAGGGAAATACCTGAAACTAGTGATGCATGTGGAATTTTTTACTGTTCATTCTTTCTAAAGTTCTGCCTGTTGATAATTCTCTAAGTCAATTCCCCTTGAGACTGTTCTGGAATCCTACTCCTTCATTGAAAAACACTTCCAGGTTGCATTATTGGAGATTTTCTTTCATGGTTGGAGATTTGAGAATTGTTGCTTGAGGAAGGAGTGATCTCCTTAGAAAGTTAACAGTACACAACTGCTTATTCAAAGAACACGTAGTTCAGAAATGGGGTATTTGCTGTTCGTATTTTATTTTTAAGTTTTTTTTCCCCTTCACACTCTCCTCCATCCATCCTTCCTTCTCCACTCTTTCACACCCTTCCCTGCCCCCACAGCCCTGCCCATGCTGGTGCCCTGTGTGGTGATGGATGAAGCATCTGGATGAGCTCAGTTGAGGGAGACTGAAGCTGCCATTCAGAAAGGCTGGAAGCCAAAGGAATGTCTGTAATGTCTGTAATAGCTGTACTTTATTGAGAGAGAGAGAGAGAGAGAGAGAGAGAGAGAGAGAGAGAGAGAGAAAATGAATCTGTGGTATCCACTGCCACAGGCAGGAGAGC
Source organism: Glaucomys volans (assembly GCA_020662805.1). Taxonomy (NCBI): domain Eukaryota; kingdom Metazoa; phylum Chordata; class Mammalia; order Rodentia; family Sciuridae; genus Glaucomys; species Glaucomys volans. The sequence goes on from JAJEJO010001703.1 coordinate 384,384, forward strand.
GTTTTCTTTGTGGTCAAGTGTGAGTGTTCTACTTTGGCAGGTGCCCGATGCTGCAATGGAACATTCCAGACTGGATGAGTCACGCAGAGCTCTGGGTCCCCTCCAGCTAACAGGTTTCATCAAGTGCCCTTGGTTTGGGAGGTTGAAGCCCTGGAGAAGCTGCTTGACAGGTGGCTGTTTTTCTGGGACAGCATTTTTCCAGTTCTCCAAGGTGCCCACAGTTGCTGCTTCTGGAAGAAGATACGGAAAGACAGGGAGAGGGAGGAGGAGACAGGGGCCATGAGGGTTGTCACATGTGCTGAACAGCTGAGTCTGGCAGGGTCAGGCCATTACACGGGCATTACTATGAGCTTAGGCCCCTGGATAGAATTTCTTGACCAGTAGTCCTCCATAAAGTTTAAAGACAAAGGAAATATGCACATTACCTTAGACAATATACCACTGGGCAGAATCCGAAATCCAGCTGTTCTTCAGAGGTCATCAAACATCATTGAGACCTCTTTCTTCAGGTAGCTCCTGGGCCTTACACAAGCTCTTGTGTGCACTGACATGGAATATTTTAGAAAGCCACTGTGAAGAAGCTACTGGTACATTTCCATGAGAACAGAAGAAAGAAGGATGAACATTTAGTTCTTATAAAAAAATGTGTTCAAGTAATAGGCTGAACTCACCTTCACTATGTTTTTTCCTGTCTACTCTAGAGGCAGAGAGAGAAGTCTGGGGTTGGAGGCCGTTTGGGGATGGGATGGAATCTGGAGTACGTTAAGTCCAGGGAGGGATGAGCATGCCTATATATGTAACTTGGTAATAAGGAAAAGATGAAAAGTCAATGGTTTGTTTTTAAAGAGTCATAAAATGAGTGTAAATGCCCAAACATCATTGATGTCAAGAACAGTTGTATCAAAATTAATATTTTAGGTACTCAGGCCAATATGAAAAAAGGGAGAAGAAATTTTAAACAGCAACATTGAAAATAAACATAAATTTTTTCTCTCACATGGATTATTTTCCCTAGAATTATGAGAAAACAGAGACTATTCTATCTCTTTGCTAATTTAAACAACTAGTTGGGATTTTAGTTTTATGTGTTCACTTGACTAGGCTATGAAATGCCCAAATATTTGGTCAAACACTTTTTCTAGATGTTTCTTTGAGAGATGAGATCAACATTTAAATTGGTGAGCTGCTTAAAGCAGATTTTCCACCTTAATGTGAGTGGGCCTCATCCAATCAGTCAAAGGCCTGCCTAGGCAAAAATGTTGACCTCTCTGTGGGTAAGAATTCCTCTTCCTGGCTCACTTTGGACTGAAACTTCTGGGTTTGCAACTTTCTGTGGGACTTCCTGTGTACTTCTTAGTTTCCTTAACTGTGATTTACTCCTTTACAAAAAGTCTCCCCCTACCCCACCATTCTCTCTCTTTCTCTCTCCCCCACTTTTTCTTTCCACTCCCATCCTATTCATTGGTTCTATTTCTCTGAAGAAACCCAATATCTGTGGAATGATTTGATTGTTTTTCAAAGAAATTACTTGGCTCCCTGAATCAAGCTGAGGGAGATCATAAAGTTTGGGGTGTTCATCCACGTGCTTCTATCTTTTGTAAATATAATCACATAAGTGTGCTTTTATTTATGATCTGATTTTTTTCTATTAAGGGAATAAAGAGTTTCTGATATTTCACTTGAACACTCAAGAATGTGAGACCCACCTGATTGGCCATCTATGAAGAAGGAACTGAAAATTATTCTGGGATAGAAGAACATGTAGCTAATATTAGTTTTCCCCAAAGAAAAACTCACAAGGAAATGAATTAATGTATTTCTATGGGGATTTACATGGGGAAATAAAGGAGATTTTTCAGAAACAAGGTTCTGTCAAGAACGTGTATGGAGCTGGAGTGGTGGTGCATCCCCAGACCAGCCTGGGCAACTTAGCGAGACCCTGTTTCAAAATAAAAAAATAAAAATGGCTGAGTGTCCTGGGTTCAATCATCCCATTACTATGGGGGTGGTGGGAAACAACCCAGAAAGATATGAATGTATGTATCTTCTGTCCCTGGAACATAGGATAGGTGGAGCAGTGTACACACGGATTCTGGGTCTTGGATGCCTTGGAGTGCTGTATTCATTTTCTCCCAGCATCCCCTTCTGTGGGAATGCAGGGAGCTACTGCACTGGGCAGAGTCAGTGTCAGAACTCAGACCTGCACTGGGCAGAGTCGGTGTCAGAACTCAGACCTGCCTTGGAAGAACCGTTCAACTTTTCCCCTCAAAAGTGGTCATGTGTATAGCAGGGATGGCCAAAACTGATTCAATCATCTCCAAACTGATTTTCACTAATGACCTGTGTTCTCTCCTTAAGTATTTTAATTTTTTCTTTTGCAGGGCTAGGGACGGAGCCCAGGGTTTCATGCATGCTAAGCAACTGCTCTACCACAGCATCCCCAGCCCTGATTTTTTGAATGTGGATGCTACTGGGGGGTGGAGGTGGGAAATGGGGCAGAACCAAAGACTACTATTTTCCATTATAGTTTTAGAAATTCTAACCTTGATTTATGTAGGGTTGAGAATATAAAGCTGTATATAAGAAAATCTGTATTTTTAAAGTTACAAGTAATATGTGCGATATGTGGGCAGAGTTCGGAGTCTTTACTCAAAAATTCACTGTCTAGAAATATTTACTAATGAAAAAATATTGAAAATCTTTAATGAACCACATCGAATGGGATTTCCCCACTTGTCTGAATTTCAGCCTGGTGGATTATTTCCATCACCGCCCCCTGGGGAAGCTCGTCAGCATTTGTGTGCTGCTACTTTCTCTCTCCCAGATCACTCGCCAAGGTGTGGGGGTGGGGTTTGCTTTGAAGATCACCCAAAGTCATCATGTTTCAACAGTGTGACATCACGTGCTGCCTTTTACTGGCACAGGGCTGGTGATGATACAGGAATGCCCTCAAAGGGACACACAGCCATAGAAAAACCACATGCCCCACTGGGTGGCTTAACCTACATTTCTACTGTGTAAAGGGGCTGTGGCAAGATGAGTGACAGTAGCCCAGGGACAGAATACCCAATTCTTTGATTATGCTTGATTTCTTACTAAAATGCAGGGTTTGGTCTTGTGGGACCTTTGGGTACTGATATCGAGACCATTTAAACTTACCAGAAAATGTACATTTTATTAAGGTTTCATTCATCTTTTCAGTGGTGAGTGGGAGCCCAAATGCTTTTGCTCCCAACCTGGTTTTATGAAACTTAAATAGAAACTTGGAGTTGTGTTCCTGAGCGGGGCTGGTATGCCTTCTTGACAGGAAGGAGGCCGTGACTGGAAGCACTTCCATCCAGTGGCTCCCAGAGATGTTTTGCTCAAGGCTTGGGGTAGTTTGGGTGGTAACATTCACCCATGTTCTCCAGTAGTCCTATGACTTATGAAAGGTACAGAATTGCTTCCTGACCACCTAGTAGTTGGGGTGTAGCAAGGTGTCCCCCAACTCTCACTGCACCTGAGTTGGACTCTTAACACAGAGCATGCTATTATTTAGTCATGGCATGGTGTGTCCTGTCCGGTCCAGTTCTTTCAGATATTTTGGTCATAGAATCCCAGATTTGAAAGTGACCCTGTCTTTACTCTTCTATCGCCATCCCCTGCTATTGCTTATTTAATCTTTCCATACTTGACTTCTGCCCTTGCAGATGAAAAGCCTCCTCCTGCTAAGGACATCTAGCATTGCACTGTGCTGTATCTGTTTTCATGTCATTTAACCTTTCCGTTCTTCCTGGTGTCTTTCAGGCAGTAGCTTCATGACAGTGCTTCCAGGTCACCCTGCTTCTATTCCTGGAGGCATATTCTTATCTCTCAGGGAAGCTCCCCTCACATGCCCCAAGAACTGGGCAGACAGAGAGGAGCTCCATCCCCACCCTTACCACTGGCTTGAACCATTGTGTTTACTTTAAGAAATAAGCAGGAATAATTGAAGCAGAAATTACATGATCCCATAGTTTGTGTGTAGAATAATCAAATCAAGAAGGTGATCTTTTATTAAATAAACTTTTATTGAACACCAATTTAATTTTAGGAACGTTTCAGTAACATTGCCCCAGATAAAAAAAAACTCTTGAGGACTTACTATGTCCCCAATTTAGTTAGGCCTTTATACATATATTTATTTTATTCACATAAATACCCTAGAATATTATCAACATTCCCACTCTACCAATGAAGACACAGGCCCAGAGAGGTCAAGCAATTTGCCTAAGAGGTAGCACAGCTGGTGAGTAGAGGGCTGGGATTTGAATTAGGCATTTAGCTCCAATACCCACATCTAAATCTCATTCTGGGCTGATCTTTGGAATACTCACTACATGGCCTTTGCATGTTCAGGAGAACATGTGGTTACAGATTAGATCTCAGTAGCACCCTCACATGAAGCCTTCCCAGGCAGGATGTTTTTTCAAGTAGTTAAGTTCAGTTTTATGTATGAGGTTTGTTTTTAGTAAAACTTACTACAAACTATTAATACCTGATAGGATGAATACATGCTATTTGCAAGTAGAATTCACATCTGGAATATTTACCTATTTAATTAGGTCTTTCCTTTCCAGGTGTGAGTGCCTTTGGACACAGCACTGTCTTTGTGCTGTTCACATTTACAATAGCCAAATAGCAGTTGCTACTATTTCCTGAGGGCTTATATTTGCCTCTTCACAAACACTGTGTTCTTAAAAATTTCAGCTACGTCGAGGTAGGTATCATTGTCCCCATTTTATAGAGGAGGAAACTAAGGTTTATGCAGTGTAAGGTGAGGTTTTAAATGGGGATGTATCACAGCTCATCAAGGAGGGGCAGATTCAGACCTGGGTCTCCCTGACTACAAAGCCTGTGCAGACAAGCACCTGGTTCCCTGAGTGGTCACTCTGTGGGCTTAGGGCACTCATGTGACATGCTTTGTCCAAGCATAGAATGGGAACACATGTGCTTGTAAAAATATATATATATATATATCCCATATTACCTAAGTTCCAAGCACACTCCTGAGTACACCATTAAAAATACAAATCTAATAAAGAAATTTGAAGTTAAACAGGTTCCTCCTTAACAACAGGGAACAATTATTGAGAACTTTCAAACTCCTGTCCATGTATTCTCACTTCTTTTCACATAAAGCCCTTTGTGGTAGATATTATCATTCCCCCTTCTAGAGGTCCGTAAACCAAGACAGGTGCATATTCCTCAGTGATTGATATCCTGGGCTGCATGGGTCAATAGAGACTCCATGATGCACAGTGTCCCAAGCATATTTAGTAACCTGTTAAGAATTATGTTTAGAACTAGCCTTGCTCTGATTTTCACTTTCATCAAATCTCCTCGCTTAGGCTGCTAGCCCCTGCTGACAGGAGCCAGTCCTCCCTGTGTCAGGCTCTTCCCCTGACTGGCACCAACTCCATGCCCAAAGCTGTGACTGTGTCAAGGGCATGTGAGTGGCTCTGGCGGTGGATGCACAGGTGTACAGCTGTGGATTGAGTATGAAACCCTTGCTCACTTTTCATGCGAGGGCTCCTCCTTTCTTCTTTCCAGTGGACGTGGGAGTGTGATGACAAAACCAGAGTCGATTTTGCAAGGAAAGCTTTAATAGGTAATTTCAGCCCAGGTGACTCTCTTCCATTTCTCCAGGGACCGACATTGCCAGCCCTGCTGTAGCTGGTTGAAGGGGACCAAACCTCTCAGGAAGACGGACTTGGTTCCGTTTGACCAGCCAGAGCAGGGGGCAGCTCCCTTAGGAGGTAACTGCAGCTTCTCATATGCAGATAGCTTGGGGTGTTCAAGCATCACTTGTCCAAGCCTGGAACACAGACAGAACCAGCATTAACATGAATCCAACCCCGGGAGTGCCCACCCAGAGTGTCTTCTCACATGACCTGGGGAAATCATACATAGATCCTATTTTGCATTTTATGACTTCATTGTATTTGCTTTCCTTGTCTTTATTCTTTTTTCAAATAGAAACATCATGATCAACAAAAATGATCAACAAAAATCATAGAATATGGAAAATGACAGAGTCCCATAATTCTCTCTCCTCTCATCTTCCAAAATAAATTTAACATTTTGGTTTATGTTCTTTGGCTATCTCACATTGGAATAAAAAACTATAATCTAACCTGTAAAAACTATAATTTAACCTGTAAAAACTATAATTATAAAACTATAATGATAAAAGGATATGTGTGACATAAACATAAGTAATGACACATAATGGTAAAAGCAATACCTAAGAATAACCATCTACCTTAAAAAAAAATCTTTGTTTTTTTTACTCTTCTATACTGTTAAGACTTCATGAATGCTTTTCCCAATTGTCTTTTTATGTTTCCCCTTGAGATAAGCATACCACTGAGTTTATTTTTTTCTTATAATTTAAACGTTTTTCTTCATGTATTTTACAATTTATGCACACAATCCTAAATAACGTATATGAATATTTTAATATATAATGATATCCTAAGTGGTCATAATATTCTTACTTAAAATTTTTTGTAAGATTCATGCTCTCAGTGTGATAGCTGCAGTTATTAATTTTCATTGCATTATGGTTTTCTATCATGTGAACATACTACAATTTATTTCTTCATTCTCACAGTCACTGACATTGACAAATGGGTAGAATTGAATGAACAGTTTTTCAAGGGAAATAGGGAAACTTTTGATTCTTGTAGATTTTAAAGATGCCTGGATTTCAGTGTGTGAGAAGTTACAGGTTGGCCTTGTAAAGGAACAACAACATTCGCAGGCCCAAAACATGTGGGGACAGGACTGGAAACATGCCCTGTAGTGGATTTGGAGGCAGCTAGAGTTTGAGAACCACTGGACCAGCAGGAGCAGCAGGAGTACACCCTGGCTTCTCCCTATTCCTAGGTAAATGTGATGGAGTGGGTATGAAGTTGATTAAGGAGATGGTTCTGCAAAAGGCACCCTGGCTATCTCAGGTATTGGAGCAGATAGGGAAGAGGTGGGCAGAGAAGAGAGTTTGAATGAGTGTAGGAAGCTACTCTCTCCCTGAGGTCTAGGCATTTCCTGCCATTTTATTTCCTCTTCCTGATAAGAAGAGGTGTCAAGTGGAAAGCATGTGGCTGTGGAGTCACATTTGTCTGGTTCAAATCCCACGGATGCTTCCCTGCATTTTTTTTCTTTTAGGAAGTTATGTAACATCTGTAAATCTGTTTCTTATGGGCAAGTATGAGTTTGGTGTAATGAATCCTACTATTATGTACAATTATAAAATGCACCGAAAATTCAAATTCTGCAGTGAGGGATCATACCAAACTTGCCTGTGTGTCATGAGGTTTAACAACGAAGAAGCAAAGGTGCATGGGGTCCCTGTTGGGCACAATGGAGACCAGCAGGGTTTCTGGAAAGTCCTGGAGACAATTCTAACTGCTTTTGAAGCCAAGAGTTTCACTCTCTATTCCTGGCTGCCCTGTATTTCCCTTCCTTCAGCTCCAAGTATTTTTATTCATCCCTGAAGTTTTTGAAACCACAAATCAGGAAATCTAGAAGTGGTTTAGCCAGCCAAGTGGATTCTTCTAGATGGACTCCAATTTAGGAATCCTATCTGGAATGAATAAGATAACTCCAGACATCAAAGCACTCAATAGAACTCTGAAGAAATGGGTAAAAGCACACTGTGAGGGTTGGAGATACAGCTCAGTGGTGGAGTGCTTGCCTAGGCTGCAAGGGCTTGGGTTCAGCCCCCAGAAACACACACACACACACACACACACACACACGAAAAAAAAAAAACAAACAACCACACTATGATGGTAGTGATAAAAAGCTGGGTACCACAGAATAAGGCATGATTCTAAAATGGTCTGTACAAGGTGATAATGATGCTTCTGTCTTGGACTGAGTCCCCTCCTCCTTGGCATGTGTCCTCTTGACTCTGCAGTCAGCATCTTACCTTCTCTTTCCTCCTCCTCCCCATAACACAGGTGTCGTGGGGCAGCTGGCTTGTCCTCTGGCCAACCTACTCTTGGCAAAGGGGTGGCAGCTGCAGGGCAGGGAGCAGCCAGGTGGTCCAAAATCAGGACCAAGAAAGACCTGGTCCAGTTCAGAAGGACAAGCCTCTTTCAGTGCAACTTCTTCAGTTCTAGACATGGTTCCTCCACCACCTCTGGCTTCTTCTTCACTCATGTTCTGCCCCTCCCCCTGCAATACACCCACCCATACAGCATGCCCCCAGTTTCTAAGCAGATGACATGAGATCACCCTTCAGGGTTGAAAAGCTATGTATAGGGCAGGTATGATTTAGAAAAGGGAACGGTTTTCATTGGACAGGTGCACAAACTGAGGCTCCGTTTTTACAAACATGAAGACCAAGGTGCAGAATAAAGGACAGCAATTTCCTTTGGAAAATACAGAGTGCCATATATGCCAGCATCCTACACCATATTTATTCAAAGCACCACTGTCAAAGGCAGGGATTCTTGATTTTAGCATACTGACATTTTGGGGTGGATAATTCTTAGCTGTGGGTATACTGAATCCTACTATTATGGACAATTACAATGCACCAACAATTCAAATTCTGCAGTGAGGGATCATACCAAACTTGCCTGTGTGTCATGAGGTTTAACAACAAAGAAGCAAAGGTGCATGGGGTCCCTCGTGACTTTCAGCAGAATCTCTAGTCTCCATACCCTAGGTGCCTGGAACCCCCAAGTATGATAACCATAAAAATGCCAAACAGCCCCCTGGGAGGGGCAAGAATCTGTTGAGGAATCCCTGATCTAGAGCTTTAGGTTTCTGTGCCCATTCATGTAACTGCCCAGGTCCTGTGTTCCCCTGCCTCCAATACAGGTGGGGGTGTCCTGGAGACAGTAGACAACTGCCTGGTTCCTGGAAGAGGTAGGTGGGTAGTGTCACGGGTATTGCTACCCTGGTTGGGGGTCCAGGGGAGCCTCTGCCCAGTGCCCTCTGTGTGCTGGCTCCTCTGAGGGGATGGTACCTCCATCTCCAGCCATCTGTCTAGCAAACAGGCATACCCTCCTCTTCCTTCCCTTTCCTCCCTGTTCTCCTCCGTGTCCTCTTCCTGTGCTACTCAGTTCCACTTTACACGTCCTTCCTGTGTGTCTCTGCATGCAAATCCTGTGGTGTTTCCTTTGGCGGTTCTGCTTGGGAACTCATGGTATAAATTTAGTGTGCCCCTCGCCTTCATGTCACACACACTCAGACTGAAAACAAGGGTAGAGCTGTGGGACACATGAAGCTGTCCCAGAGCTGGAGTGCTAGCGTGTGTCGGGGACCCTTCATCTTCAGTTTCAGCCACTGAAACTGCAGTGGCTGATGGTATGAGTCTCAGGGCACTGTGGTGTCTCCTGGCTCAGGGCTTTCCCCTATCAGCCCAAGTCCTGTTGTGGGCACAGGCTGTTGAGACGCAGAGCCGGTAACACAGGCGTATGGGGCGAGAGGAGAAAGGAACTGGGACATTGATTTATTAATTTATTGGGCCACTATTTCAGCATCTAACATTTCCCTCAAACAGCCTCTCCGAGAAGCAGCACTCTGTGCCAGGATTGTGGAATGAAGTAGAAAGGACAGCAGGGCAGCATCAGGAGACTTGGGAGGAGGGGGACATCACTCTCTGTGGCTGTGGTTTCCTGAGCCTCATGCCTTCTGTCTATAAGGAAAATCCTTAGAAATGCACAATTGCCACAGCTCTGTGATGCAGAGGGTTCCTAAGGAAGTAGGATTCAGTTTGGTTGGTAGAAACATTCCATTTCAGAGAGGAAGGATCTCAGAGCTGAGGGCAGATTTTGGGAGAAATCTTTGGGGTGTGTGAGACTACTCCTCGCCAAGCAAGTCTGAGGAGGGGTGCTCTAGAAGGCTGGCCGCAGAGGGGCCTCCGAGGGGCCTCTGAGGCACCAGCAAAGGGCCTGAAACTTTGCACTGAGAGAGGTCTCTCAGTGTCTCTGAGAGACACAGAGGTCTCTCAGCTGTGGGGCTGGTTCTTCGTTGGTGCAGCGGACACCTGCTGGCACAAAGCCCTGGATGAGGAAACAGTCACCTAGCCTGTGCTCTGGGTGGGGCTGTGGGGCCAGCGAAGAGGCACTTGCCAAAACCACACACTTCCTTACATTCCATAGCAAAGTAATCCGTATGGGGATATAAAGAAGCATGTGGCCTCAGGAAGCAGTGTCATCCAGAAGCCCCCAGCATCTCAGAAGTGGGCCACTCCCATCTTTCCTCCTGGCCCAGGTGGGGAACACTTAGAGGGAAGACCATTGGGAACTAATTTCACCCATCCTGAATTCCCCCAGAGTGTCCTGGAAAAAAATCTCCTGTGAGGAACCCCAGTGTTAGTGGGGACCGGATCTCCCCGCTACTGTTTGTTCAGAAATAAACGGCACCAAGTTTCACTGATTCATTTTGGCACAGTTACAATCTAGCAAATCCTCTGTTATTGCTATTAATTAATCGCTGCTGTTGCATTGTGTGTTTTGATATGATTCCTTTTTAATGTTTGGAATCCCATAAAGGACAAATTAACCAGAAGAGTGACTCTAACTGAGACATATTCTGCTAGCGCTCAGCCAGCCACTCATGCCAGACCCTGACCTACTGTACTTGGTACTGTACGCCTGCTTGTGAGCTCACGGAGGGCTGCAGCTGCTGGCAGGAGCAGCAATCCAAGCACAATTGTTCATTGTGGGAGGAACTTTTGTTTGGCCCCTGCTCCCCCAGCCCATCACCTGCCTCACTGTCTGTGAGGCCTGAGTCGAGGGAGGGGTGGGGGACATGAGCAGCTGTTGATCCACACGGGGTTTGGACCTGTCATCCGGCTGGGGGGAGATGGAATTTTTGAGCTTCATGGCATCTAATTCTCTGCCAGTAAACAAGGAGAAGTATGCTAAGGGAAGAATTAGACCCCAAAGAAGCACTGGCAGTGTGGTTATTGGAGTCTAATAACAGTAATAAGTAACTTTTCTCAAGTATGTTTTCTGTAGCAGGATCATTTTTCTGTGCTTGACTCCTCACTATTCTATGAAGTAGTTGCTATTTGGTTTTACCGATGTGGAATATGAGGGTCATAGAAAAGAAATGATTTAAAATATGTAAAAGTAATTCCTTTTAAGAAAGCTAATAAGATTGGAGGAATAGCCTTGGATCAACCCATGGAGAGAGGCGTGGAAGGCAAGAGGTGTTTAAAGGAAGGAAGGAGGGAAGAAGGGAGGGAAACGAGAGGCTCCACACTCTGTGTGCATTCTGCAGCTTTGCTGTGGGGGTCTGAGAGTAGTAACTTAGAAATCACATTTTGTTTTTAGGAATATTGGAAAGTGTTCATGGCATCCCACTCAAAATCTTTCTGGTTGACCCAGGGAATGGTCAATAACTCATTTAATCCAATTCAATGGCTATATCAAGTTCTGTTCTGAAAACACAGTTCTCTCCCAGAATCAAGTACAAATTTCATAAAAGTGAGAATTTGAGGGCAGTGGTCAAGCAAAAGCACACTCTCAGGGGCAGATGGGGAAGGGAGATCCTCAGGTCAAAGGAAAAGATGTGTTGTATCGCTGAGAAAATTTAAATGCCTCCTGTCTTTCAGAGAGCCAGAGAACTTAAGAGCAGAGTCTATGTTCATTTTAGCTAGCTAAATTTGTCAGATCAAGATCCTCCAAAGGGATGACAGTGAGTTGTCAGAAGCAAAGCAAGTGTCTGCATAGATAAGAGGGACCCTTGAGTTTTATGGTCTAAAGAACTAGAAAGACCCAGCTTCAAAAAACTTAACTATTCATGACCCAGGCTGGAATCCCAGAGGTGATACATTCATAGAAGAATACAAATGGTGAAGATGTTTAGGGAAAGTTTGTGAGATAGCCAAGAGAGTGCTAACTATCCCTTGAGACCGTCCCCAACATTTTGGTGTGAATTGCTTTGTTTTGTTAAGCCCAACCTCATATGGTGAAAAGGTTACTTAAAAGTTCACTTCAAAATTTGAAGAAAAAAAATTTTAAATGTGAGTAACCAATTACATGATAGTTCAAGAGTCCTGGAAAATAAACTCTATTAATATAGAATCCACAATGAATTCTGAAAGTCAAGAGAAAGTTTAAAATGGGAATAGTTATAATGAAAGTCTTATCTAAACCCTCATCCCACTTTCCCTGGGCATCTAACTTAAGATACCAGGAAGAAGATTTCATGGAACAGATTTGAAAATAGAATGAAAGATAGACTGGAAACACAACATGAAACAAAACAAACAAACAAAAAAACTAGATTAAAATGAATGCATTCCAGAAAAGGCAAAAAATGGGAGGGAAATATTCTAGGATAGGTAACATAAAGAGGTTTTTCGGTGTTTTGCATAGGGTGAAAGGCACTGATACGGAATTGGGTGTAGGTTTTTCCACCGTATTTAGTTTGCTATCTGCCTTTGCTATCTGACTTTGGTAGGTGGCATTAATGGGGAGAATCATGAGATGTGCTATGCTACTAGGTCACTGTGCTGTGTGATATTGGCAAAATGATCACCTTTCTTCTCATCTCAGTTCCAGATCCCAGGCCACTTATCTGAAAATAGCAGCGATGTAACCCCATCTGCCCACCAAAGCATAGCCTGAAGTTTAATGAGATAATATATGTGAAGGTCTGCAGTCTCTTAAGAGAACAGGCAGATGGTGAGATACAATATCACTCAACATGTTGAAAACAAGATTTATTCCCCACCTCCCAATCCTGCCCCATAACTGGTAAAATGTTCAAAAGCCATAAATGAGGAAGTGGTCTTTTCCCTTGTTCCTTGGTAGCAAGAACCATTTAAAAGCCATCAGGACTTTAGTGACAGTAAGATAGTGTTAAAGCATAAATGGCAATCAGGGCTCTTGTTCTATTTCTTTCTCTAAGCAGGACACTATGTATTTGAGCATAAATGATCCAAACATGACATTATAGAGACATGAGGATGGTGAATTCCCGTTGATGGTCCTTAGAGAGCCTCTTGAACTTGGGGAAAATCGAGGACAAGATAGGGAGAAGTTTGAATTAGAGATTAACACAAGGTTGAGATCAAGGTTTTTGGTTGCAGCTGGTGCAGGGAGGAGGAGCACAGCTTGGGCATCTGTGACCTTGAGTAAGCTGCTTATCCTCTTTGAGCCTGAAGTTGCCTCATATATAAAGTGGGAATAATGGTGTGTATCAGCAGGACAGGTCAATGAGATAGGCTTCTGTAGAGTGCCATGTATTCAAAGATGAATAAGTGGTCTCTATTGTTAATACTACTTAATATATTAATTAATATCAATGCAACAATGAATCTACCCACTTCATGGAAGTCCTTACAATTGATCTAACTTAAAGCCTTCATTAAAATAACAATTGTTCCCAGGGAAGGGGTGATTCAAAGATACTTGGTAAAGCTTAAATATTATCAAAAGATATTCCTCCCATGATTTTGACTGTTTTAAAAAAGAAAGTTTAAGTGTTTTCCTATGATTGAAAAGAATTCTTTCACCCATATCATTTCTAATAAGAGTAAGTACAGGAGCTGAGTTTTCAGGACCTCAGTCTGGTTTTCAGGTACTTTAAGAAAGAATGGGTATGGTGAGGTGCTCAGTCTGCTTTTTGACTGCAAGACATAGGCCCTCTGGCAAGAGATCTGACTTAAGCTCATCAGCCCTTTGCTGGATGAAGACAGGAAATCAGGACTCTGCAGGGCAATCACCTGTAGCTCACTTTCTAATGCAGGCAACATATCTCTCCCTGTTTCTTCTTTGAGTCCAGTCAAACTGCAAGCTTTAAACAGTTGAAAACAGTGTGCTTTTATTTACTGCTAGTGTCTTATGCACTGGTATCTACTCCTGGTGTTCTTGGTGGCTGTCCATGAAACAAGTTATTCTGGGGTTCAGCAAGTCAAAGCCAAATTATTTTGGACTTACCATCATCTGGTTGAGGAGGTAAGACATAGAGTAGAGCCCCCTCCTTTTAAGGCAAACATGGGGTAGTATGTCAGGATAGGACCTTCTTTTTCCTGGGGCTCAGCCAGAATGCCCTACTATTTTTAGAGGACTGACCAGTTCTGAATGTGGATTCGATCCTGGGTATGAGTCCTGTTTTAACTTCCCAGGGACAGCCAGGAGCAATGCCAGCTTGAAGAGCCCACTTTCTCTCCCTGCAAGCATTCTGCCACCTTTCTCAGAAGAGGAAAATATTAGTGGCATTTCACTACCACTGTGGCCCTCACCTTGTGACTCATCCAGGAGAACTGGAGCTGGAACTTGGGGGGAGGGTGGGGAAAGGGGAGGAGAGGGAGCCAGCATTATACTCAGCCATTTAGAGTATATTTGCTTACAGCAACCTGTGAAGTACATTTTATTACACAGGACAAAACTGTTTCAAGCAGGTTAATTGATTTGGAGGCAGAGAGTTGTTAAAAAACTTGACAAAATTACACAGCTAGAAAATGGCAGACCTATGACTTGATGTCTCTCTCTAATCCAAAGTGTGCATTTATTCTAATATGCTGTGTTTCCCAATCTTGTCTAATTCCTAGTGCCACTGAGGCACTTAGGAAGAATCCTGTTAAATACTGTTAAAGATATATCTATGGATCCTGTATCCTACACTCCACCCTAGAGCCATGGAAACAGAATCTCCACGGGAATGACTGGGGTTCACCTTGTTGATAGGAACTCCCAGGTATTTTATGCTCAACAAATTTGGCAAAGGTAGGCCTAGGAGAGTCACTTTCAGACCTGAGTGAACATTGAAATTACAGAATTCTGTGCAAATTCTATGATCTGCTCTCAAACTTGCCTTAATAAGTGATCCGGGAGAACCCAGGGATTGGCATGGGTACAGTCACTGCCATATTATCCCATTTCAAAGTGGCCAGAGAACTTTAAAAAGCACTGGGCTAATAAACAATAGAGAGATGGATTCTTGAGTAATGAAATGGTTAAGAAAAGGGCTCACTTCACAGAAGTCTTAGGGAAATTATTTAGTCTGGATTAAAGGAAAAATCTCTGCAAACATGGTGGTGAATGGTTAGACCCCACACCAAGGTGGACCCTCTTCATAACCTGAGTGGTTAACATATGTTAACAGGTAGACCACACCAAACACTAATGTCTTATTTTCCCAACATTCCTGATGCTCAGTTTCTACATGGGATGTTATTTTCCCTTTATCCATCTTCATAAATTTATTCTTTCTTTAAGGTTCAGGTCACAAAACATTTGCATCAGTAAGTTTTCTCTTCTTCATTCCTACTGTTTGTAATTGGTCACACAACATATCACATCTTACTTGCAGTCTAATTTCTTCTGTGCCTGCCATTTCTAGTTCCCTTCTTAGAGGGCTGCCATTGGCACTGTTTCATTTTTGGTTTCTCAACCACGTGGTGAAGGCCTTTTGCATAGTAAGAGGGAAGCAGAAAAATCCCCACAACCCTTGTGGAGTGCCTGTTTTGTGCAGGTTTTGATCTAAGCACCATAACAAGTAACTTATTGTCCAAACAATAATGAAAGAAATAATGAAGTGGAACCAAGAAATTACTGCTTGTTGAAGGGTCTCCTTTATAAAATCTATCCCTGTTGGCAATCAGCGTCACACCTGTGAGAAGACTGAATGCTGTGGATTCAGGAAACAGCACTTTAAAAAATCATAAATTTCTAATTTATGATCAGAATCTCTTAACAGCTTGCCAAACTGCCAAGTGGGACAAACTACCAAGTCCTACTGCCTGTCTCTGATTCTGGAAGTCTGGGGTGGAACCCACTCTAGAGTTTGCATTTCTAATATGCTGCTGGCCGGGAACCTCGTGGAGGATGAACACCCTAGGTCTCCGTCCTATGTTTCTGATGCTGTGCAGGCAGAGGGGAAGGAATTGGTCTTACATTCTGAAACTCCTAAAAATGGGGAGGTGAGGGAGAGGAGTAAAAGCCAATGTAAGCATTTTTGAAGGGTGTGGTTATGTGCTTTCACCACCTGGGGTACAGACAGACAGACAACACTCCATATATAGGGAAATGCTATTTGGGAAGTTGCCAAGAATTTTGGCTTGAGCAGTCATGTGACTGCAATTTTTACTTACGTATCTTTAGTGGGGTTTGGTAAAGAGTAGGTACAAAATAAAATGACCGCATTTCTTAAGAAGATAGCCCCGCAGAGGGTCATTGGCTCACATGACCTCATATAATGTTTGCAAAGGGATCATAATGGTAGTATAACAATCTTATAATACAATAACAATAAATCTCATTCACTCCAAAATCTCTTTACTTTTTTTTTTAAGTGTACTTATTAAGTTGAATGAGGATTAAGAATTGCTTAAAGTCAGCGAACAAATCAGGAGCATTGGGTTCTTGTCCTAGTTTTCGAAAGAAAAAAAATTCATGGCTCTTGGACTTAGTTTCTCAAGTAAGCTGTAACAGTTCACATTGTCTTAGTAGGGATGTCTGTAAGGTTACCTGAAATCCAGTCTCTTTCAGCAATTGAATATTTGATAGAAATTGTATACTAAAAATAAATTCCTTTGAGTGACTTTGAAAAAAATTAGTATATGTTTAAAATATTTTGCCAAGGAACACAAAAGGAAAGCCCCAAGTTTGATGTCACATGCTGTCAAGTTCTCATTCACTCACTCCTGACACTGGTAGCCCTTGCTTAGGTAATGGTCTTTCCCTAAGCTGCTTTTCATTGTCCCTGCATCTCCCAGGCCCACCCTGCTCCCCCTGAGCCTTTGCCTCAGGCCCCAGTGCACAGAAGCAAATCCCTCCTCAGCACTAGCCCAGGAGTCACTCTCAAGCCTAGACTGTGGTGGGGGCTGTTTTTCTCATTCATTTCCCTTCCTCCTGCTCTGCCTAAGGGACCTGGATTCTAGCGGTCCTCCCTTGCATTTTAGATGCAGAACTTGGAGTTTCACCTGTTCCTATAGACTCTGTCGTGCTGGCTTCAGATGACAGAAGCGGATCACCCGCAGGGCTTCCCAAAAATTCACAAAGAAAGAAAGACAGATGGGCAAAGACAGGAATGGCCAGGGGACGATTAGAGGAGAAAGCAGCATGCGGGATGGCTCAGTACCTACCTGGGGAAAAGTTGCAGGCAGGTCCTCCTCCTCTGTGGGCTTTCTTCCCGGCAGGCTTCTGCCCCCATGGTGGTGTTTAGAACATGGGTTGTTATTTATTTATTTCCAGAGCTGACAGGGTTGGCTTGCATTTCTATGCCTTCCTGTCAGAATCCTCTCAAGGAAACAGCAGCTGGTGAGCTCAGAAATGTCAGTCAGAATCTTGGCCTA
Organism: Glaucomys volans; assembly: GCA_020662805.1. Classification (NCBI taxonomy): domain Eukaryota; kingdom Metazoa; phylum Chordata; class Mammalia; order Rodentia; family Sciuridae; genus Glaucomys; species Glaucomys volans. The sequence continues at coordinate 401,674 of JAJEJO010001703.1, forward strand.
GTTTGGGGCCTTGAAGATTCTTACAGAAAGTTAAAAAGGTTTCTGGGCCAGTGTCTCCTTTGGGTTTTCCCTCTCCTGCTTCTCACCTTTTCCATCTTCTATTTTTTTTTTCTTTTCATTTTTTTGCCCCAGTAGCTAGCTACTTAAATTGTCTGCTTCTGTGTTTCTGATGGTCCCCTCTTGGGTATGGCTGTGGCTCTTCCGGCTCTCCTAGCTGCCTGGTGATTTCCTAAGCATTTAGATCAGCACTTGCGTGCTTATTACTTATTTGTTTCCTTACTTATTCCCATTCCCCCTTCCCTCCCTTTCCTTTCACGTTTATCTCTTTAATCTCTCTTCTAGTCATACAGAGAAACCATCTTCTTTCCTTTACTTGCCTTCCCTTTCCTCACTGAGTGGTCTGTCATTTCCCCACCTGTGCCCTCTCCACACATCTCTCTTGCATTCTTTAATTCTATTGTTTGCTCCAGCGTTACCTCTGACTTGTGTCCTGTCCAGATGTGACCTGGGTTTAGATCTCCTCTCCTCTCCTCCTCAGTCAATCTCCCTCCCTGCCTTCTCTTGTCTGCTCTCTGAAGGCGAGCCTCCTCCTTTATGTACTCTCCAGCCTTCTTCCCACCCCCAGCACACTCTCCCACCTGTCTGTGTCTTTTAAGGTCCTTGGTCATGTCCATGCCGTCTGTCCACCTCAATCACTGCAGTGACGGGCCTCTAAAAGTTGTTAAGTTACACCTCTTCAGCTGTCCCATTGCAAAGAGAAATGTCCTTTCCTAAATCCTTTTTCAGATAGACAAATCCATATTAATGTTTCTATTTATGGAATATGCTGACATGATGCATGAATTATTTTAAAGCATAGGAATGTTGTTTTTTTTCCAGTCATTTTTTTAATACTGGTTTTTTTGGGGGGTTGTATCAATATATACAACTTAAACAACAGCTTTTCTGTTTAAAATTTTTTAGCTTGTTTATAACTAATTTTGACCATTATTCAAATGGGAAGGTGGTTGTGGTAGAGTTGGGAAACAAAGGTAGTTTGGGACTTGATGCTCAATAACATAATTAGTGAGTTCCTGCCAAGTCTCAGTGCACCATATCAACACCAGAAATAGAAAGAAGTGTCTATTATGTTCCTTGTCCTTGAGAGACTTACAAAATCTTTTGGATAAACTTGAATCTGGGGGGTGGGGAGAGATATATATATAAAAATACATATACATACATGGAGAGAGAGAGAGAAAGAGAAAGAGAGAGAGAGAGAGAGAGAGAGAGAGAAAAGAGAATATACATGTATGGTAAGACATGCAAATTGATAGAATAGAAATCATGTACTACTGACATTCAGAAGCAAAAATTGGTAGGTGGCAGACCAGGTAGTACAAGTTCAATGGAGGAGGCTGGGTTTTAGCTGGGTCCTGTGGATAGGGAGGACTTACATACAATAGGGAGGGGTGGGGAGGGTTCCCTCAGGTGGAGCAACAGCTTGGCAAAAGCATGGAGGCAGGAATGTGCAGTGTCTCTTCAGGAAATACTGACGCAGGCTTGACGCAGGATTCAGTCTGGGCAACCGAGCAGACATTTTGAGAAAATATGCTTATGGTAGTAAATCTCAATTTTTAAAGAGTTCCTTGAGAGCACATATTTATTGGTAACTTTATTTAAAAAGTAATGTCATAATATTGACATAACTTCTCCATCTTAAATGAACAGGGATTTGGATTCTTTGTTAATTATTATCTGGATAACCATAGCCTGATATTTGTTGCTATGGAATATTGCCAATCCCTAAAGTGTTAAAATGATTTTTCTCATCTTTTATTCCTAGCATTTATTACTGAAGATCGCTGTTATAAATGTGGAAACCTGCTGGCCACACCCATTCCCAGTCTGTCTCCTCTGCACAGCCTGGCCTAAACGGTGGTCACCACCACATTTTCCTGGATTATTTGCTATGGTTCCACATCTACTTCAACATGTATTTACACTGGTTTTTAAAATTTATCCCAGAAGTTTTAAAATAAGTCTAGAATTTACAACACTCGAAACTGCTGGAGGTCAAATTTTGACTTATTTTGATTTCTTTTCTTGTTTTCAGCACAATGTAAAGGACACAGTGAACTCCCAAAAAGAGCTTGTTAAGATCAAACTGGATCAAAAGGTTTGCTAAAACTCAAAATATAAATCCAGCATCCACCCTACTGATAGGAGGATGGCATCTTTTAACTGTTGAGTCAATCTTTTAATTCTTCTGAGCTTTTCCTGGGTTCAAAAGAGAGAACTGATCTTAATTTAATGATTCCTCTGTCTATAGGGTTACACTTTACATTTTCAAGCTAAACATAAGCCTCCAGGACTATGTGGGGTGGGTAAGTCAGAGAGCTGTTGGTGTTCAGATTTGGAAGATAAGAAATTGGTTACACAGCAGTGGGAGGACTTGCTGAGAATCCCATGGTGAGTTCCTAAAGGAGAGAGGATCAAACCCACTCTTAGGACTCAGAATTAATTCTGTTTTGTACCTCAGCATGTCTTAGGTCAGGAATCTTGACTTTCCTGATAAAGAGTCACTTTTATTTTCCCTAAAGTCCTGTTGATTTTCAATGACCCAAGTTGAGAGTGAAGTAGATGTCAGGGTGAGGAGCAAGGGAGGGTCTCTTCCTGAGAGTTTCCTAACAAGTACTTTTCCCTGTGGAAATCTCCAGAAGTCAGGAGAAGGGTAAAATTAGACCAAGTCTGAATAAGACTGGCTCACTAATCTTCAGGACCATCTCAGTGAGTTCCTCATTTGTATGTGAGGAAACCAAGACAGGTTAGCAATGAGACTTTCCTTTGGTCACAGAATTGGGTGGGGTCCCCTGACTCCTGAGTCAGTGCACTTCAATCACATTATGATTGCCTCCTGTTCAGAAGAGAATGCTTCAAAGAACCTTCTCTTTCCCAAGGCCACCACAAGTCAGTGGGGTGGTGTGAGGAACTACTTAGTGTGATTTATTCACCTCTTGGAGTCCTTCAGCATTAAGTAGAAACCAGGTAGTGTCTGTGTGTGTGCAGAAAACGCACTGTTCCATGTTAAAAATTGTTCTAATGCTTTGTAATGGATTTGGCTACTGAATTTTATAAGGGAGATAATAATAATGATGAAATCATGGGATGATAATAATAAATCCTTTGAGATGCTGCCAGAACGACATATTGCAGGCTTTAGACGCCAGTGGGCAGCTGCTTGGCTAAATGTGGTCCCCAGTTGTCAAGGAGAGACCCACCCTGGTACAGGAGAAACAAATCAACAAGGATGTGCAGGGCACACTCAGGGCAGAGCCACTTGGAGGTGAAGGCTTCAAGTGAGACGTCATCTCTGCCCTTAAGGAATTAGCAATTTGAAAATGCTCTTGAAATTTCAGACATAGAGGCACATATAGTTCCGTGGATTGGCTTGCATAGATCAGAGATCAAATGAAGCATCATGTCCCCTAGTTGATTATCCTGTTTCCAACCAACCAGTTGCCAATCTCCGGTTATTGTGAAGCTAGACACCCATAAATTAACAACATTAACAACAACAACAACCAAAATTCCCCTAAGATGTCTTAGGTTCCTGAAACCCAGGTGAGACTTGCTACTTACTGTGTGATTGCCACCTTAATGTTCTCTTGAGAATCTTAAGGTAATAATGAATGACCTATCCTGTTAGGTTTGTTTGGAGATTTAAAGAAAGTAGCTTATTTAGCTTGTGTTTGTTTGTTTTAGTTGTCTTTTTGACATGGTAAGCAGTACTTGCTGTGTTGAAGGGAAGAGACCAGTTTGGGTTTTATAAAGGGTAAAGCTGACCCTAGGGTTTCAGACATTTGCCCATAACTGTAAATATTAAGGGGGATCTAATTCAGGTTTCTCATTTTGCAGTAAGGAAATGGCGTCTTGAGAGTTAAACTGCAGGTGTGTCTGTGTGTGTGTTCCAAGGTCACTGTTGCAATGGGCATCAGACTTAGGGTCAGAACTCTTTAGATGTGATTCACAGTGTTACAGGGCCCACCGAGGTTGTTCTCATGACCAAGTGAGAACAAATGAGATGATTGTGCAAGTTACCTGTCATTACTATAATCCTGCACAGATACGAAGTGTATTTTATTGAACCATTTCTCCAAAACCTATTGTTGCAGAAAACCAATATTCACCCTGGGTTGTGGCTGAGATGTGGGGCCTTGGATACCAGCTGTTCCCCTGGAGGTTTTCCCAGCTGCCGCTATGGCCAACTCTGTGGTGGAAGAGCCCAGAAGGGGTGTATTCCAAGAGCACAGATTCCATATAGGACTAAATCAAAGTGGGTCAAAGGCAAAACAGTTGAAGCTATTTCAGAAACAGGTGTAAATGATAGAAAAATTCAGGCAGTTAAATGTGTTGCTTAAATCAGCACAAAAGTTAATCCAGTTGCTTGGTTTTGGAAGACAAAACCTATCTTCTTTTTTTCTTTCCTCTCTCCCTCCCTCCTTTTCTTCTCCATTCTTCTTTCTTCTTCTTCCTCCTCCTCCTCCTCCTCCTCCTCCTCCCCCTCCCCCTTCCTCTCCCTCTCCCCCTCCCCACCCCTTCTTAGTGTTTGAGGCTTGTTAAGAATTTGAAAGAAGCTAGAAAGGTAATCTAACTCTCTTTAGCCTATGAAGAGATATGAAATGAAAATTGATTATCAGTTATGTGATTTACTCCTACATAACCAGAGGACATGTGATTTCAATTCAGCAAAAGGATATATTTGTTTAAATAGAAGGGAAACTATGTTCTGTCAGGTCGCTACCTGAGACAACTCCACACTTTTACACATTTTTCTCTCTTACTCCTCAGAACACTGCTGTATGGTCTTACAGGTGCTAAACTCCAGGACAGACCTTGCTTCCTTTGTCTTTCATATTTTGCTGCAGCTTTCTGCATTCAGATTATTATTTTAAAAATCACAGACTAGGTCTTATTTGTGTACTGCTTACATTAATTTTTAGAAATGACATATCCCCTAACATAAAGTTTCTATCTGGATTTTGAATTATGATTATTCGAAGGACTTACTTTCTGGTGTATTGTAAATACTGACATTTATATTTCAAAAGTTATATCATTCTCCAAAGTCTATCTAATGAAATACAATCTGCAGCAATTTGACACCCATATCTCTCATTAAAGAAAGACAAAAGCAGCTCCTCGAGATGGTTGGAAATTCACAACATTCCTCTTTCTTCTGGAACCTGTGTTAACTTACCATTTTATTTCCCACAACACATTTTACCCTATATTTTATTTATTACCCTATCAGACTTCTCTATGACAAATGTATGTACAAATATTGAAATAAAACTTCAGAATAAGACTTTCTAGTTAAAAACAAAAATTGTTTTAATTTCCTGTGACTCTAAAGTTAAGTATTGAATTTTTCCTTTTGAATTGAATTATCATTATGATTATCACTAGTACATAGTTACTCAAAATAGCATTTATACATTTCTGGTAATAATTATTAAAGATAAAAATTCACTTTTTGGAAATATATCTCTTAACAAATTGATAGGGCTCTCATTTTTCCGTGCATTCATACACGTAGAGATCGATATTACTAGTGGGTAGCACCATTAGTTCAGCAATAACTCTGTTCTTTCATTCCATTTGCAGATGTGATCACTGGACAAGAAGGTGGGAATAGAGGGAATTTATTGTGACAGTTTCACTTTGAAACACACTGAGGTTTTTTTTGTGTCAAAAATCATATAGTATTCTATTATCAAAATTATTATTAACGATCCATCACTGACAGCTTGATGGGGTTCTCCTTCAGTTTTGTTAACAGTTAAGAGAAGGAAATGGCACAACTTGCAGTTGAACTTGCTACTCGGTTATGAGCGTTTTGTTGGGAGACATGATCCACCATGGGCCTGACTGTTCCTCTCATCCTCACTGAGCGTGCCAAGAATGGAAGGCTCTCACCTCTTTTTCACCAGGGTCATTTCTCTGAGAAACTTGAGATAAGGTTGCATCTCTTCCCGACAAAGAACAGAGGCTAGCTTTTGATTGCTGTGAAGGTAGTGAATTCCTCCAATGCAGTGTGATACAGACCCACAGTGTGCATCCGTTTAATTCCACCTGCCTAACCCTCATGGGACACAGGGGACGTGGGAAATGGATATAAACCAACATCCTGCTCGTGCCTCCTGCTGAGCTGACAGGAGTAAGGTTGTCATCTTTGACCCCGGAGTTTCCTGCCTTATGCCAGCATCCATGAAACAGTCACAGGCTAGCTTATTTGCCTGTAAGGAGGGCAAATTCCACATCCTTCACAGATCCTGAGATATTTACGTTTATAATTTCTCAGAGCAATACCAGGAAGACCTGACTAAGACTCATGGAATGGTGGTTAATGGTACCAGTTAGCCTTTCACATGGAGGCATCCTGTTTACTATAATACATTCAAAATTCTGGAAAAGTCTAAATTTTGTTAGTTTTAATGCATATTTTGCCTCTAGATTTTTGAAAACCACTTTTAAAATCATCTGTACTTTAAAGATATATGAATCAAAAACTTGGAAGCATAGATTCAGCTCATTCCATTTGGGGGAATGTCTGCCATCATAACCTGATTGGAAAAGTCAGTCCTTAATGGTCAAACCAATCAACCAAAATAAACTTGCTCAGCATTGATTATCTGTCTTTATTTTTTTCAATTCAAATATATGTGTTTATTAATACATTAACACATGCCCTTCTGGGATACCCTTTTCATTTCTAAATGCAATAATAAATAAGTATGAATTTCCTCAAAAACATGGAATTCAGGTACCCTAAATTTGTAACATTTACTATCTTAAAGGCAACATCCAATGTACTGTGCAAATGCCGACTCAAGTTTTTGTCTACTCAAGCTTGTTTATGAGTAAACTAAAGTTTCATTAAGATTTAACATATGAATCTGAACCTAGCTCCACTCCTGGGCATTGAAACAATCGTTCTTATTCATTCTTTCTGAGAAAGTTAAATAAAAGTAGAAAGGTTTGAAAATCACTTCTCCAAAAAATGTAACTTAGAAACCCTTTATATACCATAACTCTCAACAATAATTTTGTTTCCTTTGGTGTAATTATGGGCATGGATTATTAATTGGGAGTCACTGAAAATATCATGAATTCATTAATCTGTAAGGGAGATATTCCTACTACAGTTTTGCTACATCATGGTGAATGATGTTTCAGTGAAGCACCAGGGTGATTGAATACAGAATCAGTTTAATTGCCAGAGTGCTGTTTTCTAAATTTCTCAACCACACATTCTCTGCCAGATTTCCAATGGAAACCTCAAGCTCATCATCTCTAGATCCGAACTCCTAATTTTCAATTCTCAAACAGATTCACAAAACTCAACTCAAAATAGATCAAGATGTAGGCATTAGACCAGAGACCCTGCACCTACTAGAAGAAATGTAGGCTCAACTCTCTATCATGTTGGCTTAGGAACTGACTTCCTCACAAAACTCATAAACCACAAGAAGCAAAATCAAGAATCAATTAATGGGATGGAATCAAACTAAAAAACTTCTTCACAGCAAAGGAAACAATCAAGAACATGAAGAGAGCCTACAAAATGGGAGAAAATCTTTACCACCTGTACATCAAATACAGCATTAATCTCCAGGATATATGAAGAACTGAAAAAACTTAACATCAAAAAACCCCCAAATGGGCTGGGGATATAGCTCAGTTAGTAGAGTGCCTGCCTCGCAAGCACAAGGCCCTGGGTTCCACCCCCAGAACCACAAAAAAAAAAAAAAAAACAAAAAAAACCAAAAACAAAAACAACAAAAAAACCCCCAAACAACCCAATCATAAATGAGCAAAGGAACCGAACAGGCACTCCACAGAAGAAGAAATACAAATGGTTAACAAATATATGAAAAAATGTTCAACATCACTAGCAATTAGAGAAATGCAAATTAAAACTACGCTGAGATTTCATCTCATTCCAGTCAGAATGGCAAATATTAAGAATACAAATAACCATAAATGTTGGTGAGGATATGGGGAAAAAGGAACACTCATACATTGCTGGTGGGACTGCAAATTGGGGAAACCACTCTGGAAAGCAGTATGGAGATTCCTCAGAAAACTTGGAATGGAAGCACCATTTGACTCAGTTATTTCACTCCTCAATATATACCCAAAGGTTTTAATATCAGTATACTTTAGTGATGCAGCCATATCAATGTTTTTAGCAGCTCAATTCATAATAGCCAAGCTGTGAATCCAAACTAGGTGCCCTTCCACAGATAAATGGATAAAGAAAATGTGATATATATACACAGTGAAATATTACTCAGCCATAAAGAAGGAAATTATGGCATTTGCAGGTAAATGGATGGAACAGGAGACTATCATGCTAAATGAAATAAGCCAGTCCCCCAAAACCAAAGGCTGAATGTTCTCTCTATTATGTGGATACTAACACACAATAAGGGTAGCTGTGGTGGGGAGAATAGAAGTTCATTGGATTAGACTAAGGGGAATGAAGGGAAGGGAGGAGGGATGAGAATAAGAAGGACAATAGAGTGCATTAGATGTAACTTTCCTATGTTCATATATGAATACTTGACTAGTGTGACTCCACATCATGTACAACCACAAGACTGGAACAAATACGAAAGAAAAAAACAATAAAACTGGTTCATCTTCAGCCTTCCCAAACTCTGCTGATGGTACCTTTGTTGTGACCATAGTCATCTAATGCACTGTCTTCATCTCTACCCCCAATCCAAGTCATCATGAAATCTCATAGGCTTTCCTTCAGAATATATCCAGAATCTTGCCATTTCTTACCCCCTCCACCAAATTTACTTTATATTGAGACATTCTTCTTTTTTATACCGAGAAGGCAGTGCCCTGCTTCTGCCTGAGCCCTCTTGTAGTTTATTTTCAAGTGAGCAGCTCAAGTGATCATTTGAAGCAGATCAGATTACATCCATCCTCTACACAACGCCTGGTAATGTGTCCCCCTTTGCTCACAATAAAAAGCCATGTAGGCCCATAAGATCCTACATGAGTCCCTGTCTGCCAGTTCCCTGACCTCTCACCTCTACCCCAGCTCTTCTGCTTTTTCTACTTCCCTCACTACAGTGACTGGCCTCCTTCTTGTTTCTTTGACATGACAAAGGTACTTCCACGTGGGGGTTTTCCTACTTGCCATTTCCTCTGCTTGAAACATTTTCCATAAATATTTACATGGCTGATATCTCCATCAGATTTTTGTTCAATTGTCACTTCAGTACAACTTACTCTGAATACCATTAAAAATTGCTGCCAATATTCCCTGGCTTAGAGTTTCAATCCCACTTTACCCTTTGTGGTGGGCAGACTCTAATATGGCCCTGTGACCTTCACCTCTAGGCATTCACAGCCTTGTGTGATCCTTTCCCTTTTGGTAACTTGTTTCTAATAGAATGTGTCAAAGTTGAGGGGACACCACTTCTGTAATGAGGTTATGTAAGATTTTGACTAGCAGACTCTCTGTATTGCCTTCTAGCTTGCACATTTTGATGAACAAGATTCCATTAGAAAGTTCATGTGGTAAGGAAGTGAGGGGTTTCTGGCCAGCAGCCTGTTGGTAAATGAGGCTCTCAATCAGCCAACATTCAAGGAACTGCCTGCTGCTGAATGAGCTTAGAATGGATCCTTTCAAAGTTTGGCTTTCCGATGAGACTACAAACCTAGGGATGCCACTTGGATTGCAACCTTGTGAAAGACTCTGAGGCAGGGCATTCAATCAAGTCGTGCCTAGATTCCTGACCCATAGAAACTATGAAATAAACAAATGTGTTCTTTTTTTTCTTGTACTGAGGATTGAACCCAAGGGTGCTCTACCACTGAGCCACATCTCTAGCCCTACTTTTTTTTTTTTTTGAGTCAGGGCCTTGCTAAATTGCTGAGGCTGGCCTCGAACTTGTGATCCTCTTGCCTCAGCCTCTGGAGTTGCTGGGGTTATAGGAGTGTGCTACAACCCCAGCTACAAATGTGTTCTTCTAAACTACTAAAATAATTTGGGGTAATTTTTAATTTATTATAGTTTATTAAGCCCCTTAATTTTCCTTGCTAGATTGTAAACTCCATGAGGGCAAAAGTCTTTGTTTTGCTGTTAATTCATTCTAACTATAGCGAATAGTGCCTGGGATTTAATCATTCTCTATATTTGTTGAGTGAATGGATAAATGAGCTATTGAATTAACAAATGATGTTCTTACAATGTACTTATCTACATCTATACATTTATATTGTAAGGGCTTTTCTACAATCATACAATTTTCTATTGTTTGCAATGAATGTTGCTAATTTGTAATAGGTTTTTCAAACCTGATTTTGATAACCACACATGAAGATGTTATTTACATTTTTGTCAATGCTCCCCATTTTCTTTAACAAAAATATGAAAGTTTTATTTTTCAAATCTAGGTGCTTGAAATTAAAGATGTCATACTATTGTTTGTAGCTAGTCTCATGTGGTTCTGCTTAGGAGCAATACTTTCTTTGGTAATAGGGAATTAAAGAGGTAAAGTAATTAAATTAAATTGGCATCACTCCTGCTATTTCATTCTTCTGTAAGTCTAAATTCTGAGCATCCTGATATTGGCCCAAGGTTCCATATCTAATGCTGGACTTAGTGCAGATATATATTTAAACAGCCAACTCTATTACACGTTCATGGAGTCTTGAATGAAGCAGACTCTTCAACTTGCTGCTTTGCTTGGCAACTCAGAGGTGGGGTTTTTTTTTTTCTTCACCTCAGAAAAATGCACCATAGGAGGAATCAGGAGGAATTAAAGGCATAAATTTCTTCTTATAAAGTGGAAAAAGTAGAGCCATGGCAGACACAGAAAAGGAACTAGATTGAGGTAGTGAGGGGTGGGTTTCAGCAGTGAGTGTACATGGGCACCAAGGATCTGGAGAGTGCTTCTTCTAGAACTGTTTATGTCCTTGTAGCTGGCAGAAGGCCCCTGCATACTCTACTTTTAAGACCCCTAGCCTAACCAACTGAAAAATGTTTACTTGGAGTTGGGTGGGGACAGAGAAGTTTAACGAACCAAGTGACTCTGAGACTCCCAGTTGACTTCCTTCAAATTAAAGACTTAATCATTATTGCACTGAGCTAAAAATTTTGTCATGTTTTGAGCCTATGACATTTGAGAATTACAGAGCCAGTAGATTTAAATGTACTCATGCATAAATGGTGAAATATATCACTACATCTAAGAGTCTTACCATACAAGAATAAATAGGTCACATTTCTATGTATATATCTTATTAATATTGAATGTGGGCAAAATGGATTCAATCTAATAGAAAGATGTGGTCATGGGGGTGTTACTTATATTGTACATAGAATAGTATAATACCCATTATTCTTGCAGTTGGACCCAAGGAATGGTCAGTAGGACATAGCAGAGGTCATTGGCAGCTGGTGCGTTTATCTCTGACTATATAAAAACCTTCCTGAAGAGTCTCAGAAATTTTAATGTACTTAGGAGGCACCATAGGAAGCTAAGGTTCTGTTGAGCATGTAGATAAGAGCAAGTGCTAGTGACACTTGGGTTAATGACACCACATTTGCTGCCACATTCCAGGGTATGTGGGGGCTCTGTGGAAACTCAGGTTACATATAAAAACCTTAGTTCTTTGTGAGCAACAACTGGTGAAACCCTGTCCCTCTTCCTTTCAGTTGCCTCTTGAATTACCACCCCCAATCCCCCTACTCCCCTCCCCTTCCAAAGGCTTGGGCTGGGAACTACTATTTTTGCAATGATTCTAAGCAAAGAAAACCTTTTTCTCCTTGATTTTTTTCCCCCAAAAGCAGAATTTAAGACAGACCCCCAATCCTCCTGGGAATCATGTGAAGGAGCAGAGGGAGGGTGGTCCTCACAAGGGTGTCAGGAGAACAGTGAGTGCAAATTGGCTGGCCTCCCTGTGTGGACAGAAAGCCGCACTCCCTCCCACCTGTTTCCCCAGTTTAGCCTTGCCCTCCAAGACCAAGCCTGGCAAGCCACCTGGTTAATGTTTAATACAAAAACCTGTTGAACAGAAGGAAATTCCCCCAAAGCACAAAAGGCTCTCATGCTGAAACACCCTCCTGACTTTCTCTGAGGCAGAGAACTGTAGATGTATTATCTCAAATATCCTACTTCTCCTGGTGAGTTGGCAGGTCAGCTTCCCAAGGAAACATGTTATTAGCATTTCTGTCAATAAATAAAAAAAAGCCCTAAGAAGAGTCTAGAATTTAGGGCCAGGGGAGGGCACTGAGAGATTTTAGTGGACTCCGGACACCAATGTGTGTCTTGGGCCCTTTGAACATAAATCAGTTACAAGGTTGGCTTTCCAGGGGGGTCCACAGGACAGCTGCACATTCAGTAGAGGGTTCAAAGTGACTTCTGAGAAGGGCCATCCTGTCATTCATTTTGTTAGAAGGCAATCATTAACCTATCCTAACCACACTGGAAGAATGTTTTGGAATTTTGAGTAAATGTGGTCAGTGGGAACAACAAGAGGAAAGAACTAGGTAAATGTTTGAGATTTAGCCTGTGCTCTGGAAGAGAGGAGCAATGGAAGACTTTACTGAAATAAACCATATTTTATTTTGAATTGTTAGATAAGAATAAAGGAACTTGTCCCAATGGGTGTCCACATCTCTTCTTTCCCAGCTTGGAGTATCCTAGCAGACGTCATGGGGAGCCTCCCTTCCTCACTCTGCTAGGAAACTAGAGGGGTCCCTTTAGGAGTTATAAATATCTGGGGTATATGGAGGGTTGACCCCACAGGTAGAAGAATGGTTCTACCATTCTTCTCTCTACCATAGAGGTCTTTAGCTTATAACATCATGATCCCTTATACTTAATTTCTATAGAGTGAATGGGTAAGTTTCAGTGCACAGAAAGGATGATGGATAAAATTTAAATCAAAGTTTTGCTCACTGATGTATCCTACATGATTAGAACAGTGCTTGTTGAATGAATGGCTCTACTCACATGAGGGACAGGCCCTGCTTATGGATACATGGGTGTTACACATAGTGGTTGTTTACCAATGTACTGCTTTTGCATCTTCTGAGCTGTAGTTCAACTTAATCATGACTCAAGGATGTGGCCCAACTATCCAAACTCCAGTCCAGCTTCAGTGTCCTATCCTCACCTCTTCCTTTAGTTCTTCTCTTTTGCCCCTCATCAAAGACTTTCCACACTAAAAATCAGCTAAATATTGGTTATAACCCTTTTATGCATGACAGCTTTCCTTCCTATCTTACCTGTTCTGATCCTGACAGCTATCCCTCCAAAGGGGAACTGCCTTCTCATTTTTAAGATGAAGAAAAGGAGAAATGCAATTTTACCCTCTATCAGAAGTTTCATTATGGGGCAAACAAATTATCTGCATGTGAAGTAGGTCTGCCCACCTCTGGGCTCCATTGAGTTTCTAGATGGTCTTAGGAAGCATGGGTGCTATTTGCAGGCATTTTATGGGATAGAAGACTCAAAAAAGCTTCATTCTATAAGGAATAGACATTGGCCCAACATCAGCTAGGTTGATGTGTCATGGATAAATCACACAATAGTACAGAATTGGGGAGCAGGAGTAGAAAGGAAGCATCGCTTCTCTACTCTGTCACTCATTCATTCAAAATGCATTTATTGCACAATAACTCTGTCCCAGGCGCAGTTGCTAGAAGCTGGGAATGCATTGGTAACACAAAGACAACAGCCCTGTCTTTTCCGAGCTCACAGTTTTCCAGAGAACTTAGATATATCCTACCTATGCCACAATTGCCAGAGGAGACACCTTACCCAGAAGCCCTGTGGAAACCTGTGAATTATTCCAAACAAATCTGTCAGTGTAAGACTGGGGCACTTGGCTGATAAATTAGCCTGATATAACCAAGATTGTGTTAACTCCTGGAGACACTTAATCTGGTCCTGGGGAAAGAATTAAGAATGACCTATAAAGAAGTTTTCTCAACAAATATGAGAGTAAGTCAGAAAGCTTCTTTTTTTTTTTTTTAAACTCAAGTTTAGTACTGCAGACATTAAATTAAATGTAGGAAAAATTCAAAGACTACCATAAGACAAACTGCAAATTGGAAGAAAGTATTTGCAACATACATATTAGCAAAGAGTAGTGTATATTGTATGCATGATACATTATATATAAAGAGTTCCTCCAAACTTATAAGAAGTGAGATTACAACAAAAAACAGGTAAATGTTATTGTATCCATCAGGTTCCAGCAGGAAATAATGACTTTCTCAAAGGATTTCAGTGAAGAAGAGTTTAGTGAAAGGGCTATTTACAGAGGTGTACCCAGGACAGGGAGAATTAAAAAAACAGCAAGAAGCTATTATCATCCCTAGGTCTGGGGGTATAGGGAGAAGGAATGGTTTACCAGAACCTAGGGAGAGATGGTGTCCTGGATGAGGGGACTTCCCTCCTGAATGTGAGCCTGAGTGGGGAAGCCCATACAAGTCTGCCTGAACAATCCAGAGCAGGGCATAGATGAGCAAGACAGTTATAAATAGGAACACAACTGGAATTGTAAATAGGAATTATAACATAGTTTTAAAATAAGTATCTAATAAACACTTGCTTTATTTAAAACTCTTTGACCTCACTAATAAGTAATGAAATCTAATTTTAGAATCAAAATACTATTTTCTCGCATTAGACTAGCAAAACTGATAGTTAGTAAACCACTTAGTACTGTGGAGAATGAGATGTGGAAGCGCTCTTATGTTGTTGGTAGTGTCTAGAAAACAATTTGCCATTAACTTTCCCTTTTTGAAAATACTCTTGGACCTGGCAGGCCAGCATCTAGAAGCAACTTACGCCACTGAGCAAAAATGGAGTTGAATTACTGGAATTGACTGTTGTTTTCAGAAGCAAACAACGCTCCTGCCCTCCTGGAGGTTGACATCCATGAGGGAAGGAGGCAGATTTTTCTTGCTGATGGTAAATATGTGTGTCCCAAAGAGGTAGGTCTACTAATACTATGGAGTACCCAATGTGTGCCAAGGTCTTCCTCAGGCCCTGAGGACGGAAAGAGAAAGAGTACTGGACCCTCCCTTTGAGGGCTTATATGTGATGAGGTGATTATGTAAACAGAAAAACTATATGAAGTGGTAAAAAAGGGGAAATAGGCCACAATCACAGAAATATGTGGGGGCAAAGAGGAGAGGGTGCATCAGCCAGCCTTGGGACACAGGGGGATGGTCTTAGGGAAGCTAACATCTGAGTTTGGGGAGGGACACAGGAATTAGCCAGGTGATAAGGGGGAAAAAACACTCCCCATAGAAGTAGTAGCATGGGCAAAGCCTGAAAGCAGGAGGCAGATTGGTATGGTGGGGGGACAAAACCAGCTTGGTGGAGTCCACCATTTCTGTGAGGGTAGATAGCAGCAGTTGGACTTAACCTGTGGTCTGAAACAACTGAGAAGCTAAAACAGAAGGTGCAAAACATAGTTTTTAAAGAAACTGGAATCAGGGAACAATGGTGCATGCCTGTAATCCCAGTGGCTCAGGAGGCTGAGACTGGAGGATCATGATTTCAAAGCCAGCCTCAGCAATGGTGAGGCGCTAAGCAAGTCAGTGAGACCCTGTCTCTAAATAAAATACAAAATAGGGCTAGGGATGTGGCTCAGTGATTCAGTGCCCCTGAGGGAGTTCAATCCTTGGTACCAAAAATAAAATAAAATAAAAAATAAAAAATAAAGAAACTGGACATTAATGAATGTACAGTGGTCCTTGAGAGACAAAGACAAGTGAGGAGATCTAAGATTACTACTTAATTATTACTTTGACACATTTAGGCCTAGGTGCAGGGGTGGGAAACCCATGCAGAGTCTAGAAGACTCCCTGAGTGGAGAAGACAGCTAAGTCCTCGGAGACTAAGGGGGAAAGATTTCACTGCAAATTAAAATCACTGTTGAGAGAAAGTGAAGGAGATCGAACAATGGAGAGTTATACCCCATTCATGGGTTGGAAGACTCAGTATTGTTAAAATATCAATTATCCCCAAATTGATCTAGAGATTTAATGCAATCCCAAACAAAATTCTTGCAGATAAGGATCCCAGTAGGAAATGACAAACTGATTCCAAAATTCACAAGGATCAATTCATAACAACTTTAAAAAAGAAGAGTAAATGTGAAGGTCTAATACTACCTCATTTCAATACTTACTATAAATGACAGTAATCAACTTGGGTATTGGCATTAAGATAGACAATTAAGAATAAAGTACAGAAATAAGCCCACATGTAAATAGACAACTGATTTTTTAACAAAGTTGGAAAGGAGATTTGGTGGAGAAAGCTACTCTTTGAATAAGTGGTACTGAAACAATTGTATATTTTGAATATGCACATATTAAAAAGGGCAGGATTTGATCTAAATAGTCTAACCACATAAAATTCACTCAAAATAGACCCTAAACCTAGATGTAATACCTGAGACTACAAAACTTCTACAAAATATAAATATTTATGACCTTCTATGACCTTGGGTTATACAAAGATTTTTTGAAAATACCAAAAGCATGATAAATTAGTCTTTATCAAAATTAAAAACATCTGTTTTTTCAAATCCCCCTGTTGAGAGAGTAAAAACAAGACAGTGTGGAAAAGATATTTGTAGAATTTCACATCTTATAAAGAACTTCTATGCAGAATATATAAAAGGAATTAACTTTTGATAAATGCAATATGAATGCTTATCAAAATAATAATGCTGAGTGAAAGAATTTAGAGGAAAATAAAAAATATTAGATAAATCTTTTATTTTAAAATTTTGTAAAAGGCAAACCAAATCTATACTGACAGCAGATAACTGTTTTCTTGGGATGCTGTGGTTGGAAAGACCTTGGAGGGAGGGATTACAGAGGCATATGAGTATACTTTTTAGAGTGATAGATATTTTCTCTAACATGATAGTAATGATAGTTTCCAAGATATATACATGCTAAAACTTACTGGTGTATTTTAAATAAGTATTATTTATTATATGTCAATTACACTTAAAGGAAGCTATTAAAATCTGACCTAGCAAAATGATAGAGGCTAAGATTTGAGAGGTAGGCGAAGGCCAGGTTGTGCAGGGTCTCATATACCATCGTCTTTTACGTGGTGCTGTACTGAAAAGTTTGCATAGTAGTCAGATCAGGTTCTGTGCAGCCCCTTGTGGCAGTTATGTAGAGGTCAGCCTCTACAGAAATTCAGATTTGAAGGTGGTAAGACTTGAAGTATAGTGCCTAGAGGAGGTCACTGTGATATGTAACATGAGAGAGGACAGGAAGACCTGAAACAGGACAAGGGCGATAGGCATGGGGAGATGGGATGCATTGGATATTAGAGAAACAGGAAGAAGACAAGAGGATTCTGGTAACAGAGGGCACAGAATATGGTGGGGGCAAAGGGTCTAGCATTACTGTAGGTTCTGACCATAATATCGGAAGAGGAGAAGAGGAGTGAGAATAGGCTTAGCAGAAAAGACAAGAGCTTGCTTTGGACAGATGGAATTTGATGCACCTAACTGGATCTGTCCGGTATGCAGTTCAGTAGAAAGGTCAGAATTTGGGAGTCATCAGCATAGAGCTAGAGAGCAGATGACATTAAGGAGAATATGAAAAACTCATGGGGAGGAATGGAGTCCTGGGGAGTGTGGGAGCTCAGGGGACATGCTGGAGGAGGAGCCCTCATTGACTTAGAAAGAGGTTGGGCACAGAGGATTCAAGGGAACAGTGGCTTGAAGATGTAAATGATCAAACCCCCTTTTATTAGTTTAAAAGGTGATTAGTGGTTTTATTGGTTCTATGGCTGAGTAAAAATTTACCACAAACTTATAGGCTTAAAACAATAACATGTATTACCCCATGTTTGGGTTTGTTGCTTCACTGATCAAACAGAGTGAAATTGGGCCCCTACTGTGGCTGCAATTAAGATCTTCCTGGTCTGCATTTTCATCTAGGGACTTGATTAGGAAACAATCTGCTTCCAAGTTCATGTAGGTTTTTTGGCAGAATTCATTTATTTGCAATTGCATGATTGGGAGTCCTGGCTTCTTACTGGCTGTCAACTGGAGACTTCCCTCCTTTCCTAGAGGCCAACCCAGGGTTCCATGTGTCATTGCAGTCACCACAGGCAGCTCACAAAGGAGCCATTTCTTCAAGGTCAGCAGGGGATCTCACTCCTGTCTGCTAAGGTGGATTCTTATATAATGCACTGCAATCAAGGGAGTGGCACCCCCATCACCTTGGCCATTGTTTATTGGCCAAAACCAAGTCCCAGGCTCGGCAAGCACTCAAGGGGAGGGTGTTATACAAGTATATGGTGTATTGGGTCGCCTCTGGGCATGGCTGCTCCAAGGCTTGAGGAAGTAAGGCCAGTTCAGAGACAGTAATGGTAATTCAGGAAAAAGGGATTGGAGCTTGAGCAGGGATAATGGCTGTAGAGAAAGTGAGAGGTGCCTGGGTTTGACAGGAAGAGAACTTCATAGTTTTGGCTATTATTGGCAGGTTTGAGAGGAGGGGTAAGTTCAGGGATGTTATGAGGATAGATGATGGAGCATGTTGTAATGTTATCTGGCAAGATACATGATAAATGGCTTGAATTATGAGGATGGACTTGATTAAGATAAAGGGTTAAACATTAGTGACATCTTTGTTTTACTGTCAGGCAAGGGAATTGACTGATCCTCTCTTCCATTCCCATAAATGTGTATCATGGAATAAATAGAAGCGTGAGGAGCACCATATAAGCTACTGGTATAAGTCATCTTTCTATTTTATTTTTAATGCTATCTACAGAAAACCAGCATTAACACTCTGTGCTGTTTGGATGGCAAGGGTCCGTCCCCCAGAACATCTGTTTCCCCATGATGGGAGTAGCTGGAAGAACACCTCCTAAACCCTGGCAGATATAGGAGGGTGCACGGGGCTGAGCTGATGGCTGAAACCAAAGAAGCCCCAAACCTGTTGTCAGAGCAGCTGCAGGAGCTATAAATTGCTTGTCTAAGCAGACCAGTGACTGGCAATGGGGAAGGAGTGAAACAGGAGCAGCCTCAGTCCGTACATTTTCCTTTGACTTCTTCATCTAGCTCAGAGCTGCAGGACTCAAGGTTCTTTCCCGGGACAAACATCCCTGGCTGTATTTTCCCCTGGATTTCCTTAGAGTGGAGCAGCTTTTCTTAGGGTGGGGTCTTGACCACTGGGCTCGCTCCCATTCCCAAGAGAGCATTGAGGAACCTCTTTCTCACAAGGTCTTCCCTAGGCTTATCATGTTGATCTTTGTGGCCTTGTAAATGTCTTTTTGCAGATGGTAAAAAAAAAAATCCTGTGAGCTTGCTTCTGCAAGTCAAGTGGGGTTCTCTGCTGACCTCTAAGAGAGAACCATATTCTGTGCATAAAATGTGTGTTTTTGTGTGGGTAGTGTATGTATGTGTTGAGAAGGGGTAGATAGTAACAAATTCAAAATTTTAACAAGTGCTTTAGTTTACTTGGTGTTCCTGAAGAGTTTAAATAAAAGAGGCATCTTGAAACTCAGCTGCCCATTAGAACTATAATAAAGGCAGTAATCTCATATAATTCCCTCCCTTCTTCCTTCTAATATCCTTTATTGAATAGTTCCTATATGCCTACTATTACACTAGGTGCTGTAGGTATTGAAATGAATGAGTTATTGGTTGTCCTTGAGCAACAATCTATCCTTATTGTATATTGAAAGCTTCCCCAGAGTCAGCAGGAGGTTTCTTTGTAGACTAGTCAACAACAGTCAGTGGCATATTACCTTGGTGTCATAGTGGACCCACCCTCTTTGTGGTCTGAATTTGGAGTTCTTTCCCAGGTGTGCTATTGGATTTGAGTTGATCCATCCATACTATAATCCAGTCTCCTGATGACTAAGGACCATCTTTTTTTTCTCTAGTGACTGGCCCCAGCTAGAGGCACAATCGGTGACTCTGGAAGGTAGCAAAGTCAACCAGAATTCAGCTTTGGGAACTTGGAATTAATGAGGGCAAAGTCTAAGCAATGCAGACTGATTGAGAATCCATTTCTCTCTTTCTTGGATCTTCTCCATTGTTGTATAAGATTGGTCCAAGATTACCATTAAAAACAAAAACAAAAACAAAAATCACCATCACAGACTTACAGAACAAAACTTCTTGAAAAATTGTCCATGGTCTCTCTCTGTTTTTGACTGTTTTTCTCTCCTCTCCTTGACAGTTGGGCTTCTGTTCTCTCTGCAGTGAGATTGCTCTTGCAAGGTCACCAGTGCTTTTCACATTGCCAAATTCAGCTATTTTTTTCTAGAACTATTTTTGCATCTCAGCAGTGTTCAAGTCACTCTTTGCACTTTCTCAGTTATTTTTCTTGGTTATTTCTTTTGCATGGCATGTGAATACTAGAGTGGCCAGGTAACCTCAAACTCTGCTCTGTTATCATCTCTCCCTAGGTGATTCTATATTGTTCCAAAGCTTTACATAATATCCATATGCAGATAATTCCAGATTTGCTTCTCCCCAGTCTTTCTCCTCATTATTCAACTTCCATCTTGACCACCCTGAAAGTCTCAGAAGAACCTCAATTTAACATAGTCAATACTAATTTTATTCTCACCTCTGCTTTATGTTCTTTCTCCATTCTTCCATTCTTCCACATTTTAGAAAATGAAACTCAGTAGTTTAGGCCCGAAATCCAGTCGCTCTCATCTTTGATTTCTCGTTTTCTTCACACTCCATATCCAGATTTTCAGCAAGTCCTCAAAGTGTATTATATATCTATCTCCTCCAGTCCAGTAACACTTATTCCAAGCCATTGTTTCTTGTCTAATTTATAACTACTTCTGTTTCCCTTCAATCAACTTTTACCTAATTAGCCATACTAGTTTTAAAATCCTATATCAGGGCTGGGGTTGTGGCTCAGTGGTAAAGCTCTCATCTTGCATGTATGAGGCACTGGGTTTGATCCTCAGCACCACATAAAAATAAAAAAATAAAATAAAGGTATTGTGTCCATTTAAAATATTTTAAAAATAACATATCAGATGATTTTAAATTATGATTTAAAATCTTTTAATAGAATTCCATTTTATTTTAATTAATTAATTAGTTTATTTTTGGTACCAGGGATTGAACTCAGGGGCACTCAACCACTGAGCCACATCCCCAACCCTATGTTGTATTTTACTTAGAGACAGGGTCTCACTGAGTTGCTCAGTGCCTCCTTTTGCTGAGGCTGGCTTTGAACTCATGATCTTCCTGGCTCAGCCACCTGAGCCACTGGAATTACAGGTGTGCACCACCACGCTGGGCAAGTTTGATTTTATTTAAAATAAAATCTAACAGTTTTACCATGACCTTCCCTATAAATTGAATGGGTCTTGCAACTTCTTTCATGTGAACACCTACACTTCTGCTTACATACTTTGCTCCAGCCACACTGACCTCCCTTCTGTCCATAGGTACTACAGCTCCTGTCCACTGGTCCCTCTGTACTTATTCCTCTGCCCCCAGATTTTCACATGGCCATCTCATGTTCTACATTCCAGCCTCTGGACACGCTACTGCTTCAGGATGGCCTTCCCTGAACATCTGAAGATTCTAGGCAGCCTTGTTAACCCCATTGCATTGTCATACCTTACTTTTAATATTCTGTTTCTCATTATCTGAGATTGTCTTGTTCACTTATTACCTACTATGTGTTGCCTGTCTTCCCAAGAGGGATGCAGCTTAGTGGGAACACAGACCTTGACTATCTTATCTAATACTCAATATCCAATGCCTGGGACCAATCCCCAGAGTACTCAGTGTTTGTTCATAAGTCACCCCCTATTCGTGACCCCTACTCCTTCCTGTTTTATGCTGAGTAAAGGTCTTGAACTCTTGATGATCTAAAGGTCCTCTATGATCTGCGACCTCTTCTTTTCCTCCAATCACCCTCTCTGAGCCCATCTTTCCTTCTCACTCCAGTCACACTGGCCTACTCTCTAAATGATGAGCATACCAAGTCAGGCTCCTGTCTTGGGGTCTTTGTCCTTTCTCTCCTTCTGCTGGGAAATTTCTCCACTGAGATATTCATGGACTTGCTCCCTCACTCTTTTGTGTCTTTATCTAAGAGTTTCCCTATCACAGATTTTAGTTTCCATCCTAATAATTCCTCTCTTCTATGTTTTATTTTTGTCCTTGACACTTAATATAGTCTAAACTGTTACTTATTTTGCTTACTTTTCTTGTGCATTTTCTGTCTCTATCTCTAGGCTGCAAGTTTTCTGAGGGCAGGGATTATTGTCTGTTTGTCTCACTGCTGGATTTAGTGCTTGAGCAGTTCCTGGCACTCAACAAGCCTCAATAAACAATTATTGAATGAATGAAAAATTAGGGAGGTTCTGGTAGATCCCATTACAAATTCTGAACTTAATTAGAAAGTCATCAAATGATTCTAAGAAGAAACATGTCAATTAGTTTTCTGTTGAAAAAAGATCAATTTAGAGACTGGGATAAATGGATTAGTGAGAGTAAATGTGGACTTTAAGTGACAGGTTGGGGGAATCGTGCAAGAGTTTGAGGGGAGAGATGGTAATTGCATGCCCAGGGGTGTAGTAGTGGGGTTTTTTTTTTTTTGAACCGGGGATTGAACTCAGGGGCACTCGGGCACTGAGCCACATCCCCAGTCCTATTTTGTATTTTATTTAGAGACAGGGTCTCACTGAGTTGCCAAGGACTTCACTAAGTTACTGAGACTGGATTTGAACTCGTGATCCTCCTGCCTCAGCCTCCCAAGTTGCTGGTATTTCAGGCGTGCGCCACAGTGCCCAGCAGTAGTGGGGTTTTGAAGGGGATGGATTTGGAACAGAAGAGGCTGAATCTGTAAGAGTTGGAGATTGATTAGAAGTAGGAAGCTCAGCTGTACCAAGAACAAATCTAAGGTTTCTAGTGTGAGTAACTGTGTGAATAGTTGTTCTATTCCTGGAGACAGAAAACACTAGAGGAGGAAGAGATTTCAGACAGAAGATCAAGGGCTCAAAGTCTTTGGGCTTGCCTGTTTCAGATATCTAAGATATATCCAAGTGGAAATTCTGTGTTGGCAGTTGGAGATTTAGGTTAGGAGCTCAGATGATTTGAGTCATCTGCACATAGATAGCACATGAAGCCATGGAAGTGGATGATAAACATAAACCAGTATCAGGTCACTCCTGTGAGACCAAAACTCACCAAATATTTTTTCAGTTCCAACATGGCTATTTCTCTCTGGGAAGATTCATTTGAATGTCATGGTACTGAGTCTTCAAAGTCTCTAACAGGGGACCTTGAAGCCAGTTTCTTCTTCCTGCTGAGCCCCACGTGTGACTCTCTCATCAGGTTACTCTGGACACACAATCAGCTCTCCCTGTCTATAAGTTCCGCAAACATGGATTCACCCAACTGTGGATAGAAAATAATTGGAAAAAAAGTGGCATCTGTACCAAATGTGTATAGACTTTATTTTGTTATTCTTTCCCCCTAAATTAACAACTATCTACATAGCATTTACATTGTAGTAGGTATTTAAAATAATCTAGAGACAATTTAAAGTATCTGAGAGGATATTCTTGGGTTATATGCAAATATTACATCATTTTGTATAAGACACTTGACCATCCCTGGATTTTGGTATTCTCAGGGGTCCTGGGACCTCTCTCCCAAGGATACTGAGTGATGCCTGTAATAATAATCCTGTTTTAAGACTCAGTTGTGTTTTCATTACCCTAGAGTCTGGTCCATCAACCACTGGCTGAGAAAAAGAGACGAGGGGATGGTGACGGTCACCAATCTCTGCTGCAGATGAAAGACTTTTTTCCCCTTGGGGTTTCTGTATCTATCTGTGCTCAGTGTTGAAGGGTTTACATGAAAAATACAGTCCTTTTTCCTCCTCCCTGCTTTTTTTCTTTTCTTTTTAAACTGGTTCAGTTGGTTATCCTTTTAAATTTTTATTTTAACTTCAAACTTGGTTGGGCTCAGTAACTTGGCAAGGCTTGCTCTGGTCCCATTCAGATTTCTCAGGAACAGCTGTTGGCCATGGATGAATACCTTGCTTATTCTGGGGTCTTCTGTGTGGCTTCTCCAAGCAGCTTTTGACTCCAAAGCACCTGGAAGTACAGTCAGATCTTTTAATTCTTGGGCAGGAGATGGTGTACTCTGAGGACAGGCAGCTGCCTCCCTTCAGGAAGAGAGGGAGCAGGTGGGGCAAGAGGGCGCTGTGTCACCAAATCCCTTGCAAATTTTCCCCCTTCCTCAGCAGAGACTGCCAATCAGGCTGAATACCACAGGGAGATTTTTTCCACTGTGAACAACTGTCCCTGGGACAGGGAGCTGGGATCATGTTTCAGGAATCTCCTATTGCCCTTAAGAAGCCACACTGATGGTTGTCAAGTGTGTGCAGGGGATTAGAAGGCTCCCAAGAGAGGTGATGAGTCAGGAGGCAGTGGAGTGGAAAGCAGACTTCTGGAGGGGTGGTCAATGGAGGGGGGTCAGATATTTCCTGCATTCACTTCAACTTTTCGTGAAAGTAAATTAACCAAATCATTATAACTCACATTTAAAAAAATTATTCACTTCATTTAATCTTATTTTTTCTTTACATTTCATTTGTTTTTAATCCAGCTTGAAACATAGTATTATGAAATCTAATTTAAAATTACTAAAATGAATTGAACACATAATAATATACCAACTCTTTTTATTATTATCACTTAGCTCTGGGACATACTAGTACCTTCATCCCCAGCACTGTCCATCTCTATTTTTTAAATCACACATGCTGTTATGCATGAGTACATCTTCTTAGTAAAATTTCCAAATAACACCAAACCCTTGCATTTGAGAGCATATTATTTACAAAGTGCATTTGTATTTATCTTCTCTTCTACTCTCCAAAAGAAACAGATCCATTGCTTCTTGTCTGACAGACGAAGATTCTGAAAGACAGAGACTGAGAGTACAGAAGTCAAATTAGGATCTTCCCTCCTCTCCACAGCAACTTCTCCACCACTCACAGTGGAGAAGAGTCAGACCCCAAGGTGGTCCCATCCACTCCAGGATGGAGCAAAAGAAGGTCACTTACTAGAAGGTGTCCTTGTTTTTTGCTGTGCATCTGCACATATTTTAAAGGCCCTGGGAAAAAAGCCCTTGCTGGCAGACTTTTCTAGAGATGAAGGCAATTGAGGTGAAGGGAGAAGAGGAAGGAAGCTTCTTACAGGTGGAAGAAGGCAAATCCCATCTAGTTCCTAATTTAGTTTGATGACTTTAAATCACTGCCTGGGAGGCCGTGTGGCTCCTGACCCTGGCCCAAGCCCTTTGTTGATGGACCTTTATTTTATTTGTTTGTTTATTTGTTTATTTATATGCAGTGCTAAGGATTGAACCCAGGGCCTCACACATGCCAGGCAAGTGCTCTACCACTGAGCCACAACCCCAGCCCCCAAGGCCTTTGTTAAAGTCACCTAATTATATCAGGCCTCTTTCTTAGATCCCATATCTGGGGGCTAAGAATGAGGGCACAGGTAGGGTGATGGTGCTTTTGGTGACTGAAGATATGGACAGAGATTCAAGGAGGCAGCCAGTTAGAGCCAAGTAATGCACAAACATCAAGCCTTGGGGAATGATACACATATTCCATGCCCACAACCGTTTCTCTCTGGGCCTGTGTCCCAGCCCAACGCTGTCAAGGCAAACCAGCCAGGTGAGATGGCTCTTCTCCACTTCACTCCCACCCCTTCCTCTTGAGCACTTAGTTATGGGTCTTGAGTTATTTAAGTCAACACTCTGAACTCATTTTTCTAATATTTCATCGGTACGCCCATGTCGTCGGGGGACTTTGGGCAATGAGGGTGAAACTGAAAGAATGTTTTATCTGAGCCTCACACTTAATTAAAAGGATCTGACCTTACCTGGACTCCCTCCTCCAAGATTGGCTGGGTACAAGATGAAGGGTTTTGGTTTCATCACATTCTTCTCCCTACCCTGATTCCTACATCATTAGAATTAACTCTCTACATTATAAATTATTAGATTTCTCCTGAAATGGAGAACTGGGGAAAAGAGCTCATTTTTAAATCTTGGACTAAGTCAGACTTAGGTTTGAGCCAATGCCAAAGCTGCAAGAAAAATCTCCCACAATGAGCCTCAGAGTTCCGTTTATCAAAGGCCTCTGATAGGGAAGGTGGTCCAAGCGCTGGGCCTCACCTTGCCCTCAGCCAGCTCTGAGTCTCGGACAAATTATCTTCTGTCTCTAGGCCTCTGTTTCCTCATTGTTAAAATGAGTGCATGAGACTAGCTGATTGATATTGGCAATATTGATAATGATAATTGATATATGGGTAATTCTAATATTTTCTGATGCAAAAGGCAAGGCCTCCCAGGTCAGAAGATCTGCAAGGACACAGAGCAGAGGGATATTTATTCTTGGCTTTTAAAGTCCTGGGACTGTATGGCTTTGCCACCCCTTCTAGGGTTCTATCTGCTCCCCTCACCTGTGTAGATTTTTCCCACTGTTCTCTTTCTTGATCTTACTCCCTCATGTTGCTGCCTCTTACCTTCTGGGAATGGATGCATGCTGAGGGTTTATCTGGCCATGATGACTCTGCTCAGTCACATCATTCTGCCCCATATGACTGAGAAGAACCCTCTAAGAAGACACAGCAGAGCTGCACACTCTTATTTGATTCCTCTCTGTTAAACAGGGCTTAAAAATGTTAGGTCCCCTCAGCTCAGCACTCCATGGGAAGAGTCCTGTTCACAGCAACAATGGTGTTGCTGTCCTCATCTCGTGAGGTCTGTAAGCTTTTTCATTGGCCTAGCAATGCCAAAATGTTTGTGATCTAATCTCTGTGCTCCCAGCCCATCTCATATGTTCTTGGGTGAATAAAATATACATTAGTATTGAAAAGAATAAGTGACATGGACCAGAGAGCTTGTTTTTCTTGAAATGACTGAATTCTACCAAACCACAGAAAGACCAACTTCTGAAATCCCTACTGGTGTTTGTGGAATATATTACTCCTCTCAGATAATATATTGTGGGCATTTTATATCCAAAGGTGTAAATCAGAGTTTCCCAAAGAATGTTGGAATCACTAGTTCCAAGAGAAAAGATGGATCTGTGATGAAATAAGTAGGATTCCTTTCTTCTGGACCTCTCAGGGGATTTAGTATGCAGTTATGCTTTGTCAGTCTTTGATAGAGGGTATAATGTTAGTTTTTTTCCTAAAGTTATTTGACCATAGAACTTGTTTTTTCCTGGATTGTCTTTCTGAATTTTTGAGTCACACAGAATATACTTTTTTTGGGGAGGCGGGGTGCTGGGGTTTGAACCTACAGCCTTGTACTTGTGAGGCAAGCACTCTACCAACTGAGCTATATCCCCAACCCCAGAATATACTTTTTAAAATTCATTTTTTATTTTTTATTTTCAGAGACTACATTTTGATTCATTGTACACATATGGGGTACAAATTTTCATTTTGATGGTTGTGTATGATGTACATTCATACCATTCTTGTTAATTATACATGTACATAGAGTAATGATATCTGTCTCATTCCACCATCTTTCATACCCCCATCCCCTCCCCCTCTCATTGCCCTCTACATAATCTAAAGTTCCTCATTCTCTCACCCATTTTAAAGTAGGGGTGAGATCCTAATTCAGTCAGATCTTGAATTTTCTATACAATTGTCCTATATTTGGGAAGTGAATTTGGCAGTTCCTTCCAAAAAAATCTTTTTTCAAGTCACAGAAAAGGTAAAAGTTCTTTTGTACAGGATATCACTTAAAACCCTTTGGCACAGAGTATACATACTTTTTTTAAAATGAGAAAATAAATGTAAGCAAAATGAAGAAAATAAGAACAGACTATAATCTTACTGCTCAGTGATTACCTATTACCACTTTGACTGATTAACCCTTTCAGTCTTTTGTGTACATGTGTACATACAAATCATGCTCCTGAACTAAAGAGTTAGCTCCATCTCCTAAACTAAAGAAAAGATTGTATTGGCTTTCGGGGGGGTACATCCCAGTCCCAGTGAAGAATCTGTTTCTTGAAAACTTTTGGTCCTTTTGAAGTGGGTTGGAGGAGAGAAAGGGTGAAATATTTAAGGGGCAACTGAGAAGTTAAGTAATCCATTGTATTATGGATAAATGCATCATGTCTCCCAATAGGAACACATATACCTCCACTGGAACAAAATGACAGTCTTTCCTGGCTATGTCAGTTTCCTATGAATGCCATAAAAATGTAGTAAAAACTTAGTAGATTAAAATAATTGATGTTCTATTGCACCATTCTGGAGGACTGAAATCAGCATCGTTGGGCTTCAGAAAAGGTGCTGGTTGAGCTTGTTCCTCTGGGCAGCTTGGAGGGAGACCGTGTTCCCTTGCCTTTTCCAGCTTTCAGAGGCACCTGCATTCCTTAGACTGTGATCCTTTTCTTGGTGTTGTAGAAGATTCTCCTTTCATCATGACATTTCCTACACTGAACTTGATCTTTGCCCTCCTTCTTGGGGACCCTGGAGATTACATTGGGCCCAGCTAGTAATGCAGAATAACCCTCCCATTCTGAGACCCCTAATGTGGTCATATAAACAGAGACCCTTTTACTATGTAAGGTGAACCAGTCAGAGGTTTTAGGGATTAGGACATGGACCTCTTCCAGAAGGCCATTTTCCAGTCATCTACATTGATGTTTTGTTTATTTTTAAAGATTTAAAGGTGAAAATTGGGTGTACATTTTCTGGAAGTCATAGTCTCTAAGGACTATGATTAATCTGGCGAATATGAGAGTTTGATGGTTGCAGAAAGTCAACTAGTCCACTTGTGTCACCTGCCTTGGCTGACAGCTGCTCTCTGGGACTGACATAAAGGACTTTGGATAGCTACTGCACCGAGGGGACAAGTGGGCATTCTTGGCATGGTTCAGAGTTAGGTCCCAAGGGCTGTAGTGTACTGTCCTTTCCTTTCTGAATTTGAGAATTTAGCACTTCAGAGTGTTCCCTCCACATCCCTGCCTTGGCTATGTGCCCCCTTTGAAGTTCTGTAGCAGTTGTTGTCTATAAATAAGGCATGCCCAGGGCCATCAAAGCGCTGAGATGAAGGGCATGGCTCGTTTACGAGAATATTGAAAGTGCAGGACAATGTTAGGGAGCGATCCTGGTTTCATCCTTCTTCCTCAACCTGTCCTCAATTCTCCCACCTTCAACTTGGTGTAAAAAATACATGAAGGCTCCAGAGAGAATAATCAAAGCTCTGTCACACTTGGCAGACTCTTTCTTGCTTCTCTTTAACAAGAAGGAAGAAAAAGAAGCAAGCATTTGGATCAGAGCCCAGTAGCCCTCGTCAGTTCAGACTTCTGGAATAGCAGTACCTACAGGTCATCTCCCTGGGAGGGAGCACTAATGACAACCCTGTTTGCTAGGATTATACTTGTCTTCTTATCCTTGCCTCTACTATGCTAGTTTGTCTCATTTCATCCTATTAACCACACACTGGAGTTGGAGTATCAGAATTTCTATTTTGCAGATGGGAAACCAGGATTGCAGAGAGGTGAATCTGTGCTTTCCCCAAAGATTTACTTTTAGACACACAGAGAAATGATAATATTTGAACTTCACCCTGAGGTGGATTGATGGAGCTGCTCAAGGTGGAGATAAATGACCGTGGTCTCCAGTTGCCCCATATACTACCTACAAGTGGTGCTAAAAATGGTAGGACTTCTGTGTACCTGTGACCCAATCATGGTTAAGTAACTTATCCATCCAAAATTAATAGACTAGTAAGCTGTAGATTTGAAGTCATGTTTTTCTACTACTTGAGTCCATATTTCTTTTTCTTTTTCTTTCTTTTCTTTTCTTTCCTTCCTTCCTTCCTTCCTTCCTTCCTTCCTTCCTTCCTTCCTTCCTTCCTTCCTTCCTTCTTTTCTTCCTTCCTTTTTTCTTTCTTTCTTTCTTTCTTTCTTTCTTTCTTTCTTTCTTTCTTTCTTTCTTTCTTCTTTCTTTCTTTCTTTCTTTCTTTCTTTCTTTCTTTATTTCTTTATTTCTTAATTTCTTTCCTTCTTTCTTTCAAGACTAGTCTCTCTGGTAGCATGTCAAATTGAAACCATCATCTCACCTCTAAAGCATCTCCTCTTCCCAGTTATCTTGTGGTCTCTCTTAGGTTGGTTTCCCTAGAAACAGTCTGTGACAGACAGTCTTGGGCAAGGTGTTAATTGAGGAAGTGGCCTCAGGAGATAATCTGTAAGAAGACTAGGCAGGAAAGGAAGCCAAGCAAAGATGTAGTTTTAGCTGAATTTAGTCTAACCTCAGCCTGATCCCGTGGGGAGCTCTGGAGAGTGTGTATCACCATAGCTGTCTTTCTTTGAAGTGAGTAATCTGGACTTTTTTACTCCACAATGTCAGTGTTTGGGGCTTCTTGGAGGGAATGGTGTGATCTTCCACATTCTGAGGGAAGGTGGCTCAGAGCTGAGGATGAGTCTCCAGAGTAGGATGTAGCTACTAAGGAAGCCTCACTCACAGCAACTGGGAAATGGTACAGCAGCCTGGTAAAGGAGATCTGAACTGGGCATCAGTGTTTCCACCCCATATCTCAGTCACCACACCACTATTTACCCAGTTGTCCAAAATAGGAGCCTCACTCATCTCTGATGTCCCTTTATGTTACACTATGTCATTGATCAAGTTCTCTTGATCTGTACTAGAAATTCCTTTCAAACTTGCTCTCTCTCTTTGATGCCTCTGGATGTTTCTGGGGCATTATTATTATTATTATTATTATTATTATTATTATTATTATATTAGTATAAATAGCATCATATTAACTTATTTGTTCTTTTTCCCTGGACCATTCCACAAAACTCCTTGTTTCTCTTCTGCATCCCTTTTTCCATCCATCAGTCCACACGGGCTCCAGGGTATCCCTTTGTGTTTGCTTCTATCATTGTATGGCCTCAAACATGGACAGCTTTCCAAAGCCTACAGGATAAAATCCTATTTCCATGGCATGGCCAAAACTGCTCTTTGTAAGTTGTTCTTCCCCACCTGTCTGTCAGTACTTGTCATTCTCCTGGAATTGCCGCACAGTCATCTGAGGTGTTTATCCTTTCTCAGGCACCTGTTAAGCTTTTGTTGGATTAATTGATGATTGAAGAGGGGTGATTTTATATAGAGGTTTACATTTTGGGTTAATTTGGAGAAATTGTGCTATTTCTGAAGGACTAGCACATTGACACTGTGTGCTCTTGTTTTTAATTCCAGGTCTGAACCACGTTACTGAGGCATGAACTCTATTTTCTCTTATATTCCACTTGCTTTAACTTATAATGATCTTGTGACTACCTTACCTGGTTAAGTTGGTTTGTTTATTTTTTAAATACTAGGGGGTTGATAATTATTCTCTAATGATCAAAATCTTGCTTCTTCTAAACCTGCTTAAGTTCTGCTCCCAACCCCACACTAAGCCCATTTAATTTGACTTATTTTGTGGACTCAAGTCAGTATTCAGTGTCTACATTGAAAAGACATGGAAGAATCCATTATTTCATAAGGTGATATGACTGGTCTTTACAGATAATAGCAAAATAATCAGCCAGTTATTATTATCTTCCTGTGGTGCTGGTCAAGAATTGGTGGGGCTGGTTGAGGGATACAGGAAATGGAGCTCAGAAGGAATGGTAAGATGCAGCCCAAAGGTGAGTGTGGGCCCAGGGCCAGGGGGCCACCCACATGCAGCATTATTCAGGAGTGGCTGGGTAGGGCCCACATCAGGCCTCAATTAGTGAATCTGCAACCAGAGACTGATGAACAAAGAGAACAGGTTTTGAGGACCAAGGAGGGCAGAGACTGAAACTCTAGCTGATGGGCCTTCAACCTTCAACTTGGGTTGAGAGAGAGCTGGATCCCTTTCAAAGCTGGATCAGATCAAATCGAGATCCCTCTCAAAACTGGATCATTTTTCTTTAAATGATCTATTTTTTCCCCATATGTATCAACCTCTTATTCAGAAATGTTGTGTAAGTAATTTTTTTCCACAAATATAGATCTTTTGTTTCTATTCACTCTACAGGTGGCTGTAAGGCTCATGGCAGTTTATCTACTGAATTTGACCCCAGAAAGCTCTGATACAGCATGGGGCTGTGGTTTAGACCTCAGGACAACACCAATAAACTCTAATGTCTATGGTCTTCAACCTTGTGTTACAGTGTCTCCCAAGGCCAGCCGATCCTACCCAGTTCTGCAGCTTTGTTTTGCAGTCTTTCAATATGCAGTTTCAGCCTTTCCATTCCTGTCAAGAAAAAATAGTTCCTCTCTTCTCTTCATCTCTAGATATCTCACCCATCCTTCTGTCTCATTCAAATGTCAGCTCCTGCAAAGACCTCCCTGATAATCTCCAAAGTGACCACGTCTTTCTCTGATTTTTATCATTTGTCCCCCTTCTGTAGCACTTCCCCTATCCTGCTACATGTGGCTTTATTTGTAAATGTTGATTTTTTTCAAATAGACTGAAAGTTTCTTGAGGGCAGAGGTTACATAGTGACTTTCCTAGCAGCTGGTGTAGCATCCTAGGTGCTTGACCAATGTTTGCTTTCTCACTTTTTTACTTAATTGGAGTATATTAAAATCAAATATTCTTTGTCCCACTCCCATTTCCAGGGGCCCTGGGAGCATCCAGAGAGTCTCCATCAACCAGATTGCCTGTGCGAGAGGCAAGATTTGCAAGAAATAAACCAAAATGAGTTATGCAGAAAAGTCTGATGAAATCATGAAAGAAGAGTGGATGAAAAAGCTCAAAAACCTGTATATCCAGTGGGTGGGCATGAATCGCTGCATCATGAGCTACCTGGTCACAGAGGGCTTTAAGGAAGCAGCAGAGAAGCTTTGAATGGAATCTAGGATTGAACCCAGTGTGGACTTGGAAACTCTTAATGAGCAAATCTGGATGTGATTCTGGAGAGTCAGATTCAGGGGGCCATCACATCCACCAACAACCTCCATCTGAAGCTCTTGGACACAAACCAGTACCTTTACTTTCATCTGCAGGTTTGGAGTGATGTTAACCAAGCTGTTGAGATTATGAAAATTATGAGTCAACACCAAAGCTGGCAAAATTACTGAAACTGCTGCTTTGGGCTCATAATGAGCTGGACCAAAATAAAATAACTCCAAATGACAGAACTTAGCAAAGGTGTGAACAAGGAGCCCAAGTACAGCCTGTGCAGGCTGACCCCACACATTTCCACCACACAGGACTCACCTTCCCTCCTTGGGATGGAAAAAATTTCACTGCAGTAGGAAACTTTCTTCCTCTTGTACTTTCTTTCTTGACCCCTCATCTTTCTTAAATGGAAAAAGGCCCTTTTAAATGCTGGAAGCCCCATAGTGCAGTGCGCCCTCTGGAAAAGCTGGCTAGCTGTCCACGTGTGTCCTGAGGACATGGACACTTTGTGTCACTGTCAGGGTCCTCCTGAGCCTGGCTGTCATAGGGTGCCAGGTTCTGAGGGCTGCTGGTTAAACCCAGGCCTCCCACTGGAGGGACTTGAAGAGCACCCCTCATTCTTGCTTTCTGAGAGCTTGTAGACAGATAGTTAATTTTCCTAAGTCTTGTCAGGGTTTCCTTTTCAGGATTTCCTTCACTCTTTGTTTTTCATTTGTTTTTTTCTTCCATAGGAAAGAATAAATAAATTTGTAAATCCTAATTCAAAGATGACTTTTGTGTGAAAGTAAAAAAGATTAAATGTTCTCATTTTCCATGTGCTGTTTTCTTCTTTAAATGATAAACCGATGAATTCAATTAATGATGGCATGTATTAGTTGTGGGGTCAGTTCTTAAGAACCATGGTAGCAGGGAAGGGAGGGGTGGGAGCGGGTGGGGGGTAAAATTAATAACAGAGTGTATGACAGATACCATTGCCCTGTGTAAATGCATGAACGCACAGATGGTGTGACTCTACTTTGTGTACAACCAGTGAAACAATAGCTGTACTCCATTTGTGTTCAAAAAAAAAAAAAAAAAGAACCATGGTAGCACATACTAATTATAGAATTGGTTCTTTAGGACCATTGCTAAACCCATCTGTGCTGGGATCTCCATGAGAGCTGAGGGAGAGAAGTTTCTAAGTGCATCTGACCTCTCTACATTACAGCTAAAGCTTCCAGTGGCACTGGTGCCCATTCAGCCCACAGAAGATGCATATATCAGTTATGGCTGCAATTACATATTTAGGTCAATAATCCAGAGACTTGATTGCTAGACATGCAATGCTAATCACTGTGACTTCAGAAGAGCTTACTGATATTTCTTGGTGCCACTTCGTTTCCATCTGTAAAGTGGGACAACAACTCACAGGGCTGTAGTAAGGATCACTTGAGTTAATCTATAAAAAAAGAAAAGAACAACTTGAGAGAAAGCAAAACACCTCATGAAACCAAAAATTCCAACTGCGTAATAATAGGATACTAATATCTGAGGACAGTGTTTCATATGTAATCAACATGACAGATGGTTAGCCATAATTTTACAGTTAGCCACAATTTTACAACTTTTCTAATTTATCTATGTATCCACCCATCTATCCATTCATTACTTATTTAGATGAGCACCTATATGGCATTATATAGGATATAGCAAAATTAAAAGGTTAATCCAGTATATGGTGAGACGGGCTGTGTCACCTGAGAAGGCTGGTTGACCCTCACATAGCTCCTTCCCAATGCTGAACTCTCCTGAGCCAACTGCTCAAGTTCACGATGAAGCCCAGTTCAGAAACCTGCTTCACCAGAATAACAAAGGAGATCTATGAGTTTTCTCTCAGTGATCACCAATTTCTAAACAATACTGTTTTCTTCCACTGCTCATTAGTTTGTGATCTGGGAGATTCTGGCTAGTCCAGCTTTCCTTTTATAGCTGCATCTGAGAACCAGACTGTAGTCAGGTATTGGATAGTGGTATGGAATCAGAAGTGGCAACCAATTCTTTGATTTGGATATTCAAGGGCATCCAGCTTATGGACCCAGTGCAACCTTTTCCACAAAAGGATGGCACACTTAAATGGTATCAGACTGATCTAGTTCTCAAGCCCAGGGCTACCCCTCAGTAGTTGGGTGATCTTTTATCCATGTGTAAAATAGATACTGATAGAGCCTACCTGGTAGGTAGTTGTGAAAAAATAAATGGAAATTTAGCAGAGAAGTCAGTAAAGGCTAGTCATGATGAACTATTTGCATTGAATATCTGATATAAGTATACCTGGTCACATTTATTCACTCGTTCATCCAACAGAAGTTTACTGAGTATCTACAATGTGCTGGTTCCTGTGAGCAATATGGACACTGTTCCCGTGCTGCTGGAGCCTGTTCAGCTTCATTTAAGCAACCCTGGGAAATGGCTGATCTGATCTGGTAGTGGTGGTAGTGGGGATGTCTTCAAGATGTTGGGTATCTGACACATTTTTGTCCTTAGCCTTCAGTAACAGCAGCCAAACAAGGGGTAGCTAGCTGCCTTTTTCTGACTTTAAGTAAGTCCTAAGTCATTCAGATTCATAAGGATGGATGGGTAGACCCTTTCTTTTAAGGAAATAATGGACAAAGAATTTGTAGCCAGTTTTTAAAAACTACCACACCACCCAGCATCACAGACGGACTATCTGAATGGTCATTTCTGTTGTATTAGTCTTAAAGGAAATTTTAAGTCTTATAGGAGATTTTGATCTGCAGCTTGATATTTTCATTGTTCAAGTGTGAAGGCAGTCTTGCTTCTGGAATGTTAGCGTTCCCTCACTTTTGTTGCTTACATGTTTCACACATTGGATGTTGGATTCTGTGTTGATTTATCAACCATACAACATTTGCCAGCAAAGGGACAAACACTTTGTTTTAATCAGCTCTTTTGCTGCTGTGACTAAGAGACTGGATCAGAGCAATTTTAAAGTAGGAAGAATTTATTTGGTGGCTCATGCTTTCAGAGGTCTTGGCCCACAGAGAGCTGGCTCCATTCCTCAGGGGGCTCTAGGTGAGACAGAACACCATGGTGAAAAACTGTGGTGGGGGGAAGCAGCTCACGTGATGATCAGGAAGCAGAGAGAAAGACTCTACTTGCCATACAGAATATCTACCCTAAAGCCTCCCCCCCAATGCCCACCTCCTCCAGCCACACCCTACCCACCTTCAGTTACCACTTAGTTAATCCCCAGAAGGGGATTAATTCACTGATTGGCTCTCAAAACCCAATCATTTCTCCTCTAAAACTCCTTGCATTGTCTCACACATGAGCTTTTGGGGGACACCTCACATCCAAACCATAACACATTTCTTTCATTTTAAAATAATTTCTCTTAAGATATAAAACTTGACAGTATCATAATATTCTGTTCCTAAAGCAAGTATTCCACTGGGCTACAGAAATATATGGCTTCAATGTCACTCGTAATTTTAAAACTAACTGTGAGATATACTTCTGAAATCTCAGTTGGGCTTCTGGACCTCAGATAGTAACATGGTATTAAGCTAGAAAAAAATTAATTGCTTTCATGTTGTTGTTCCCTGCTGGTATGATTTATTTTAAATTCTTCTGAACTCAGAGACAAGGAACTATACTGTAATTCAGAAACTGACACATGTTGTTTTGCTCACATTTCTCTTAGATGCTCCAAATTCAAAGAAAAGAATTCTATGTTTTGGGAAATATTGGCTGTTGTAACATCCATTTTATCTGATGTGGCAGGAATTGAGTTATTACACATAAGTGAATTTTGTGAGCAACTGAGGTCTACCAGCCTGCATGACAAGTGTTTTAGGAAATGCTTATCTTCTTTCTGACACAAGATCTGTTTAAATACATCACACTCTTTTTTCTTTATCTTTTTTTTTTTTTTTTAAATGTAGGGTGATCAACCATCCTGGCTTGCCTGGGACTCTCCCTGTTTCAGCATTACATGTCCCAAGTTCTGGGAAATTACCCGACTTAAGCAAATTGGAACAGTTGGTCATCTTAGGAATAGATGTCAACTTGATTACACGGCTTTCTGATGGCCCTATGCCATCAGTAAGAACTTGCTGTGTTGAGAATTGTAACTCAATGATGCCCTCGGGATGACTGAGGTACATGGTACCATATTGACCCCGACTACCTGATGCTAGAACCAGGCAGTTATGCTTGTGTGAGAGGTAATACTCCCTTCATATACGGGCTTCATAAGCTTTCCCTCTATGCTACCCATTGGCCTTGTTGGACTTCAGGACTCTCAGGCAGGAATAAGGAGGTCACTGCTGTTTGCCTTCTAGACAAGTGAGGTCATTGTTAACAAAATAAGTCAATGAACAAAAGGACTTAGGACAGACAATTTACTTTTGAGTAATTTTAGTGGGAAAGAAAACTTGTCAAAGAAATTATTAAGGAAATATTTCACCCATAGCTTAGACCCTCAGGTAGAAAAGATTCATTTTTCATCCAAATTTTTGTCTATGTGTTTATTATTCTTAGGATTTCAGTTTAGTGAGGAATATGATATTACCCCAGAAGGAAGGTAATTAGTTTGGTTCTCCATGAAGAGGGAGACCAAGGAGACCAAGGAGACTTGAGGAAAAGAAAGAGGTACAAGCTAGGTCAGTTCTAGAGAGGTGAGAGGGGAGTCTCCTGAGGAGGATTCCGATGACAGAGAAAATGGGAGGGTTTAGCTGCACATCTCACAAGAGATATACCTAGAGAATAAGAAAGAGCCTTTCCAGAGTCCTCTTGTACAGTGAAATTCTTACTTGGTAGGGCCATGTTAGTGTCCTGCTCTCTTGATGATCTCCCTGCCTTCTATAGAAATATGTCAATAACTTGAAGAGGATGTAACATGAGAAAACAGGAGAAAGCAAAAAATGCCCTGAGCATCCTTGGTTTCCATTTAAAACTCTGTTTTGACTTTTTCTCCCCCTGTCTATTCCAGAGTGCTTTTCCTCATATGGATCCATGATTCCATTTAATTGTGTGTCTACTCGATGTAAGTTACAGCGCAATATGTTTTAGGGTTACAGAGGCATAGAGATAATTCTCTTCCTTAAGAAATGTACATCTGCACTCGAGAACATTATGTTAAGTAAAATAAGTCAAACTCAGGAATTCAAGGGTTATATGTTTTCTCTTATATGTGGAAGCTAGAAAGGAAAAAGGAAAAGAAAGGTGTTTATGTATGAGATTTCATGAAAATCAAGAAAAGGAACTAGGGGAGAGAGGAGGGAAAGGAAAAGGAAAATAATGGGGAATGATATAGACAAAATTGCATTGTTATATCATGTGCACATATGTGTATGCAACAGTGAATCCCACCATTATGCACAAATACAACACACCAATTAAAAACAAGGGGAGAAAGTAATGTGCCATCTAGTTTGGGAATGACATGTATAATTCAAATGCTGCCAGCAGCACTACCAACCTGTGCATGTGTATGAGGTCACATTGATAGTAGCACCCAAGTTTTGATAACTTTGAATTCTGTATTTACTCATGTGGGAACCTAGCTACCTCTTATAGTTAGGATTCCAGTAGGAAAGAAATGATGCATTTGGGTTAAAAAAATTAATATTGGGATTCTTTCTTTCTTTTTTTAAAATTTTATTTGTTCTAATTTTTAAAAAAACATTATTAATTTTATTTTTAAAATTTTATTTGTTCATTAGTTGTACATAACAGTAGAATGCGCTTATACATTTTGATAGATCATACATCAATAGGGTGTAATCTCTCATTTTTCTGATTACACATATTTCAGGATCACATTGGTCATGCAGTTATGCATGTACATGAGGTAATAATGTCTGCTTCACTCTACTATCCTTCCTACCCCATATCTCTTCCCCTCCCTTCAATGCCCTCTACCTAATATAAAGTAACTTTATTCTTACCTAGCCCCACCCCCCTTATTATGAATTAACTTTCCCCTATCAGGGAAAACATTTGGCCTTTGGTTCTTTGGGTTTGGCTTATTTCACTAGCATGATATTTTCAAACTCCATCCATTTACCAGCAATGCCAGAATTTCATTCTTCTTTAAAGCTGAGTAATATTCCATCATATATATACCACAGTTTCTTTATGTATTCATCTGTTGAAGGGCATCTAGGTTGATTCCATAGTTTAGCTATTGTGAATTGAGCTGTAATAAACATTGATGTGGTTGTGTCACTGTAGTACGTTGATTTTAAGTCCTTTGGGTATAAACCGAGGACTGGGATTATTTTTAAGAGATGTATTAAGGTTTAGAAAGAGTAATAAGAGATGGTACAGTAACAGAAACTAGCAACAGTAGGTACTGTTACGGTTTTGGCCTGAATAGGGAAAGAGGTGAGGGGCATCAAAATCTGGGGACAGAGAGACAGCGAGACAGTGAAAGCATGGGAGAGCTCACTCTATGGAAAAGAGTCCTCTTGTTCCCTTGCATGTCCCTCTAAACACAGGTTGTTCCCTGATTTGTGAAACTACCAAGACACCAAGGAAGCCCATTGGTGCAATCTGCATTGTCACCCTCTTCGGGAAGAGTATGGTGAAGAAAGAAGGGGTAGTGAGTAGATGTACAGGATCGAATGGATGATACCAAGCACACTGATTTCAGAGAATTCCTTAGATGATGCCCATTTCATCCATCCTCTTCTCTCCTGGCTTCCTTTGTTTCATATCCATGTCCTCCAAAGCTATCTAAAGGATCTTCACCATTGATACTCCTCCTGGGGCTGAAGTCCTTGCCAAAGGTGCACTCTTCCATTGCACCTGTGTTAGTCTAGGTCCTGCCAGAGACAGATATTAAGACAGGAAGTACTTGTGAGAGAAAATGGAGCTGGAGGATGCTGGGGGAGCTGTTGACCCTATGTGAAGGAGAGAGGGTGGAAGCGTTGAAGTCTGCCATGTGCTATAAGGAAGGATCATAAAGATTGTCAGGGAGTCCATAATAAGCCAATGTCACTATCGGAGAAGTCCTAGGTCTCCTTGAATGGACAGTCCTGACCACCCTGCCTTAGTCAGTCCTTGACTGGGAGAAGCCTACAGAAATGCGTCCTTAGTCAAATGTGGGAATGAATTTTAGGGTGCAGCAGCAGGCCCTTGATCAATTGTACTTTCTGTCATCAGAGATCTGCAAAGTGCATTCTTATGGCACCCCTGTGTTCCACAGGAATTCAGAATAGTGTTGGGATATAAGAGAAAAGGGTCAGAGAATGACCTTCTTCCTTGACTTCCTGAGTTTGCTTCATGGGCCTGCACAACAATTTTTTTTTACTGAGAATTTCACAAACAGAAAAAGCTTCCTGTGGAATCTTGTCAATGCCTGGGTTGTGCCTCATTGCTCTCCTTGGAGTGGCTGGGACAATACTCAGGATGCCTTCTGGGGAGCATTTGTCCACTTCATTGCATCAGAGACTTGAGTACCTGACTTTCTTTACTTAGATTTTTATATGAGAGAGGCCTTGGGGTGATTAGATGGAAAGGTGGGGCTTGTCTGGAGATTGGGTTTGCAAAGCAAACTTAGGTGTGGTGTACATTTGGGGCCTTGGGGTGGATTAGGAAGCTCCTCTCTGAGCTTCATCATATGGTATAACCACTGACTCTAAAGTAAGTTCTACAACTTCTCATTTTAGTTCTTTGGGCACGAAATGGCTCCTTGTAACTCATTTCTTGAATAATAAAGCTCAGTTGTTCACCAGGAAGTTCACAGAGCACAGAACCTAGAAACCAAAGTCTTGGATATCCATAGAATTCCTTTAGTCAACAGTAGAGGGATATTTCACCTCATAAGAAATTGGGGTCCTTTTAAGATGGGATCTTGAAGGATGGGGAAGAGAGGATGGAAAGGTAGATGTGTATAGCACATTAAAAATATATACAATGAATCTCACTATTCTATATAATTAATATGTACCAATAAAAACAAATTTTAAAAATGGGGTCTTGATAGCTAAGCTGTCAAACATAAATATAAATATCTACTATAAGTTATTTATCCAAGGAGAGATGGAATTAATATATGGAATTAATTAATTAATTAATGTGGTGCTAGAAATTGAACCCAGGGCCTTAGGCATGCTAGGCAAGTGCTTTATCACTGAACTATTTCTCCAGTCCTAATTTATGGAAATATTTTGCTGAAGTAGCAAAAAAGAAAACATGAGTTAAGTCTCAGGAGACCTATCAAGAGACTCTATAATAACATAGTATAACTATTTGATTATGTTTCTGTTTTCCTTGACAGACAGCAAGTACCATGAAACGGAAGTGTCACATTCTTTCAAAACAATTTTTGAATGCATCTAAGTGATTCATGAATATAATTTCTTTCACAAAAATAAAAAAAAAATTGTAGGTTGAAATCTTTGACTATCTCTGGTAAACCTGGTCTGTTTCCTCCTTCCCATTAAATGTATGGGGGAACACACAATTGTGGCTCAAATGATGCTGCTGGACCTGCATTGAAGGGATCCCTAGTGGAAATAAGGTTCAGCAGGCAGGCAGGCTTTGAAATTTTACTCTGATGCACATTTGACCAGGACACAAATGATTTAGGTGAGCTAATATAAGGGAGATTCCTCCCTACCACCCCAACATGGCCAACCACCCTCTCTCTACATTACTGGCTGCAATTCTACAGGAATCCTTTGGCTCATGGTTGGTTGCCAAGCTGTGCTAGACAGCAGAGTTGGTGTAAACTTCCACCTTCCCCAGGACAGTTGCACTGCTCTCAGAGTTGTTCTGTACTTTTGTGGATTAAATCTGATCTTGCCGCGGTTGTTCTTCAGATCCATTGATGTTCCTTGAAGGTAGAGACAAGACTATCAAATTCTCCCAAAATGATTCTTCTCCCAAAAGGAGAGGTTGGGGAAAGAGGATGAGAATATTTTCTTATCAGGTACCACATGAACAGGTGGTATAAATTGGAATGGTCGGTCGGACAAGGATGGAGAAGTCTGATGTGGACTAAGTTAGAAGATGGTATTGACCCTCCTAAGTCCACTGTTTCTCTGGTCTTTATTGCAAGTCAGTCAAACCAATGACAGCAACTTGTGGTCTGAGTCCTACTGGGAAGTGCTGGTATAAGTCAAGGACTTCTTGGTAAAGAAAGCAAAATAAGGAGGGAAGGTGAAAAGTGAAAAAAACAAAACGAGCCACTTGACCCTTCTGCAGAAGAATTTTGAACAAGTCACATCCTCTCTCCGCTTCTTTAGGTCTATACCACTATCACCCAGAGCACAGTATGTCTGAGTCACTCTTTTGAAGAGCCAGAGACCATTCATGAATGGAGACCAGCCCTATAGAGGACCTTTCCCCCGAGTCTTCTGTTTTGTCCCTAGCTTTCTGGCAAATTCTTTCAATCACTGAATGCCTGTTTGTCTCACTAG
Organism: Glaucomys volans; assembly: GCA_020662805.1. Classification (NCBI taxonomy): domain Eukaryota; kingdom Metazoa; phylum Chordata; class Mammalia; order Rodentia; family Sciuridae; genus Glaucomys; species Glaucomys volans. The sequence goes on from JAJEJO010001703.1 coordinate 444,099, forward strand.
GTGAACTTTTTATTTAGCAGTCTTTCTGTGGCACATGCAGTAAGTGTAGAAAAATGTAAGACTCTTATTCTTTGGTCAATAATGAAAGGCCCCAAGGAAAAAAAATCCTAAGTAGCTCATGTTAATCATTAAACATGCCCTATGGTCAGTTCTGAATTTCCACTCTGGCACACGTTTGGCCAGGACGCAAAGGAGTTAGGTGAGTTATAGTCCAACAGGAGCGAGTTGCCTGCATGGTAGCTGCAGGCTGGGCCCTCACTGGATCCTGCAGTTTTCGGTTCTTGGCAGAAAGAAACAAGATCATTTGGAAAGGAATGGTAAGTTCTCTCTTGAGTCATGACAGAAGCAGAAAAGGTACAGTTTGATTTAGAAAAGACCCTGCTGTCTGTTTTCTAGATATTGCATCTCTTGCTAATGTGGCGAACAAAAAGAAATGGTAGGGAGGTGTTTCTAAAGTTAGTCTGGTGGCTTTGTCTTTCAAGGTCCTAGAGGAAGGGAAGTTGAGAGGGGAGGGAGAAAGGAGGAGGAGGAGGGGAGAGGCAGAAGAAAAAAGAGAGAAAGGAAGAGAGGACTTGGCTAAAAGCACAATGCTCTCCTCCTCCGTGGAAGAAAACTTTCCAGTTGAAAGCTATAAAGGGAGATTAAGTTTATTCTTAGGAAGAATTTGTTACATTTATCATTGATATTACTATTCTATTTTAGAGGAAAAGAGATATTTAAGAACATAGAGTTTTTAAAGAAACCCAATGTGTAAAAGGTTATCTCCATTGTTCTAAGCTTGGGAGTAGACACTAAAATGAAATATTAAAATAATGCAGCCAGATTGAAAGCAGACTCCTCAGTACTGAGTTACTGTATTGGGTGTAACAAGTAAGTCAGATCCTGTGCTTTGGACTAAGTAGAAAATATTCTTGAGTACTAACCTCCATGCAGTAGAAGTGTTTCTGCAAATTCAATGTTTGTAAATTGAATTCTATTTCAAACATAGCTAAAAATGTAAGAAAGTTTTTATCTTAAAGGCACACTTAAAGAATCCACTTGGAAATTTAAGAACTCCTTTCATAAATGCAGGTAGCCTCCATCTATGCCCCATTCACTAATGACAAGGGCAGTTACACAGATTTTACCTGTTTTCTTAGCTCCTAGTACAGTGCCCACCCTCTAGTGGGCATACAATAAACTTTTACAGTATTGAGTTAAATATGTGATTTTTATATTTTGGGCAAGCTCTGGGTGTTCCCTAAGTCATGAGTGTGTTCAGCCAGGCTTCTGTGGATTCTGCCCATCTCACATGGATGGGAAAGCCATTTCTGTCAGATTAGGTAAAACCAGATTTAGGGTATCTGAAAATGCATTCATCAATTAGAATTTGCTTGGCACTGTGTGGTACCGTCACACTAACAGGTTTGTGGAAATGGAAGACTGGTCCTGGTCTCTTCAAGGAAGATACCATCACTGACTAGAAGACAAGGCCTGTGTGGGGCACAACGCTGTTTGGCCCAGACTCACAAGACATGTGCTAGAAGCTTGAGGGGAAGGTCAAGGAGACCTGGAGTGGCTGTGGAAGGGTTCAGTGGATAAGTTTCACCAGGGGAAGGACCAGGATCTCATAAGGCCATGGAGAAGGATTGGGAATCCAGGAAGGGATCAGTAGGAGTCAAGGCAGAGACTGATGTATGGATGTCTTTTCTGAGTGGCATGACAACAGCATCGCCAGTGCATGGTTCAAGTTGGAGAGTCATGTAAGACAGAGACGGGAAAGTTGGATGGGGCAAAACAAAATGGACCCCTCCATAAACTAGAGTTCTGATACCCAGAATTTATTTTTAAAATTCAGCTTTTGATTAATAATGAGTTAATTAAAGATATTATTGTTCACCTAGTTTAAACATACATACAATAAGCTGGTGAAACAAGGGAGGTTGGGTGGTGATAATATTTTCTAAGATTCTTAGATGATCCCTTTCTTCTGAACTTGGAAAGATGGTAGGTCCCTTGAAGACTCTAGGGTCATATTTATCTCATCTCTTAAAAAACTCTCACTTTAATACAGTGATAGTATATAAGGAAAAATAATAGACATTTAAAAAACTTTTTTATAAAGCTATGCTGCACCAATCAACACTGAAAATGCTTTTAATGCATGAGCAATCTTAAGATGATTGACTTAACTGGACATGATGGCTGGCTGGCTGCTCGTTGTGATGAGTATTGAAGTACTGCTTTTGGCAGGTGAGTAGAACATATTTGAATGGATTACAGATTAGAATTCCTTGGGAGTTATTAATAATTAAAAGATTATTTTGATTTTATACCATAAATATATACAATTTTTACTTGCCAATTGAAAACAAATTAAAAGCATTATTTTGAAAAAAAGGTGTTGAAGGATCTGCTTCTGGTTTTAAATTTTTTGTTTAATAATTTTTTTTCTGATTTACATCTGAGGTTATATACTAAATTGTTATGAATAGATATATCAAATTTTAGTGGCCAAAGCAGGTTACTGTCCTAGTTCCATAATAAATTATAACCTTCCTTTTGTAATTCCTTTTAGAGTTATATGATGTGATTCTTCTTAGATTTTACTGCCCTACCCAAGGGAGTAACTTTTCTTTTCATTGTGATTAATGACTGCTTATATTAAAATCTCCTTTTCTAAATTCTGTCGTCAATTTTCTTGATGAATTTGGTCATCCCCATCTGATCTGGCTGGGGCTGCCATGATGGTTATGCTATGTAATGGCTCCCCACCACCCTCAGGTGTTCAGTGTGTCACCTGCATGACTGAATGTACATCAAAGGCCCTGGTCAGTCACAGGTAGCTTGGCTTGGATTATTCTTTAATATTTCTGACATGGAAATGAAAACATGTTCTACAGGTAACAGTCTCCTTGCTGGCAGTCACTGAGAAGCTGAGTGATGTTTGCTGGATTCCTTGAAGTGCCTTTACCTGTGGCAAGACATGTACAGGATCATCATCAAAGATGGAAGGATTCATTAGGGTCAGGCTCAGCTGATGGTCTGTGTGTGAAAATCGATTTAGCCTAGCATGTGAAGTCTATACTGATTTTTGAAAAGGAAATTCTAGTGATGAATGATACTTTGTCCCTTTATGAACCATCAAGGCAAAAACAAAGATGTAGGGAAATTTGTATCCATTTAGAAGTCATTCTGAACACATATTCAAAAGCAGAAACTAGAGGACAGGGAACTAAGCAGGAAAATTGAAGTCTGAACAGCTTCTAGAAGTTTCTCTCCTCCCTAGGAAGTGGAAATACAAGAAATAAATGGTGATCCTTACATTGATTAAAGAGTGGGAAAAAGATGGGAGGTAGTACTGGTTCAATTAGGAACCAAATGTTTCCAAAGGAAGTAGAAATTTAGGATTGTCCTGGGATTTTGAATGTCTAAAATGAGAGGGATCAATTGTCCATAAAATGGGTGTCAGAAGGAGTGTTCCTCAGGTCTGGTTAGAAATGTAATTCTTGCATGAATATGTAACAATGAATAAAATTATTATATATAATTATAATGCATCAATACAAAAAGAAGAAATGTAAATTCTGAACCAGAAACTCTGAGGATGGGTCCCAATGATCTATGCTTTATCAGGCCCTTGTGATGATTCAATGCATCCTAAGTTTTGCTTTAAAATATTGGGGAATCTGACCTTCACCACCAGTTTTATCACTTATTTGCAGAACCATGCCTGGATTTATGTATTGAACCTGTAGAAGGCAGCCTTGCAGGGGGAACATGGATCACAGTCATTTTTGATGGTAAGTTTGGATTTTCTATTTTTAGACTAACAGTCCTAAGGAATATGAGTTTTTGTTTCCTTGTCTAAGGGCAGATAGAGGAAAGCGAGAAGGAAATGGGCAGGTTGATCCAGTTCTGTCTTTGCAGATGCTCGCTGTCTAATGTCCAGGGGAGCATACCTCACTACTACACATAGAAGGTCACTTTCCTGTCCTAGGCTGTGGGATGGGACTTAGGAACACTTAAAGAGACTATATGAAAGTGCATAGCATAGTCCTTGGCAATGTCTCTCCTGAGAATCTAGGCTATCTTCCTCACAGGCAATTTCCTCATTGAAAGCTTCTGAACCATGTGCTTAAGATGACTATTTCTAGCAACAAAGTACAGAGTAACTTTGAGGGTTGAAAATTCTTTTCTAGATTTAGGCAGACCTGAAGAGAGAAACCTTTTTTTTTTTTTTTTTTTTTTTTTTTTTAGTCAGCTCATAAATAAGAAAATTCCTTTTTATAGAAGGCACAAATGTCTTTGGAGATGAATATTAATTTGCTAGACAAACTGGGTGTCTTAGATTGCCCCCAAGTGGCCACTTTTTTTATTGCCCTGTATGAATTGCCATTGCTCAGCCTAGATTTCTCCATTACCTTGAGTTTAGGTTTGGATTCATTTGTCCTTTACCCTACCAATGGCTCTCAGCTGGAGATACATCTGGTGAACGTGGCTGCACCTACATTGCCAAGCATCCCCTGTGACGTTGTCTCTCCTGTGTTCCTGGATTTGCCTGTGGTGACATGCCGGACCAGGTATACCTGCCTGGAATAAGACCAGGCAGGATGAGCAGCTTTTGAAGACATATTACAACCTTTCTGCTGTGACCACAGTTAACGTCTATAGCTTTGGGGAAAGTTCTATGTGAATATGGTTCTTACTTGTTCCTGTCAGGGCTCTAGGGCTTAAGGGAAGATGAGAGAATGGGGAAGAATTTGGAGATATTTATGAGGGGCTGGATCATCATTTTATTTGTTTTGTCTACAAGGAGTTCTATAGCTATTAAGATTTCAACAAACAGTGCCATTCTGGAATCTAAACTACTCATGATTAGGAATACCAGGTTTGTAATGATTGTGCTTAAACCCAAAACCAGTTAGAAAGGAAATTTTTCTTTGGGTTCGGTTGGTTTGTTCAGTTTGATTTAACTTCTATTTAGAAAATATTTGCATAGAATTCCAGGTAATCTATTGTTCTGCTCAATTTTTGTTGGCCTATGAAGTTTATAGTTGTTCATTCCTTCTTTTTGTATATCTTAGAGGTGCTTCATGAGATGGATCTTTAGCAAAAAGGAAAGAACACTGTCATTTTCTTTTGTTTTCTGTTCCTTCTTTCAGGAAGACACTGTCTTCCATTTTCCCCTGTTGAAATCCACCAACCAGGGTACAAATGCCACCTCTTCCTTCATCATCCAGCTCAGTATCATCTTTCCCTTCCTTGACAGGGGCAGAAGGATCCCTTTTAGTAATCCACCTGCAGGATACATGAGTGCACACATGCTCTTTTGTGCAACTCATGATCCTGTACATAAAGGCACAGCATGTGTAGCCCTGTGACCCTCCTTCCTCTGCTTTCACCTGTGCTTCTCATGACACATCAGTTGCCCACTTGTCAGATTTATCATCATAGAATTAAGTGGTGATTAGTGATTATACATAAACCCAAACTTCAAGTTCAGGGGATGTGTTTAATCTCACCATCATCATCTTTGGGTGCCTTGGACAATATTTTACTAATAGAAAATGCTCATTAGATGTTTATGGAACAGACTTCCTTAGAGCACTATTAATGATTTACAAACTGAGATAATTTTTTCTTAGATTTTATGGAGCATTTGGGCATAGCCTTCCTATAGGTATTTGCCATAAAAAAGCCAAAGCTTTAGAGTTACATGTCTGATATCCTCAATCCCAACATACTGATAATTTTAGGATGCACCATTGATTTTATGTTACTTTTGAGAGAACAAATATGCTATCTCCCTTCTACTCATTGATTGGAAAATGAATGTAAAATTCAATTAACATTCAAGGGTGAGAAATGAACCTTGTCATCATTGACATGCTGTTCTATTCATTATCATGAAATGACATACCTGCTTTCTCTGAACAGTCATTGCAGCATTGAAATCAGCACTGGCCAATCAAAATATAATGTGACACAAATATAATTTAAAAGTTTCTAGTAGCATCATTAAAGTTAAAAGAAACAAGCAAAATTAATTTTAATATTTTATTTATCCCAATATACCCAGAATATTATTTCAATTTGTGATCTATATGTTACTGAGATACTTTCTATCCTTTTTGTACCCTAAGCCACCTTTCAGTGTGTATTTTACACTCATGGTGTACCTTAATTGAGACAATGCACATTTCCGATGCTCAGTAAGCACACAAGGCTAAGGGTAAACATAATGAGCAATTCAGATTTAAACATTTAAGGTTGTGCTAAAAATTTTGAGGGAGTTTGGTGAGGAGGCATTTCTTGACTGTAGCTTCCTTCTTGTTCACCATATTGCCCCTCTTTCAAAAATTCACATAGATGGTTGCCTTAAAGGGGCAAAGAAGCACTGTGGTATTCTTGCAGAAGAGCTCCAGGGCTCTCTGTTGGGTTCATGAGATGTAAATGGGCTGCTGCAATGATTATGAAGTCAAGAGGTTTTTTTTTGAGTAAAAGTGAGATCAATGCCTTTTATCAGATTGTTTGGGATTCAAGCCCCACTTTGCCTGAATCTTTGGTGTTCATACACATGTCTCAATCCATATGGAACTGGGACTGGCAGTTTTTTTTTTTTTTTAGTGGAAACTGGAGATAGATTATCAAAATCCCTTCCAACTTTTAAAATTCTATGAACCCATAATTCTAAGAAACAGAACACTTCTTAATTCAATAACTTCTAATGAGAACAAAAAATTTTAACTCCTTTTGCTGAAGGATCCATTATTTAAGGCATTTGATGATTCTGAGTGGACTGGGTAGTGAAACATGAAATATAACATGTTTGCTTAGCTGTTTCTTTGGTGTACAAATGGCATTTGAAGTGGTTATGTGAGCTGCTCACTTTGGAAATGCTTAGTTTCTGATTCATAAGGATTTCCATTTTCTGCCTTCAGATCTCTACCATCCAAAGTGCATGAGGGTCTGTATTCCCTGCAAGTGCGCACTGGGGGACAGGTGGCGGACATTCCAGGTCCAAGACCACAAGACAACTGTACTTTCAAGGTGGGTTCTAAGGATAAAGAATATGTGTCTGTCTAGGTGTACATGTGTTATCAACAAGCAAGTTATAGGTCAGCCAGAGAGTCTGTGTTGACAGAGTAAGAAGAAAGGTGGATGGTATTTATGGGGTTTCTAATGAAAGGTTAGTATTAAACCCCTGTATATCAGCATACAGCTATGTACTCTATGTATACAGTCTAATGCTCATATCAATTTTCTGAGGTGGCCATTTATTATTCTGCTTTTATAGATGAGCAACCTGAGGCTCAGAGAGATAAAATAATTTGCCTGTTATTCAGGTAGTAAATGGAACAACCAGAATTTGAATCTGCATCTAACTACATCTGCACCTCACTTGAAGTTCATAAAAGAGCGGAAAGATTACCTTTGTGGGTCAGAGTTTCATTTTTTACATGAGCTCGTGCTGATTGTAAGGATGATGAGGGGACTCAGAAACCCAAGTTCCCTGGCACAGGGACCTAACTTCTACCTCTCATTCTCTCTGCTTCATGGTACATTCCTGAAAGTCTTTCCAACACTAGAAAGGGCATTTACTGATGGAATTCTCTGTCATGTTCTAATAGATCAAAAAGAAGGGAGGAAGGGAGGGAGGGAGGGAGGGAGGGAGAGAGAGAGAGAGAGAGAGACAGACAGACAGACAGACATGGGGGTGGGGGAGAGAAGAGAGAGAGAGAGAGAGAGAGAGAGAGAGATTGTTTATGCTGGGTCTCAATTCTTTGGTTCAGTCTAAGGCTCATTTCAGATGAGTTTTACACTAACATGAAATATAAGGTGAGGCCCTTGTCTTCTAATAAAAAGCAGAGCTTTGGGAGTGCTGCCAATGACAAAGGGTGCCTCAATATTCTAAAGAAGACAATTTAGTGGTTCACCTGTGCTCCTTTAGAATTGTATGCTCCGAATTCATCTCTAATATGATCCTCTAATATGATGCTCATGTTATCTAGAAAATTTGTTTAGAAATTTGGAACTTGATGTTCATTCACACTCACCGATTTGTTTCTCAGATCAAGAAAATCTTGTTTTCTGAAATTTGGCTTGTGCATGTATGAAGTGGACAGAAAAAAGTTTACACCATTCTTTCTTATTAAAGAGCAGCATTACCATCCCTACGCTGTCTCAGGAAATTCAGCAAAAGAGAGAAGGCCAAGATGCTGCTTATTCTCCGTTCTCCTTTTCATCCCATGTAGTAGTTTTCTCCTTATTAAAAGAGCATCAAGGAGAGAAGGTGGGGGTGGAGAGTGAAGAAAACACTTCCTAAAATTGCACATTAAAGAAAACAAATCCGTCAGTGGTTCAACTAGCATGGTGAGTTGATGAAAAATCACCAGGGGATGCAGTTAATGAGAGGCATTCCAAGTTCAGTAAAATTCAGTGTGTCTCTTTGCTTTGGGACTAGGACTAGGGGAACCGTGCATATTAAAAATTAATTCCATCTTGCCAGTCCACTCCAAAAGAGCCTGCTGCGGGCACTGACAAGTTCGAACAACTCACAAAAGGTTTATTAAGCAGCTGGTGGCAGTGGCTTTATCATTCTATTCTGTGCCACCCCCCAACACACCACCACCCCAGTCTTGCCATTGCTGACCTCACTTGGGCTCGAGAATCAGCATGTGGGAAGCTTGATTTGGAAGCTCATTAATTTTTCACTGTCATGTATCTAGCCTGGTGGGTGACCAGGGGCCTATTTCTCTTAGAAATGTACCATTTTATGTTGTGCCAGTTCAGAGAGAATCAGAGAATCAAATGTGAAGCTTTTTCTTTTCTTTTCTTTTTCTTTTTTTTTTTTTTTTTTGGTTAACTTAGCCCCCTCCATCCCTCTCCTAGGGGTTTAGGGGGGAACAATAAAGAAGTCAGTACATTCCCCACAGACTTTGGTTGAAGGATTACAGACCAAGTGGTGGGTCTTAGATTTCCAATTGGAAACCGACAGGCATGCTTCCTTATTTGGTTTGAACTCAGTGGTTCCCCCATCTCCATTTCTAACGTGTGCAAGATGGGACAGTAACCACTGCTGTGCTTCATTCATGAGGCTCCTATGATAAAGTTCCAATTGAAATAACTTTGGTGAAAGGCCATCCTGGCTGCAGATGAAGGCCTGGCTGCAGTGCTTGCCTAGGAGGCTGGGATAGGGATTGAATGTTTGGCAGGTGTGTGCAGAACTGCATTAATTTTTATCTTTTGGTACAAACAGAGCCAACTCCTAATCTGTGAAGTCACAGCATTCTTATTTTGACCTCCTGACTGTACATATTTTCTGTGAACTCTTTTCTAACCTTTTTCTTTAGAGAATGAGGAAAATAACCTAGATGGAAGATTGTACAACCATGTGGATCAATACTTCAAACCTATACTTGACAGGCACCATCAACTTTGTTGAAATATCTGTTGATCCTCAATGTCTGTTGAGGGCTGTTGATTAACAACTGAGTTATTCTTTGGTGATATTCTTCCTGGGAAGGCAAACTCCTGGGGTGCTGGAAGCAGACCAAACAAAACCATTTGCTGTAGTTTGTTTTGCAAACTACACAACCTTGTAAGTTGTGTGGAAATGGAGGCAGTCTAGGAGGCCTGGGAATGTGGGGGTGACTAAGTCTGTTCCTGGGTGAGGCATTGGCTTATGGATCAAATCTTGGCTTCATCAGTCCATTCTTTGTGCTTCTCCATTTTTTCACACTGGTCCTGACATGATTTCCTCAGCAAGTAATGCACTAATCTTAGTTGAATCCAGATGATCATAGGTGAGATGGAATTCCTGAAATTTCCCATCCCCCGCTTTCTTTCCCAGCAGCATATTAGTCATCCCAGATTTGACAACTTCATTCATTCACAAAAATTTGAATATCTTCTACATACCAGGTATCTTCTACATACTATTGCATGGGATGCAATAGTAACTGAGTCAGGCATTGTCCCTTAAAATGGAGCTTGCTATCAACAGATGATGTGTTTCAAGAGGAGGGGGCATTGCAAGTTGTTTTGGAGTGCCATGACCAGGCAGGTTCCCACCTCTCTCTTCAATACCGATTTCCTCCTCATTGAAGAATGATTTGCTTTCCCTTTCTTGAGTCCTTGAGTCATTTTCCTCCCAACAGACATATTCCATTTCTCCAATGAGCACCACACTCATTTATATCTAACTCCTCACTTTTCGTAGCTTGCTGATCCCTTCCAAGATGTTGGCTGATAGTAATTTTTTGGAACACTTACAATTAAACAAACAAATTAATTTCTGGAAAAACAAACACCTTCAAGACTCAAAGGGATCAGATTACAATAATGGATTTTAAAGACTGACATTTCTGCATGATGGCTTGCCTACCTTTCCTTCTGGTGGAATATGTGCTTGGGTATGGCAGGTGGGTAGGCAGAAACAGGCTTACCAAGATTTGGACAACATGGGGCAGGTTAGAGAGCTATATGACATGACCAAATTCCCTTTACCTCTTCTGTAGAAGAAATTGACAGTATCTGTCATCTCTGCTTCATGGAAATGAGGATAAAAAGAAGTAGGTGTGAAGGTGATTTGAGGAAACATATCTATTCCCTATGTTAGACTAATGCTTTATGAGAAATGGCTTGTGTCTCTGGTGTTCATGGATTTTAAATATGGATATTGATATGAAATATTCACTTGTGATGATATTTTCTAAACAGTTTTCTGAGGCACGGACACCCATTGTTTACCAAGTTAATCCACCAAATGGAGTTCCAGGTAAGAAATCTTCTATTAATATGGGAATAACTGTGAAACCCTTGGCCAAAGCTTGTTGCAAATGTGCTGCCTACATTGGTGGTCTCTGTAAGTGGGAAAAAATAAATTCTTCTCTGTTATTGTTTTGAAAATAAGTGTCAACATCTGGTTCAAAATCAGCCTGGTTTGGTTTCACCTCTGGGCACTTTTGTTCTATTACTTCACTGATAACAAAGGAAAGTCCAAGGTGGTAAGAAAGAGGTCAGTGAAACCATACCAACTGAAAAAGAAAATAACCATTGAAACCCCATAAAGAAATAACCATTGCTCTTCACTTTATATCATCCACGTAAGAACAAACCCTAACTGAATCCCAACTGTGCTCCAAGTTCCATTCTAATCTCTTCATATGTATTATCTTACTAGACTTTCACAGAAACCTGATGAGATAGGAGTTACTATTATTTTCATTTTGAGATGAGGAAATGAGGTAGTAGGAGATTAAGTGAATTGACCAAAGTCATATAGTTAATGAATGACACGGCTGAGATTTGAGCCCAGAAAGGCCCATGGATCTACCATTTTGCCTTGTGTTTCTTTGTGCTGGATACCACTTGGAAGGCCCTGAACCCTGGGAATTTGTTTACAAGTTACAAGTTAGAGAATTTATAAAGCAGACACATGAAGATTAAGAGGATAGAAGAGAAGAAGATTGTGTAAAGCTATGGGATTTACATAAAAGGAGATGGGATTACAATTGAGAAATGGATTCAGGAATTGCTAAATCTGCAGGTTATATATAGTTTACTGTCATATTCTTGGCAAATTTATACTATATTCCAGGGTTTCCATTTTTTCAGTGTTTCCAGAATGATATAAGTGTGAGAATATAAGTTGCTTTATTTTTATAAATGGTTGTTTCTAAATGCATAAACAGATCTAATTGTTTTGATTGGCTTGACTGGCCAAGAATGTCAAAATGAATATTTAAGTTATGGAAAAGTATTTGTATATTTTGTGTGTTTGTGTATGTGTGTGTGTGCATGTGTGTTTAGACACATATTTTGTATATGTGTATTTAAATTATATTTCAAAGAACATGAATTCAACATTATCTTACTCCTGGGTTTGTCACAGATCTGTTCCATTTCATTGGTGTGAGCAACCAAGATGTGATGTTTTATTAAAAAGAGATGAGATCTGTGAAAATCACATGCAGACTTTTGGGTCCCTGATGCTCCAGTATTAGAAAGCTCCTGTTTAGATGGCAGAAGTCTTGTTAAAGTGAAGGATGAGGAAGGAGTCAGCCCTTAGAGGTGTGAAATGGGTTGTCAGTTGGCACCCGGATCTGTCAAGCCCGTTTCTTCCACCGAGGTGGAGTTCCGCACACTGTGTCCTCCACCTTCTAGGGGAACGATTGGTGGTTGGCCGGGCTGGAGTGGTCCCTCCAGGCAGCATTCACACGGCTGCAGCTTTGCAATCACTTTCCAGACGATTAGTCTCATTTCATTTGGGAAGTCTGCCCAGAGTAGCAGCTAGGGAAATGGGGAAGGGAGGTAGGGACAGGAGAGAGGATGCTTTATGAGCAGTTAGATTTTGATATGTGGTGGTTAACAGTCCTTCACTGTGACAGAATCTCCTTGGCATAGTAGTCTGGTTTAGCCATTCATCAACCTCAGTTTGGCTTCTTTGTTTAGAAACAAAACAAAAATTCACAGGATTTCCTAATTTCTGCAACCTGTTATTTCTTTTTAAAATTGTGCCTATCAGAGCTAGAAGTCATGCCCATTAAAGATAGGAAATCATTAGTTCAGCTATATTAAAGTTGAAGAGAATTATTCTGCCAGTTTTTAGCAGTCTCAAAGAACTTGAGGCTTCACACCCCTGGGAACTCTGGGATCTTTGTCTAAATCTGGGTTCCTGCTCTTTCTACCCATCCATCTGTGGGATGGCTTTAGGACCACCCTAAAGGTTCCTATCATTTCAGTGCAAGTCATTTGACGATTGCAAATGAGAGTCACTTCATACATAACACACAAGCATGGTATTAAGGGAGAATGTTGGTGATGTTCTTTGCTGACTTTAAGTGTCCAAGAAGAGACTCAGAGTCCTCTGGATTTGGTGACCTGATGAACCTCGGAGGCACCCTTTTTCCTTCGCTTTATAAAATTTTACTTCACCAATCAACATCACTCTCATCTCTAAACATTTTCTGTGATGCTAGAAGTTCACAAGATAGATGATTAGATTCTCTATTTGGAAGGCACATGCATCCAAATAATTGTGGAGTTGTGTGGTAAATTTTAACTATATCACTTTGCTAGGGTGTATTTACCTAAAACTTTGTTTTGTGCAGTTCCAAAAGTCCAAGTTTAGTTTTCTTTCCCAAGTATGAAATAAATCAGCTTATGTAGTATCTGGCAGGAGCTCCCAAACTCTTTCTGAGAAAGGGCTGCATTAGATTTCTTTCCCAACTCCTATGAGCCCTGGTGCAGGAGTGGCACCGAGTGCTCCCTGCTGAGAAGGCATTGCTGATGCTGCCCCTGCATTTCTATGCATTCAAAAGGGAGCAGATTAAGCAAAAACTTGCTATCCAGTGGAAATCCTTGCAAAGAGCATAAAGGAGGCCCAAGGGTAGAAGTCATCATTCATAGACTGGTGTTAGGCAGACACAAACTGTTTGCATAGTTCCAATTTGCTTTATGTACTTTTTTTTTTTTTTCTCAGAGTCAAGGCTTTTATTTTTAATAAGGGCCTCATGACTGATTACTTTATCATTAAAAATAAATATTGAAATAATGGACAAAATAAATAAAAGTAGCCTTATCTGAACAAATATAATTGTTAGTTGTATTTTCAAAAATATTCCCAAAGTTTTGTCCTTTAATCCCACATTCTTTTGCAGGTAAATCATTTCAAAATTTAAGTCAATTGTTAATCTTAAAGAGCACAATAAATAAAATACTTCCTCAAGCTTCTAGAATTTTTATTTTTATGAAACTTCTTAAACTTTTATTTTTATGGACTGCATTTTGATTCATTGTACACAAATGGAATATAATCCTTCATTTCTGTGGTTGTACAAGATGTAGAACATTGTGTTGTACACATTTGTGCAATCATACATGTAGATAGGGTAATGATTTCTATCTCATTCCACTATCTTTTCTTCTCCTGTCCCTCCCCTCTCATTTCCCTCTACACAATCCAAAGTTCCTCCATTCTTCTCTTATCCCTCGCAACCCTCCCTATTATGTACCATCATCCACTTATCTCTTTTTTTGATTTAGGGTCTCACTATGTTGCCCAGACTGATCTTGAACTCTTGGACCCAAATGATCCTCCTGCTTCAGTCCCCCAAGTAGCTGGGACCCATAGGATTGTGTGATATAAAGTCCTTCATATTACATGTTTATTTTATTCTTTTAATTGATACATCAAACTTGAACATGTTTATGGAGTATATATACACACTGTGCTATGTTCAAATTGGGGTATGCCTATTTAGCTCCTCAAACTTTATCATTTATTTGTGTTGAAGACATTTAAATCCTTTCTTATACCTTAAAAAAATGCAGCACATTATCATTACATGCGGTCACACTACTGTGCAATAAAACACCAAAACTTATTTTTCCTTTTTAACTGTAACTGGGCTCCAGCTGACCAACCTGTTCTCAAACCCTCCCTTCCTGACTTCTCCCAGCCTCTGGTAACTACTATTCTACTCTCAACTTTTATGAAATCAACTTTTTAACATTTTACATATGAATGAGATCACTTTTTTATTTTAGCAAACGTCCCAGGGAAAGTCTTATGAAGATGGGACACCCCATTGCATATTGTTCTTAGATCCCACTTTGGGTGGATGGTCTACAGGAAGCCAAGGGAAGGGATCAGGGAAGTGTGCAGAAACTGGTTGCTCCCGAAAACTTCCCACTTTATGAGACCATGAAGACTCATTACCCCTTCTATACCCCATGCATAGATAACTAAGTCTAATTGAAATAATTGGTTATTGTAGCCTTTCTAGGTAATAATATTGATCCCTGGATATACCATTGACTTTATATTATATAGTTTATTTTAAAAGTATTACTTTAATGCCTCATGATCAGCTTTGCCACATTGGGTATATGTGTGTTATACAGGTTGTATATTATATATTAATAATTTAAGCTAACTACATTAAATCTTTAAAATTCATCTTAAAATTCTTCTTAAAATAGGAAAACTAATAGAGGTATATGGTCGGATTATCACTGGAAGGTTGGAGACCTTTGATTTTGATGCTGAGTACATTGACAGGTATGCATGTTTTTATTTCTGTGTTCAAACAGTTACATAAATGCTGGAGGACTTCCTGGGGCCGGCTTTCCCAATAGCAATAAATTTCAAGCAACTGGCACAAAATTGCTATTTTTCTCTTTGCAGTTTATGGTCCCTGGTGATCTGGGCTTCAGCTTCGACTTTGTTAATGTAATTGTGACCGGTTGATTAAGTTGGTCCATTTATTTACTGACAACTATCACTTTAGGCTCAGTGTGAGTTATACTGTAGTTACATCCATAGATTTTTTTCTTTTCTCACTAGTTTTTTTTTTTTTTTAACTCTTTCCCTTTTTCCCCTTATCTCTCAGGATAAAGTAAATTCTTTATAAAATGATAAATGAACCCAAAAGCCCATTAAAATTTTTGGTTTAGTTTTTCCATTTGTGCATTTAGAAATGCTGTTAGTGGGATCAGAAGAAAACATGGACACAAGTTTTAAAAGTCATTGAATTTGTAATGTTCTCTGGAAATGATTAGGATGTCCATACCACTTTCTCATTGGCGAATCATTAAGTGGAAAAATTACTATTAAGTCATTCATTCTGGGGAAAGATCCACACAAGACAGAGAGTGTTGAAACTGGGGAGCTTGTGGGAAGTGCTAAGCACCTATCACCATTCAACAAAGGAAGCAATCCCAGTGAGGATTTGCAAGGAAGACAAACCATATCCTCCCACTGCTTCCCCACCTGTACAGAGCCTGGGTCTAATTATTCCTTCATACTGGATGGATTGGAGGCATTCTCCTTTGTTCTCCATCTCTTTGGTTCTGTTCAGCATTCCTGGCATTGAATAATGGTCAGCTCGTCTTTTAAGGATATTATTCTTCCTGTAAAGGATAGAGATTCCAAGGACATACTTGACAGTGTGCCATGTTTACTACTTGGGTCCATCTCAGTCTTGGTCTAGGATCTAGTCTTTAAGATATGGATAGCTCTGTAGGCCCAGTATGGCCAGTGTGGAGATAATGAAGTATGTTTTGGGGGAAAGGGCAGATGCTCCCTCTGCAGTATGAAGGCTTGGGCCATGAGGACATCACTAATTTCTGGCCAAGAATTTCACTCAATATCCCTTTAGGACACAGCCCTTAGGCCCCAGCCATTGTGTCCACGCATCTGAAGGAAAATGTACGTAACCACATGTCCTCCGGAGTTTTGGCAGGAATATTTGCTGGGATCACCGCACTACTGTCTCTTGACTTTTGTTTCCTTTTCTTATCCAGTCCATTGATCTTGGAAGCTCAAGGAGACAGATGGGTCACTCCTTGCTCTCTTATTAACAGGCAGACGGGAAGCCAGTGAGTGTCTTTCTTTTCTTGCCAATGTGTATGTTTTTAGGTTCTTCCTTATGGATATAGCACACACACCTTTTAAAAATAGAAATCACTCATAACTGTTAACTGATTTTTTACTTAGACTTATTTGAAAGGACACAGGAATTGATTCAAAATGTAAATTCAAGTGGAATCTAATATTTTGTAAAACTTTCCTTGAAAACGAATAGCCAGTACTTACTAAGGACTTACTCTAGGTCAAGGCTTGCTCTACTGCTTTTATGTCTAAGTCACTTGATGATCTTGTGAATATGTATGCTAGTAGTCTGTTTTTATGGATGAGAATGCTGAGGAACAGAGAGGTTGAGTAATCTGCTCAAAGTCTTTCAGAGCCAGTGGCAGAGCTATGACCAGAGACCTGTCTGACTAACCAGCCTCTAGGATTCATATTCTTAGCCACTGTACTATCATGACTAACCCAAAGACAAAAACAACTTTTTTTTTAAAAAAATGAGTATCTACATGCTTCAGTTCATATAACTATCTTGCTGGATTTTTACTTCACCTTGAACTGGTTGAGTTAACTTCCTTTGAGACTCTGGCAAAAATTACATTCCATGGCTTAGCTTTTTGGGACTAGTGTTTAGTAGATCAAATTTTATTTTGTTTTATAATGTAGTTTCTTCCTAAAGTCTCCAATTCATTTGCCCAGGATTGTCCTTCTCAGGGTTCAGACTTTTTAAAATAACTGTTTCGCTATAGATTTTATAAAGGACCAAATGAAAGTTAGGAGTAAGTTAAATTTTGTCTCTCATGCCATGTTTGGTAGCATTTGTATGGATAACTAGTAGTAAGAACTTGCCCAATGAGCTTGTGATAACTTCAGTACCCATCAATTTTCTCTGGCTAATTCACCTTTTCTTTTATTTATTACTTTGCTGGTTGAAACGTCAGAACTTGTGAGCTGGCTTGTCCGGCATTCTCACCTGTTTGTCTTTTCTTTAGCTATCGGTCTCAGGAAGACCATGGTCTTGGAACTCTGCAGTGCCGTGTGGAAGGCGATTACATCGGTCTGTTGAGAAGTGGCATAATTTCAAAATCTTACCCATTTCATTCTCTGTATTCAGAAAAGACATTTCGACAATTGGTTCTCATGAAAATAATAGCTACCATTTGTTAAGAACCCCCTAAAACACACCATGCAAAGCAGCTTATATAAAAACTAACTTGATCCTCACAATGAGCCTGTGAAGTTGGTGGAATTATTTCCACTTTATAGGTGAGAAAATTAAAGCTGGTAACAGTGGATCAGGACTGAAGTCACGCTCAGTCTAAAGCCAAGCCTAGGTTCTTAGCTGCTACACCATACTCTATTTGTCCTTCTATTGTTGAAAATTCACATTGCTGATGGTGCTAAGCCTGAGATATTTATTTTGTGCACCATCAAAGAAAATACAGGTTTGGGTGGTAATATGATGACTTTGGAAGCTTGGGTTTATGGTAGCAACAGCCTGACCTAGGAGATTCATGCAGATCCCTGTATTAATGTCTGTTCCTTTGTGTTTTAGGCTCCCAGAATGTCAGTTTCTCAGTATTTAACAAAGGAAAGTAAGTAACCTGGAGTGGACAAATTTGTCATAATTTTACATCACCTATTTCTCTCATCTTCCTTACTTTTTTTTTTTAACCTTTTATATTGGAAAGTTTCAACCATTTACTAAATAGTATAATGAAATAGCATAACAATTTCTTCTACTTGGATGAACATAATTGCATCCTATGCCTGATCTAGAGGCATTGTACATGATTTAATGGGGTGGTGCTGTAGAGTTTTGGAAATTACCTCTTAGGGAATCTCAAAGTTCTGTAAATCTAACACCGTCCCACATGCCTTATGTGGATACAGTTTCATGAAATGCACTGTGCATTCCAGGAATGACTTCTTCAAGATGGAAAGGGTCCAAGTACCATCCAACTTTGGAGAGAGAAATTATTGTTCTGGATTCTCATAGGCCTTACTTCATGTTCTGATGCCATATGATTTGCTAGGTACTTCCATAGAAGCATATTTCCTAGCTGATATTAAATTCATTGTGATGATAGTGACATGTTACCTATAGCGACACAGCCTAAAATGTGAATGTTTCTTCTTCTTTCTCTCTCACTTTGTCCCAAGAACACAACTAGTGTCTCTCTGATATCTACTGCAGGCCAGCACAGTATTGGCCCCCTTCACCTTCATCATTCCATTTAGTGCTTGTGACACTTTATAAAGTAGGCCTAATTTTGTAGATTAGAAAACAAACTTTGACTTATTGGTATTATTCTCTGGAGTTCAAAGAGAGTTGATATTTAAACTGTTCTTAAGGTCACTTGAGTCTTTCCATGATCTTCCTTTTAGGCAGCCAATGGTGTTTTAGGCAGATGATGTTCTACAACAAAACATAATTTCATTTATTTGCAGGTCAATGGTGCACAAAAGTGCCTGGCTGATCAGTGCTAAACAGGACCTCTTCCTGTACCAGACACACTCAGGTACCGTGTCCCTGCATCTTGTATGCCTCATCCCTTCCATCATGCCTCTTTTTTCTGGCAATCTCTCTGTGACCATTAACACCTGAAACTGTCCCGGTCATCGTGGATGTTTCTTTGGTTTTGGTTGAGATTTGTTTCTATCAGTGTCAGCTTTAGTTCCTACAATCATACATTGCTATAGAAGTGCCTCAGTAGGCAATTCATTATTGTATGAAAATCGCAGAATGCACCACAGTGCTAGATCAATCCCACAGAGTGACTTCTTGATATAATCAAGAGATGACCTGAATGTAGAGTTGTAGGAGGCTGCTGCCAGTGTAGCCAAGTACACTGTTTTACATAAACTTTTTGTTTTGTAAGTATAACTATGTTCTAAAATAACAATGAAAAGTATGGCATAGTAAATACACCAACCAGTAAAATCATCATTACTTATTATTATCATATATTATTTATTATTATCTTTCATTATTGTTATTATCAAGTCTGGCACATAATTGTATGTGCCGTACTTTTATAGGACTGGCAGTGCTGTAGGTTCATTTATATCAGCATCACTGCAAACATGTTAGTCATGCATTGTGCTATATCCTTACAAGAGCTGCCATATCACTAGATGATAGGAATTTGTCAGTCCTATTATAGTCTTATGGGGCCATTTTTATAGATGTGCTCTGTTGTTGATCAATACATTGTTATGGGGCTCATCATGCATATTAAAATAGGCTGCATCATAAACTTCTATCCAAAATCTACAGATACAGACTGAATGAAAGAAAGGGAAGTCATGACTTGTTCTATGTTCTGAAAAATTACAGAAAAGAGGTAGCAATTAAAAATCTAAGAGCACATCCTTCTAGTTGCTCTAATAGCCCATCTTTGAGTTCACTGAATAACTTGCTGATACTGCTGTTAAGCTATTGCATTCGATTCAATGGGTAAACCCTCATACTGGAAAATGAATGCTGACAACTGGAAATTTGCATAAAATTGTGAACTCAGTTAAGTAGTAGAAATAAGAATACCTTATTCTAAATAAGAATACCTAGATTCTAGGGTTCAATACAATCAAAAGCCACTGCAAATATGTCTAAGTGACTTCAGATTCTGGAAGCAATCAATATCTACCTTTGCAAGCCAAGCTTGGTGGCCCATGCCTGTAGTCCTACCACTTGGTAGACTTAGGTGGGAGAATCCTTTGAGTCCAGGAGTTTGAGACTAGCCTGAGAAACATAGTGAGACCCCGTCTCAAAAACAACAACACGAAACTCAAAACTTACATTTGCCAGAAGTGCAAGATATTTCACAGGCCATTGGATAAATGCCATTCACTCTTTAGATAGCCTATTCTGCAAGGGCTGCATGTTTTAATTTAATTTTTTAAATGGTTGCACATTAACTATAGAGAATAGTGGGTTTTATTGCAACATATTTGTACATGCATATAACATAACTGAATCAATTTCACTCCTCTTCTTGCCCTCCTGTCCCCTCTGCCCTGATATCTTTCCTCTACACTAATGGTTTCTCCTCTACTTGCTGAATTTTACCCTTATCTTTTCTTTTCTTTAAACAACACAACTAGCATGTTTGAGGGTAAATTTGAAGAAACATCCAAGGTGCTGTTTACAGTGACAGCATAAACAAAAATGTCGGGTCCCCATTGAGGGTTTTAAATACAATCTCAATATTTTGTTAACTAAATTCATTAACTATGAGATAGGTAGCATTAACTTCATTTATCAGATGAGAATACAGATGGAAAGAGTCAAAGTAATTTATCAGAAAGTTCAAGTGCTAAAAAATGCAGATAATTCCAAATCTTTTTTTAATTTGTTCTTTTTAGTTATACATATTAGTAGAATGTATTTTGACATATCATGCATACATGGAGTATAACCTCCCATTCTGTGGTTATAAATGATGTGAAGTTACACTGGTTGTGCATTCATATATGAACGTAGGAAAGTTATGTACAATTCATTCTACTGTCTTTCCTGTTCCCATCTCCTTCCCTTCTCCCCATTACCCCTTGTCCAATTGTGTGAACCTTCACTCTGCCCCCCAACCCCCACATATTGTGAATATATATGGGGGGGAGAAGATGTTTCCATATCAGAGAACATTTAGCCTTTGGCTTATTTTTTGGGATTGACTTACTTCACTTAGCATGATAGTCTCCAGTTTTATCCATTTACTGGCAAATACCATTATTTTATTCTTCTTAATGGGCTGAGTAATTGTGTGTATATACCACATTTTTTTTTTATCCATTCAAATGTTGAAGAGCACCTAGGTTAGTTCCATTGCTTAATTGTTGTGAATTGAGTTGCTACAAATATTGATGTGGCCGTGTCACTATAGTATGCTGATTTTAAGTCCTTTGGGTATAGGCCGAGAAGTGGGATAACTGGGTCAAATGGTGGTTCCATTCCAAGTTTTCTTAGGAATCTCCATATTACTTTCCAGAGTGGTTGCACCAGTTTGCAGTCCCACCAACAATGCATGAGTGTACTTTATTCCCACATCGTCACAAACATTTATTATTTGTATTCTTGATAATTGTCTTTCTGACTGGAGTGAGATGGAATCTCAGTATAGTTTTAATTTGCATTTCTCTAATTGCTAGTGATGTTGAACATTTTTTCATATATTTGTTGACCATTCATATTTCTTCTATGAAGTGTCCATTTAGTTCCTTTACCCGTTTATTGATTGAGTTATTTGTTTTTTTGGAGTTAAGCTTTTTGAGTTCTTTATATATCCTGGAGATTAATGCTCTATCTGAGGTGCAGGTGGTAAAGATTTTCTCCCATTATGTAGGCTCTCTCTTCTTGTTCTTGAATGTTTCCTTTGCTGTGAAGAAGTTTTTTAGTTTGAAAAGATCCCATTGTTGATTCTTGATTTTACTTCTTGCACTTTAGGAGTCTTGTTGAAGAATTCAGTTCCTAAGCTGACATGATGGAGATTGGGCTTATTTTTTCTTCTAGTAGGTGCAGGGTCTCTGGTCTAATGCATAGGTCCTTGATCCACTTTGAGTATTGTGCAGGGTGAGAAATAGGGGTATAATTTCATTTTACTATATATGGATTTCCAGTTTTCCCAGCACCAACTGTTGAAGAGGCTATCTTCAATGTATGTTTATGGTGCCTTTGTTTAGAATGAGATAACTGTATTTATGTGGACTTGTTTCTGTGTCTTCTATTCTGTTCCATTGGTCTTAATGTCTGTTTGGTGCCAATACCATGCTGTTTTGTTATTAAAGCTCTGTAATATAATTTAATGTCTGGTATTGTGATGTCTCTTGCTTCAGTTTTCTTGCTGAGGATTGCTTTGGATATTCTGGGCTTCTTATTTTTCCAAATGAATTTCATGACAGCTTTTTCTATTTCTATAAAGAACGCCATCAGAACCTTAATAGGAATTGCATTAAAATCTGTATAGTGCTTTTGGTAGTATGGCTATTTTAACAATATTAATTCTGCCTATCCAAGAACATGGGAAATCTTTCCATTTCTAAGGTCTTCTTTAATTTCTTTCTTTAGTGTTCTGTAGTTTTCATGATAGAGGTCTTTCACCTCTTACATTAGATTGATTCCCAAATATTTTATTTTTCTTTAAGGCTGACAATTCCAAATCTTATGTGCATAATCAACATGCTCTATGAAGAATGCCATCCTTGCCATCCCACCCCAAGCTTCTCTGTGATCTGCAATCACTGTGAACTCTGGCATTGCTGGATAGACTGGAAGAATGTCTGATTACACAGCTATTTTGTATTTCCAGGGCCAAAGTCTCTTTTAATAAGGGCTCTCAGGCCAGAACTTTTTCATAGCCGAAGAGGCTAGGGGAGAGCAGAGATGGACAACCCCGAAGAGCCCTTGGATGGGTACTTTGAGGGTTGGCATTCAATCACTAGTCCAGCTTGATCAATCCAATAACCTTTCTTAGCCTCAATTAAACATCTAAAAACAGAACAATGTGGTGTTTTTTCTTCAACTCCAAAAATTGTCCAAAGAAGTTGATGAGCAAGAACTTTGGACTTCATCTAAGATTTCCCTCCCCTTCTCATTTCCATGTCCATTCAATCACTAATTTCTCCCAATTTCATTTCCCATATATTTCTTGAATATGATATATCCACTTTTTTTCCACAACCACTGTCTAATTCTGGGCCCTGTCATCTCTTGTTACATACTATGCTGCAATGGTTTCTAAGAGGCCCTTGCTCTGTCCTGTGTCCCTTGCTGATCCATGCTCTACATAGCCATCCATACCCTACGCTAGGCATATATCTGAATGCTTCTTCCCTGCATGACGTTCTATAAGGGTTCTCATCCCCTACAGGAAATGGTCCAGTCTTCTACTTCTACCTGGTCTGCTTCTCCAGCTCCATCTCTCCATGTATGTTCCAGCAACACTTGGAGACACTGTGCTTTTCTTCTCCGTATTCAGGTTATCACTTGATTTCAGTGTCCTTTCTTACCTTCACTGGTTCAATTCTGATTCATCCTTTAAGATTTGGTTCAGACTGGGCATGGTGGTGCATAGTGACCTCCTCAAAGACAGAAACCATGTTTTCTTCTTTATATCCCTAGTACCATAAATTAGGTGTTCTGTGAATGTTGAAAAATTTACAGAATATTGACAACTTCGTTAAAAGTTTAAGAACTTCCTAAGTTAATTTTGTCTGTAAGTTTGAATGCATATCAAAAGAACGTTAGCAGGGCATGGTGGTATACACCTGTAGTTCCAACTACTTGAGAGGTGGAGGCAGAAGAATCACAAGTTGAGGAAGAGTCTGAGCAACTTAATAAGATCCTGTTAAAAAGCAAAACAAAACAAAAACATGAAAATAAGAGAAAAAAGATAAAGAAGAAAGAATGCATTAATCTTTTCATATACCTAATTGGAAAATTTCAATATCAGTATAAAATGTGGTAAAACATTGGTTAAAAGGAGGAGGTTACTATTAGTGATACATTTTTATATTTGAGTGTTGGAGATCAGGTTTTGCCCCAATATACCTGCTCTCCTTTGTCTCAGGGACAAAAGCACTATGAAATATCCTCATCAATTTCATATTTTGAAGCGGCAGCCGTCCACGATTAGCCCCTCCTTCAGTTTATCAGAGAACACAGCTCCTCTTTTCCCTAGAGGGAGTGAAATTTTGAACAAAGTTTCATCATAGACGAGGAATGGATGAGGCGAAGTGGGGTTATGTGGCATATTGGGGTGGAGGAGCCAAACAACCAGGAGCATAGAGGTGGTGAGCAAACAGTGGGGAGCCTGCAATTCGTTCTTCTGCTTAGAGCACATCACAGAATCACCTGGGTGACTCCAAGCCTTGCCAGTGTATCCAAAGTTGGCTCCTCCAGGTGGTATCAACTGCTCTTCCTCACTTGTAAATAAAGTCCTTGAAGTTGACAGATTTCCAAAGAAAGCATCATGGTATACAGAAGCTGTTCCTGACATGATGAGTGACTGCATGTCCCCTCCATTTCACATATTGATCGGTATTGTATATATTTATAGTCTTTTCTTGTTGTGTGCATTTTAAAAATGATTATTAGCAGAAAAAATTTCAACTATTGCTGGACTTAGAAAGTTAGAGTAGAAAATAAATTATGATAGCTTCTATTATTATCTGATTATCTGGGTCATATCCTAATCTATATTTGGAAACTTACTTTTTTCCTTTTTTAATTTCTTACAGAAATCCTATCGGTGTTTCCAGAAACTGGGAGCCATGGGGGAAGGACAGATATCACAATTACGGGAGACTTTTTTGATGATTCTGCCCAAGTTACCATTGCAGGTAACTATGTTGGGATAGCTGAAAATAGTTCTCGGTTTCAAATGCTGTAGGACTTAACATATCCCTACAGCCTGGGGCTGTGGGGGAGAAGCAGTCTTTGCCTTTTCCATAGTATCATGTCACTAAGGTCTTTTACCTGTGTTTGGTTATGACCTTGTAGTATTTTGGTCCTGTTCCTCTGCAACTGTGTTAGGAACAGGATGTCCTACAGACACACATAAAATGCAGGGGCAATTTCCTCAGGTGTCCCCATCTTGGGGGCGATGAGAAGAAAAAGGTACAGTTGCCTATTCACAGAGGTCTATTTCTATTACAAAGCAAGCCCTCTCCTCATCTGCCCTCCTTAGCTGGAGTAGGTGGGCACTGGCTTTGCAGACTCCTCTGGAATATCCCCTGGAAAACTCTTTCATGGTACCTGTCTGGAACCATTTGTTCTGCCAGGTGGTCTGCTCCTCTGGTCAGTGACACCCAGGATGCAGGACAGTGTCCCCACACACTCCCATCACACTTACTCTCCTTGCTCAGCCCAGTGGTTCAGCAGCACATTCCCAGTGAATGGCATTGCATGGTGTGGCTATCTTTCTGGTTACCATGAGTTGCCCTGGGTGCTACTGCTCTGCACTCTTCATTGCCTGGTCTCCTTTTTTTTTTCAGTGCTGGGAATTGAACCCAGGGCCTTGTGCTTGCGAGGCAGGCACTCTACCAGCTGAGCTATATCCCCAGCCCACCTGGCCTCCTTTATTTGGATGACAACTGTTGGTATTCTATCCACATCTAGCCCTTTGGCCTAGGGTAGAACCCTATTTGCTTCAGTCTGGTCCTGCCATCATATTGACATATTTCTTTATCTATAGATCCACATCTGTATTTATATCTATGAAATTTTAAAAATTCTCTTTAGGCATTCCATGTGATATTAGACATGTGTCTCCCAGGAAGATTGAGTGCACCACCCAGGCTCCAGGAAAGGGTGCAAGGCTCACTGCTCCTCAGGCAGGTAAGAAAGTCATCAGGCTGTTCAATGAACTCTCCAGTTATTTGCCTAGTCACCAGGGCCTGGGGAATAGAACAAACATGTTTGAATTCTGTCTCAGCCACTTAACTGGTTAGCTCAGTGGGCTCTGGGTCCATGATACCATTTCAAAGCCTTCATATCAGGGAGGCTCTGAGCTTCATTCAGCTGCTTAGTGACATTGCACTCCTAGCCCCAGTCAATGTGTAGCCAGGGGATTTTAACAGAGACCATGATCCAGAAAGCATAACCACCACGTAGACACTAGCTGGTGAAGGAAATCTCCAAACTGCCTCCCTGCATCTGAGGGGTCAGTTGCTTGTTCTTTATCTAAGAAGATAGGAGCAGTGGAGCGTGCTCTTTTGTGCTCATAAGAGTACTATTAGATAAGGCAGGAGAGTGGGGCACAATGGGGTGCATTTAAATGTTGTTTTTCTCCCCTGTGGGAATCTGTCTGCTGCTTTCAAAAATAGGGTTGTATCTTAACATTGCCACTAGCATAGACCCACAGTGGGTAGGAATGGAGGAAGCCAAGTAGCAGGTGCCAACTGTCCCTCTCTGTTTAAAGCTTCCACCTCATAGCTGCAAGCACATTTCTGCTAAGCATTAGAATTGAAGGCTCAAGTGTAGTTGGGCATTAAAGGTGGTTGGCATGTTACCCAGCTCAGAAACACAGGCTGCACATCTGTGCACAGGGCCTGACCTAATGATTAAACTAGATGCAATGAGAGACAACTCCAGAGGCTCAATGCTTTCAAGAAGAGTTGCCTCACAGGGGAGGAAAGGTTTCTAAAGAAAGGCCACTCAGGTGTGAAAATGCATGCAAAGCTTTGGCTTGAGAATTTTCCAGCTTTTTACTTAAGGAAAAAGATCCACAGTTTTTACTTAAGGAAAGCTCCCATCCAAGGAAACAAAACTACTAAAACAAATAATTGAGAGAATGTGTGTTTCTTGTGTCAGGAAATACATAGGTTGCTCCCTTGTCGAGCATTTCCCACTTTAGCTGCTTGGGTAGGATAATTTCCTGAGAGCAGCTATTTTTGACAGTAGTGTCCTTTATGAAAAGCTTTTGAAGTTTCTGCCATGGAAGTAGGGCAAACTACTATGCAAAGAAGGGTTTTTCCACCATGGAGTGTGGTGGATTCTGCCTCTAGGGGATGTTTGGAAAGGTCTGAAAGAATTTTAGCTGTTATACTGTGGGATGGTGGTAGTGATATTGGCATCTGGTGGGTAGAGACCAGGGCTGCTGATCAGCATCCTGTGGTGTACAATACAGCTCCTAAGAGTTACCCAGACCTAAATGTCAACAGTGCTGAGGTTGAGAAACCCTGGGTTAAGGTAATAGTCTTAAAATAAGCTCTTAATTTTCTGTTTATCCCTTACCAACCTCTCCATCTTATGGAGGACCAACAGTAGTATAAAATAATAATAATGACCCTAGCCATCTCTATTGAACACTTACAACATTTCAAACTCTGTGTATTGGATGTATTTCCAGCTTCTTTAGTCCTGTGATATCATCTCTATTGGCTCCATCTTTATACATGAAAAAAATGAAGACATGGGGGGAGAGGCATTAAGCAATTTGTTCAAAGCTACATGTCTAGTAAGTGGGAGAGCTGGGATCTGAATCCTCAGCTAGGAGTCCAGAGCTTTCACCCTCAACCTGAGTCAGTATCCAATATTGATCACACATTTGTTTTGGCTGCAGGGTTTGCTTAATATAAACACAAATTAACAAGCACATCATTTAAAATGTCACATAATAGCAGCATGCCACATAATTGGCTCTGAGGTTGTAGCACTTGAAAAATTTAAGGATTGCCAGTTTTCTGGTAAAAGTGAATCCACTTATGGAATGGAATTTTCAGGCTGAACAGGACCTTAAGAGATATTGAAGTCCACTTGAGGCTTTG
The DNA here is from genome assembly GCA_020662805.1 of Glaucomys volans. NCBI lineage: Eukaryota > Metazoa > Chordata > Mammalia > Rodentia > Sciuridae > Glaucomys > Glaucomys volans. Next base: position 471,724 of record JAJEJO010001703.1, read on the forward strand.
CGAGGCACAAAGACAGGCCATGCCACAAACACAACCACTCTGTTCTTCTTCACTCATGCAAAGCATTTGTCTGTTCTGTTTGTTCCCTAGGACTCAGTTCTCTCCTGTAGAACTCCTGTTAAAAAGGGCTCCCCACTCTTCTCTGGTCCTCTGAGAGCATCTCTCTTTACTGTTTCCCATCAAGTCTCTCTTTTCAAGAGGTGGCACTCTATCAAAGGAATATTTTCTGCTCTCCAGAACATTTTTAGTATCTGTAGAGCCTTCCATCTGATTACTCCATCTTCTCAGGTGACTCATCTTTACAGAGTACCTGGGGTCATTTTTCACTCTATAATTTGAAATAGAGTAGTTCCCCAATTTGGGGAAGGATGCTCTCTGATGGTTATGAGATATATATGTCTTGCAGGCAATCGGGGGCTTCTTTTTGAAGTTGAAGTTGCTGCTGATGGCTTGGAACTGACTGAAACCACCCCTGGGTACAGGTGGCAGATTGTGCCTAATGCTAGTTCTCCATTTGGATTTTGGTTAATGGAAGGACAACCTTTCAGGTATGTTGTAGGAAAAGTGGGAGTACTTTACTAGCTTAGATGAGGCTGATACAGATAAATAAGGCAGTGAGGTTTCCAGCTGAGAACTCCTCACACCAGTCGATTCAACAATAGAGCTTGATAGTGTTCTCAACTGCTAGTGACTAGCAGACCCCTTTGTAGATGCAGAATCAAATATTGATCAATATATAATACTCATATTTTCTACAACTTTGCTTACTTTGCTTTGGAGATGATTATCTATTGGAATATCAAGCTTTGGAGATGATTGTCTATTGGAATATCAAGCTAAGAAGTCTTGGTGGACAGCAGAGAAGAACCTCCTGTAGATGTAGTGGAGGGGAAGCGAACATCTGGTTGATACCAAAGATGCAAGAACTTTGGGCCTTTGGGCCTGTGAAGGATCAAAGGCTGAACAGCAGCAGTTCTGTTGGAACAGTCATCCACTGCTGAAAGTCGACCCCGTGGCCAGTGTACAACAGTGCAAGCTCTTGTGGGCTCTGAGAGACATGATTTTCTGCCATAGTTATTGCTTGTGATCCTGAGTTTCCTGTTGAGTGTTTTGAGTCTTTACTTCCTTCAGTGCTAAGATTTGTAGCAGTCTAATGTTAAAAATAGACACTGCTTCCTTAGTGCACTCTCAGGGTAGGTGGAGAAACTGATCCATTACTGTGGGACAGAGTTCTTCTCCCTTCAAAACCCTTCTCAGAGAAGACAGTGGTGGCTCCTGAGTGTGAGCTTCAGTCCTCCAGGGATTTTACCATTTGAGATTTCAGCTCAGTTGTGGCATGACAGGCACTGTTTCTTGTCTAGGGAATTTCAGGCAAGGATGAAACCAAGGAGGAAAGGTATACTGTTGGTGGAATAATGCCTCCTGGAACCTCACTGACTAGGAATTGAAACAAAAGTTTATGGTTTAAAGGTGGTATAGTTAGTTATCTGTGGTCCATTGTAGCACCCAGTATGCATTTTTACCATAGTTTTTGAGGACTGTTAATAATGTTTAGAGAAAAACTTTCCAGCTAAATTCAATGTGTCAATCAGTGAGCCCCAACCATCTCAAAAGGGCAAAATCAAAAACAAAAAGGGTTTTGACTCATATGATAAAGACTTGTAGGTTATGTTCCTTTCACTGTCATTTTGAGGAGCCACAAACCAGGTTGTAACTCATTTTCCGTTCTCTCTCTTCTTTGTTTTTTAAAATCTAAAATTTTAAATTAAATATTGGTATATTTATGTAATTATTGATAAATTAATGTTCTTATATTGGTGACCCTTTAAAATTGTTATTTTGGAAGCCATTTTCAAATATAAAATTCTAAAGACAAAAATAATGTATTAAAGGAAAAATTTAAAACTTCTTCATAGTGATGACATGATGATTTTTAGAAAATAACATAAGAAGAAAACACTCTTGGTATTTATTTAAGTAGTTTGATCAGTTTTTAAACTGCATCTATCTATAATATAAGATCACTAGAATTTGATCTCGAAACATTTTTAAAAAATGGTCTTATTTTTAACATGTTTCATGAGACTGCCTATGATCTTCTTCAAAGTTATATTTTATGACTTTTAAAACGAAATTATTGAACTTCAATTGATTTTTCTCTATGAGCCATAATTGTTTCTAATTTGGAGATGATTCTACAGGTGTTGAGTTTGTCTGGCAAGCTCAGAGCAAATTCTGATGGGTGTTTGTTCTTGACTTCTGCTCCTATGAATGATGTTACATTGGTGGAGTTACCACCATGGTCCATGGCCTGTGCTGGCTATGGCAGGCCTTCTTCTCAGCTAGGCTCTGGAAGGTCCTACACTATGGCTGTGATGTTCCCAGTGATGCCACAAGGGATTTGTGGCCTTGTGAAGACTGAGGCACTGAGATGACTTAGGATTTATGGCTCTTCCTAGAACACCCTGGACAATCATGTGGCCTAAGAGTCAGGTTTTTCATCATCATTAGCATAAAGAAAAGCAAAGTACAAGGACAACCACATGTTGGCTCAGCGATTCAGACCTCGGTTAGTCTTACTTGACTCTGTTCTTCTGCTTCACAGAGCACGGCTCAGTGGGTTCTTTGTGGCTCCAGAGACAAATAATTACACCTTCTGGATCCAGGCAGACAGCCCAGCTTCCTTGCATTTCAGTCGATCAGAGGAACCAAAGACTAAGGTATTCACCTTCCTCTCATTTTCCTTTTCTCTGTCCCCAGACCTATACCCTTGAAAAAAGAATGAATCAAAGCAAAGCCCTTTTCTTTTCTTTTCTTTTCTTTTCTTTTCTTTTCTTTTCTTTTCTTTTCTTTTCTTTT
>JAJEJO010001703.1:474592-500868 GCA_020662805.1 Glaucomys volans
TTCTTTTCTTTTCTTTTCTTTTCTTTTCTTTTCTTTTCTTTTCTTTTTTTCCCCTCCCCCTTTCTTTCTTTCTTTCTTTCTTTCTTTCTTTCTTTCTTTCTTTCTTTCTTTCTTTCTTTTTCTTTCCCTTCCTTCCTTCCTTCCTTCCTTCCTTCCTTCCTTCCTTCCCTCACTTACTTTCTTTCTTTCCTCTTTCTTTATATAGGTGATTGTAATATTCCATGAGATGATTGGGAATTTAATTGTCAAAAAGAATGTGGCTGAATATAGTGGTATCTACTATTTATTGAGCATTTACTGTAAGCTAGGCATTCTGCTACTGTTTTTACATATCCTGCCTGTAATCTTCACTGCATATCTGTGAGATATGTATATTTATCTCCATTTTCCAGATAAAGAAATTGAGGCTAAGGAGGATTGTATGGCCAGTTCCAGAGAGCATGGATAATAAGAGGCATATATAGGATTCATAATCATATCTGTCTGACTCCAAAACATATGCCTTTTCTACTAATTTTGGGTAGAGATGTAACCAGCCTCATTTAGAAATTTCCCTATAAACATTGGAGAATAAGAAAGGATACCTTTTAAAAACAGTCAAATGGAATCACCATATAATATGACCCAGCTATGCTATTCCTAGGTATTTATCCTAAAGAATTAAGTCAGCATACTATAGTGATACACGCATACCCATATTTATAGAAACAGCACAATTCACAATAGTGTGAAACCAGTCTAGGGTCCTTCAGAGAATGAATAAAGAAACTGTGGTGTATATGCTATACCCGACAAAAACAAGATCATCCAAGCCATTCACGTAAAGTCAAAAGAAGCCTTTATTATAGCTGGCCAGTGACAACCACCCATACACCTAAAAGTGGTGTGTCGGGGGATCACACGTTGGCTTCTTCGTTATCAGCATTTATAGGGAAAATGACGCGTGAGTAGGGAGGGTGGTACAGTCACTGTTTCCAGCCATTGCAAGCAAGCCACACTACAGAAGCAGATGTTAGCAATTAGCGTTTAGCTATCTTTCCCTCCTGACTATACTTGAGAATTTTACTTCTTTTGGGGAGTATAACATATATATACAGAATGGAGTCTCATTCAGCCATACAGAAGTATTAAATTATGTCATTTGCAGGAACATGGATGGAATTTGAAAACATTATGTTAAGCAAAATAAGCCACACATAGAAGGTCAAAGGTCATGTGTTTTTTTTCATATGTGGAATTTGGAGAGTAAAAAGGAAAAGTGTGGGGGATCTCTTGAAAATTAAAGGGAGATCAGGAGAGTAGAGGAAAGGGACCCAGAGAGGGAGGAGGGGAGGGAAATACTGGGCTGGGGAGTGATATTGACCAAACTATATTGTTATATTGTTATATTATGTGCATGTACAAATATGTAACAATAAAATCCTACCATTATGTACAACTATAATGTACTAATAAGAATATGGAAAAATAACTTAAACATGAAAAAAGCAGCCAACATTCATTGGGTCATTGACAGAGAGCTGCCATACTTTTAATTTGGAATCGATTTACTGGTGGTTAGAGAAGATCATAGATTTTGATATCTTTGAGTCATTCCAGGTCTCTCCAGGGCTTCATACTACTTTCTTCTCAACATTATGTAGACCTGTGTTGTTAGGTTGGCTGTTCCTGCTTTAAACATGGTCTGTCTGACCTCATTTGAATACTACTGAAAGAGACAGAGAGAGAAAGAGAGAGAGAGAGAGAGGCGGAAAAGCAGGAGTATGAGCCACTATGGGACCAAGGTGACTGGGCCAACTTCCTAGACAGGGCCAACTGGTTCAAAAAAGCTCACACTGGTAGCTTCCAGACACCCACCATTTAAGAAGGCAATGCCTGGAAACTTTGTAATGTTTATTCTGACATGCTTATTTGGGTGCAGGTGGAAGTGGCCTCCATCAGGATTGGCACTGCTGACTGGTTTGACTCCTGGGAGCAGAATGGGAATGAAGGACCCTGGCAACAGAAGACTCCTAAGTTGGAGCTGTTGGGGGGAGCCAAGTACTACCTGGAAGCAGAGCATTATGGGACAGCCCCTAGCAGAGGAATGAGAATTGGGGTCCAGATCCATAACACCTGGCTGAATCCTGATGTGGTCACCACTTACCTCCGAGAGAAGCACCAGATACGAGTCAAAGCCCAGAAACTTCCAGAAATACAGGTCTGCATAACTTTCTAGTCTCATGGAGCCGAATGTCTTGCTTAGTAGAAGAACTACTGTTTGGGAGAGGGGACAAGAGTTGTGATTATGATCCTGTTGTCAAAGACAGGATATCTACTAAATAGGCTTTGAAGATTTTTTTTTAGTGCAGTTTTATTATTGGGATTACCTTACTTGTTGACTTAGTTTTAGGAATTTAAGTTCCAGGTTAAGTCTTTTTTTAAAAAAACTTGTTCCTCAGAGTACAGTTAAGATCCTTCAAACATACTCTAACATACACACACACACACACACACACACACACATTCATGTGAGTGCACATGAAACGCCATAGATTTTTGACTAATTCAGGTTCTATTTTCCAATATGCTGTGCTTTCTAAGTCTACTCATAGAGGTTGTCCTTTGGGTCTTTGAGTTTTGCCCCATATTTTTTTGTTGAGAAGCTTTGATGTACTTTTGTTGTTCACTTTTTGATGTACAAAGACAAATCAATATGGACTCTCCCTTCTAAAGCTTCTAGTCTAACAGTAACATGTACATAGATAACCATAGAACAAAGTAGAAAATAACAGGCGATTTAGGAGATTAAAAGCTACACATATCTTATTCCAGAAAAAAAGCATAATGCGTGCAACAGAGAATGCGTTGGAAGCAAAGCAGAGACTGAACAAGCCTCTGGGAGAGTGTGACATGTCATGTGGTTGTTTCTGTCTCCTGGCCCACAGGGGAGAAAGTGGTTGATGAGAAGGACCGGAAATGGGGCATTCAGGGGCAACTTTTAAGTCTCATGTTCTTAGAAAAGCGACACAGACACAGATAAATAGGTAGATACATATATTAATCCAATAAAAGTTTTCATTAGGTGACAACACTGTCTTCAGCAACTTCTAGATTGTGGTGTGTTTAGAAAACTGAAATTATTATAAAATGGAAATAACAATGGGAGGAGATATGTTCTATGTTTCTAGACTGACTCTGGCTTCATCAGTTAGTCCTGTTTTTCTTGACTCTTTAGATGCTGAATGTATCAGGCAGAGGAAACCTTTTTCTTACGTGGGACAATGTCTCTAGCCAGCCAATCCCTGCAAATGCCACAGCCCAACAGGTAGGATCCTTCTTCAAATAAGGGTGGGAGAACTAGAGGTGGTCTTGATGCCCACCGTATGGAATCCTGGTAATTTTTTCCTTTTAATAGATTCAAACCACCATTGAGGAGTTACTTGCAGTAAAATGCACGCTGGAACCTCTTTCAGCCAACATTCTCCTCCGGCTTGGATTTGAACAAGGTGGTGTTTCTGGCTTGGCAAATTCTGATCCTCTTTCCCACCATTTTCATCTTCTACTTTGCTGTAAGAGGAACCATCTTCATTTCCTTTCCAAGGTGCTAACAGAGTCAAAGTAAAATGGGAACATTAGATTTGGACACTGAGTGGCCAAGGGAGTAGCTACGTGCTTGGGAGGGAGAAAGGCAAGGTGTTCCTCCTGAGCCTCTAGGTAGGGGGAGGGACTGCAGTGGAAGGAGGCGGAGGTGCAGGCAGACACAGCAACAACTGTACAATCCTGTTTACTTCAAAATGCACGTAAAAGAATTATTTCATGAAAAAGTGGTCTTAGGAAATTATCCATAGAAATGAAGAGTTGTACCCCATTTGTGTACAATGAATCAAAATCCAGTCTGTAAAAAAAAAAATAGTAATTCTCAAAAAAACAAAACAAAACAAAACAAATTCTTAACGTGTGAGGGTATCCTCTCAAAATTACACTAAGGTGAACTAAATTCCAGTTGACTATCTCTGTCTCTGTGCTTCTCAGTTCCTTCTCAAGTCTTGGTACATAGAGAAAGTGGTAATGGATATCCATGTCCAGGCGGATGGAAAGGGTTTCTTAAAGCTGGAAACTTGAAGCTGCAGGCTGCTTGGCATGAATGCCATGCCCAGCTTTCCCGAGGGCTGAGGGGCCAATGTCAGAGAGAACGCCCAGCCTTTCCCTGCCCACACACTGGGAAGCTCTATCTTGTTTAACTTCTTTGCCTCCCTTCCTGTTTTACCTGAACTGCATCCAGGCCTGGAAGGTTCCAGCTCTGATGGGGACCTCACCAGTGGGACAGAGCCCTTCTGTGGCAGATTCAGCCTCCGTCAGCCTCGACACCTTGTCCTGACACCCTCAGCTACCCAAATGAGCTACCAACTAGATGAGTACCCGTATGTGAGTAGCAGCCCTCATGCTTCCATGTTTGGTGGGTCGTGAGGGGTTGATAGCGTTCTCCGGGATTGAGACTGAAAACCTCCTGAAAAAGGAGTGATTGCTGTGATTTCCCCAGTGCATCTCAGGCAGGGGTCCTTGGCGTCTTAACTGCTGCTCCGTGTGAACAGACACACCTGGTCCCCCCTCGTATGTTGTCACCTACAAATACCTTTATTAGCTATAAACCTACAGGAGATTTTCTTTGCAACCCTGCAGTCAGACTGTCAGACCCTCTGGTTTTGAATCATAACTATACCCTACATGCCCTCAATATCTTAAGTACAGTATGCCTCAGTTTACTCATATGTAAAATGAATATTAATGTGGTCAAACTCTCAGGAATGTGGTAAAAGTTAAACAAGATGATTTATTAAAGTGCTTGCACAGAGGTCAGGACTCAGGAAGCTAGTTATTATTGTTATGGTTACTGTTATTACTGATTGTCAATTTTTTGGAACATCTCTTACATCCTTTGCTTCAGTAGCTCTGCCATCCTTCATAAAAGAGATTTCTAGAATGAAATCTGGAAAGGTGGAGCTCATGGCAGCAATATTGTCTTTTCATAGCTGTGCTGTGGTGGGAGTGGGGCTAAATGGTTCTGGTCAGGGGCCCCACCTACCTTCAACCTCTCCTCTATTGCAGGCTCCCATTGGGGGTTGATTGCCCTTTAGGGGAGAGTTGGAAATGCATGGAGATGTTTTTTGTTGTCAGACTGGGGAAGTGCTATTGGTGTTAGTAGGTAGAGACCAGGGATGTGGCTAAACATACTACAACATGCAGAAAAGTCCCCACAACAAGTTACCCAGCTCCCACGGTATCAACAGTGCTGAGGTTGAAAATTTCTTGTGCCAGAAATCCTTTTGTTTATCTGAGTTAGAAAACAAGGATGCTGGGGAGTTAGAGTTGAAGAAAGGCTCAGAGAGGGTGAGTGATTTACTGAGGTTTGCACAGATAATTGGGTTAAAGCAATTAAGATAGGATACTTTAAATCCTCAGGCATTTAAAAGTTCTGTTAAATGCCAGTATTTTTTTGAATATCAAAAAAGAATTTATTTCCCCATAGCTTTATTGAAATAAGTAAATAATAATTTATTGTAAATTATTCATGTCCCAGCTGGACTGGGAAGCTGCAGGAAGGCAGGAACTGGGCTGTCTCATAGCGTGTGGCAGGGTTCTAGACATGTGGCCCCCTCATTACATATTCTTTAAATTGCTGCTGCTTGCACTAGTGGGTCTAAAGGACTTATTTTGTGTCTGTAGTTGTGTATTGCATACAAAGGTCACATGAATAAGATCCTGAAGATGACCATATCTTTCACAATTGGCTTTCAAACCATCAAAAAGAAGAACAGCACTTGTGACTGGAGTTTGCCTGGGACCAGCCCTGAGAGGTAGGAGTTGGGTGGGAAAGCAAGGAGGGGATTCTTCCAGCTGGGAGAATTGGGGACAGTGGTCCACTTGAGATCCTGAGAGTCTTGTATTTGGGACTCAGTTATTAACATGCGGCTTTGAATTTGTTTTATTTGACAAATCAGTTTGATTACGAGCAGTTAGCTGTTAAGAATTAGTGCCAGGCATGGTGGCACATACCTGTGATCCCAGAGACTCAGGAAGCTGAGGCAGGAGGATTGTGAGTTCAAAGCCAGCCTCAGCAACTTAGCAAAGGCCCTAAACAACTCAGCGAGACCCTGTATCTAAATGAAATATAGAAAAGGACTGGGGATGTGCCTTGGTGATTAAGTACCCCTGGGTTCAATCCCCTGTATCCCCCCGCCCCAAACAAAGAATAATTCCTAGGAGTTTGACATTTCTAAAGGAACAGAATCATAGAACTCCCTATTTGGGAGAGAATTAAGGGAGCATACTTTTGACATAATAGATGAGGAAAATTGAGAACTTATGATTCACCAAATGCATTCAGCTAGTACCTCTGGAAAAATGAAGTTATCCTGATCCATGATTCAGGGCTCTTTTCTCATATTTCTTCTGGGTCTTTTCAGTGGATTTAAACCTACGAGTCAGTAATGTACAGGAGCATCAATCTTCCCTGTGGTTAGAGCCCCAACATATAATCTGCTTAAGATGCTCAATTAAAGTGTAATTTAAAAGTGCTGCTGATGCTGAGTGTCATGAGTGAATGATTGACTTACAGAGTGACTTTCTACTGTTATAGCCAAAGCTGAGCTGAGCCTACCTCAGGAGGATATTTGTACCCAAGGCACACAAGCTGCTTTGGCACAGGGCTTGTGGAGTCTCTGCTGGCTGCAGAGTCCTTGGACAGGACTGTGGATGTCACTCAGAGGCCTTTCCTCCCTGTGTTGTTTACAGCTGGCAGTTCACATGCACTGACCTCTGGGACACATGCATGCATCGCTCCAGGGACCTCCAGCCTCCTTTGTCCAATGTCCCTGTGTTGGTTCATCGAATTGTCCTCCTTCCTTTGCCCCAGGAGACTGGTCAGCTCTATGTGGATGAAATTATTATTGCAGACACAAACGTAACAGGTGATCATTAAATCCTCTGCCCTCCATGAGCCTGCCTGTTAAATGCCTATCTCACACCTTCTTGCTAGAGATTGCTGATTCTCCACCTTACCTGCTGTGGTTCTGAAAGCAGATTGTTTGGAGCTGGGTGCCCTTGGTTCTACTTCTTTCTCACTGATTCTTTTTCTCCTTATTTATCTCATTATTTTCGCTTGTTTCTGGTGCTTGTGTTCTTACCCTAACTTTATCACTTTCTGACTGGGAAGCTTTGGTTTTCTCATCTGCAAAATGGGTATAAGAAGGAATCTATCTTAGTGAATTACTGTGAAGATCAACCACAGGTCCTGACCACAATGTGCTTTACAAATGTAAGCAATTCTTATTATTAGGCCAGCAGGATTTCTCCACCTCTCAATTTAATTTTCCTGTCATATAGAGTGCTGGAAGTACTGCAGTGGTATTTGGTCTCATTTATAAGCTCAAGGTCTGATTTATGAACTTGAAGGAAGACAGGGGATGGGAGCCATGTGTTGTTGAGAGAATGCCTCTGAACTTCTTTCTGTGCATCCAGACTTCTCCCACTCAATTCTTCCACAATGTTTCCTTAGGCCTATCTTGGGTGCAGTGTTTTTGCCTGGCTGGGCTGTCCTACTAGTCATAGAGACACAGTGCTATCAGGGGCCCAGTGAGTCTGGCCATGTTTCATGTGCACCATAGCCAAGACTGAATGGTGCAGTTTGCTCTTAGGGCCTCCCAGCTTCTCAGTTTTGCTCCTTTTCCTTTTCTGTTAAATATTTTATGACTTTGGGGCCAGCTTTTCTTTTTTTTTTTTTTAATAGCTTTTCTCTCTCCAAGGAGAAAAAGATGATATTCACTTGTACTTTGATTTATAAAGTGTCTAACTTTTCAGTTTTTTCTCTAAAATTTACAGATCTAAATAAAAGGGAGATTAGGGGTAGGTGACAAGAAGACTCTTTGTCAGCTCTGAAATTACATCATCTCTGATACTCTTCAAAATTTCATCTCCTATCTGTTTCAGTGAGTTAAGTGTTTTTTGAGCATCTGGGTCAGACTGGGCCCTTGAATACACTTCAAACTCTTCATGTTCTGGCACACTTAGAAAATGACAGTATTCCAAAGGCATGCAAGGATACCTCCTGAATTTGTTGGTGCCTAAAACAACTGGCTGGGGGAACTTTGGTGTCCCCGAGTGCTATTTGGATTTCCTGAGGGCTGAGAGGATCAGTATTTCATACACTTGAACCCACTAGTTGGAAAACTCTGGACTAGGTAAAAGGTACTGTTTCACTTTCTCCCCTTTCTCCTTTAAATGCCATCCTGGCCTTCCACACCCTGGAAGCCAAGGATCCGAAACTCTTCCTTGCTGCCGCCATCTTTTTGGTCAGCAAATGCTCTGTGGGTCTGGAATCATCTAGGAGCAAATGAAGAGAGAACAGAAACAAGAAAGAAGCCTGGGTTTGGCTTGGATAAAATGGTTTGCTTCCAACTTTGTCAAGTTACTGTACCAGCAATGTCTTTAAGGAAGTTAGTTAATGGCAACATAAACACTACTCAATTTGGCTCAGATTTCAAAGTTAATTATATGTCATTTATTTGATCTATGTAATATTTAATTATATTCACCTATCTAATGTCCTCTATAAAAATTATTTTTATCTAGTGGTTGCTTCTATTTAGTTTTCATTTAGTTCTTAGAAGTCCATGAGACGGTCTTATTATATCCATGCTGTGCTTGAGGAAACGAAGGCTAAAGGGGTTTCTCTTAGCCCTTCATTTTCTCCTTTCTCTTCTCCAAGAGCACATAGCTGGGATGTGGGGGAGATCAGAACCTAGGCATCACTGACACTTGAGTAGAACCTTCAGGGACCCAGCTGACCAAGTAATCATTTACTGAACACCTACTCTGTGTCCAGTGTTGTTCTAAACATTGGGCACACAAAGATGGATAAGTCAAAGATGTTGCCCTTGAACTCTTTGTAGTCTAAATTGTGTTTTTAAAATTGATTGGATCCTCTTAGTTATACATGATAGCATAATGCATTTTGATATAATTATACAGGCATGGAATATATCTTATTCTGGCTAGGATCCCATTCTTAGAGATAGTGGGATTCACCATGTTTTTTTCATATATGTACATGGGAAAATTATGTCAGATTCATTCAACTGCCTTTGAAGTTGTCTTTTATCCAGAGCCTAATAGGAGGGTAAAAGGATATTAAAATATATGGTGCTATTCTCACTAAATTCCCTGCCATGAGTTGTTATCAGTTATGCATGTCATGATGCCCACCTTACAAATGGGAAAACTGAGCCACAGGGAGTTCATGTGGACTGCTTTAGTGGGGACCCAATAGAAGTGGGGAAAGTGCACTCTTGCAGCACCCTGTGAATTAACACTGAGGCGATAGAGTACCTGTGTGGGTCTGCCTCCAAAAGCATAGTGACCTTTGACTGACTGGGAGCTTGTGGAACTTTGCTATGGAATCAATCATCTACTGAAGCCATGACCTTGCATTTCCTTTTGGTATTAAATTTGAATGGTGGGTCCTTCTGCCTCTTCTCTTTGCTTTCTGTGGTAGCAGGTGAGTAGGAACCTGTGCTTTAAGGGTACACTGTGAGCTGAGTAATCTGACACCTCCAGGTGGGATTCCTCACACAACAGCTCTCCCACCTTGAGTTACTTGATAATAATGGAATCATTGATTTCCAGTTTCTCAAGCTGATTCTGGAACAGCTCGTCCAGGTGGGAACCTGGTGGAATCCATCTCTGTGGTAGGATCCCCTCCAGTCTACAGTGTAGCCTTGTGGTTGGCAGGCTGTGGCATGGATCTCCCGCTCATCACTGCACGGTAGGGAGTGGTTTTGTACCTCTGTCCCTCCTTAGGATTGCTGGTTGGCTGTGGGGATACAAAAGTGGGACTTTTATCTGGACAAGGACCTGTTTTATTGCTTAAAGGAATGTTCTCATCTTAAGTATCCAGCATCAGACTCACCAGGAGGTCTTGCTAAAACAGATTGCTGGGCCCCACTTTCAAAGCCTGTAATGAAGTAGGTTTGGGGCAAGCCCTGAGAGTTTGCATTTTTAATGAGTTCCCTAGTGATGCTGATTCTGCTGTTCTGGGGACAACACTTTGAGAACTATTTTCTATTAAATTTGTTCTAAAATAGTTGAATTTTTGTGCTGTTCAAGATTCACATTAGCACTGTTTTCTGTTTACTCTCCCATTCCATTCCCCATATTGATCTTGTTGAAATCCTTTGAAGTTAAATGAAATAGTCTTAAGGAACCAAAACAGGCATTTCTGAGAACTCACCACCAGATGGCACTAGCACGCCACAAGCCTTGCTTCTTAATGAGTCAGCCATTTCTAGACATGGGTTTACAAAGCGGCAACTAAGGGTCAGGCTTCTAGAAGTCTGTGGAACACGTGCATGCTTCAATTTGTTCTTTTAACTTTTCACTTAAACTACAGTAGTATGGGAAGAATTGAGATGTTCTGACTTTCATATGTGCGTTACATACATAGATATGTATATATATGTGTGTGCGTGTATGTCTGCCTTGGATCTCTTCTAGGTTTCAAAAAAGAAGTTCTCATACCTACAACCTGCTGGATGGTATATTAAAGGAAGGGAAAGAAAGATTGAACTTGTGCTTTATTTTCCTTGATATATTGTTTGTCTCATAGTCCTCTGGGCAGGAAAAGTGTTAAAATCTCCACCAGAATTGAAGGGGGGTGGGGAGAGCTTCAGTTGTGAAGAGGAAGCTTCCAAATTGGCTGGCTCTAAATGCCTGAGTTATTAACTCTAAAGCAATAGTGGTTAGTTTAAGTCACTGAGCAGTTTCACATTGACAATAATCTTCACTACCTTCCTTTCTGAGTATTCTTCAAGTCTCTTGGCTCCTCTGGAAGCTTCTGGCCTAAGCAAGACAGAACAACCTTCAGACTAGGTTCTCCAGGATGCATACCCCACCCAGGCGGTGCCACTCTGTGCGTTTCTCTATGTTGGCTTGTATGCATATGAATATAAGTACTATAACACTATTGACAGAAATTGTATTTGTCTGTTATTGAAATTTTGGAAAATACAGAAAAACACATAGAAGTTAAGATTCATTTGTAGTCCCACTGCTGAAAGATAACTTCTATTAACATATTGGGCCTATATTCTGCATTTTTAAGTAGTTTTTGCATACATATATCCATGTATGTTTTAATGGTTTAAACCTCAGACTGGGATCATACATTACATCCTCTATGAATAACTTGCCCTCTTCACCTAATATTATAGGTGGAATTTTTCACCAATTCTTTAAACACCCCTTGGCAATGATTTCTATTGACCGACTTGGTCTATTTGGCTGCTAGAACAAAATAACAGATTTGATATCTTATATAGTACAGGGATTTATTTCTCACAGTTCTAGAGGCAGGGAAATCTGAGATCGATGCTCCAGCAGGTTCAGTGTCTGGTGAAGGTTTGTTTCCCAGTCCACACTTTTTCATCATGTTCTCACTTGGAAGGAAGGAACATCTCTCTGGGGCCCATTCTGTAAGGTCACTATTCCCATGCATGAGATTTCTACCCAATGACCTAATCACTTCCCCAAATGTTCCACTTCCCAATAGTATCACCTTGGGGATTAGGATTTCAACATGTGAATTGTAGGGAAACAAATGTTCAGACAAAAGTACTAGCTAAATAGTATTCCATTTTGTGATGTGTCACAATGTTTGCACCAATCTATCATATTAAAAGCAGTTTGGGGCAGGCGGTATTTCTGTAGACAGGAGTTATAAAGAACTGGGTTAGCTGGAGTGACTGAATGTGCTGCAGCTGGGGATACTGGGTGGGGATGCACCTGTGGACCAGAGCACACTGATTTTTGTTTGAATATGTAAATGAGACTAGAGAAAACCAAGTTCTCTTTCAACCCTGTGGTAACTGAAGTCACTTGCTGCTCTTTGCTCCTAGGATTAGTGTTGGGTGAAGGGTGGAGTGCTCTTAAAGAATCACAATGTTTATCTTGCACTTTTCCTGCTGTAATGGAAGAGGGATGCCCACCATATGGGAGCTTAGGCTCCTTGGGCTGGAAGCATGACTGATGAACTGGTCTTTGAGATGGAGCTGTGTCTGTGTGACTTGGCACATCTTGAAGGCTCCCGTGGTTAATGCTTTGCTTCTGACATGCTGCAGCTCTGTGCCCACTGAAGGAACAGAAGGATCTGGACTGGTCCAGGTGACAACACAGAGGCTACAGAGGACAAGTCCACCTTTAGGAGGATACTTTCGCATCCAACTTCCTAACACAGTGATTCCTGGTAAAGGGGAAATTTTGGGGTACATGACCTCCCGTTCCCATCTCTAGGGGCATTCCCAGACAAACAGGTCCTGTGAACTACATAGTCTGATAGTCTCGAAGCTATTTTGTTTGTCCAGTATCTGAAAATGGCCTTAAAATTAAACATCTGGAAAGGGACTTATTGTTTATACAACCCCAACTTTTTAATTTTGTAGATATGGAAATTGAGTAGATTTGCTTTCTGAAACTGTCATAATAAAGTGCCACAAACTTGGGGAATTAACACTACAGAAATTTCTTCTCTTCTAGTTTTGGAGTCCAGAGGCTCAAGATGAAGTTATTGCAGGGTCACACTCCCCCCAGCAGGCTCTAGATGAGGACCCCTTTCCTGCCTCTTCTAGCTCCTTGTGGACACTGGGGTTCCTGGGCTGTGGATGGATCACTCCAGCTTTGTGGTCCCACTGCCACTGCCTCTTCCTCTCTGGTTTCAAAACTTCCTCTGCTTTCTCTTGTAAGGATACATAGGGTTACATTTGGAGCCTACCTGGATAACCCAGGATAAACTCCTCTCAAGACCCTTGATTTAACCAAGTCTTTTGCTACATAAGATAATATTCGTTCCTTCCCCTTGTAAGGTAAATTAATATGTTAGGGAGTTGGCTTATCTCTTGGAGGACACTAGTCAGCCAACCACACTGAGGCACACCCAGAGATCACGCAAGTAAGTAGTCGATGGCAGGGTCTGGATGTGAACCTGGGTATTCAAGTCTCAGGTCAGTCCTCGTTTCTCTAGAGTTTCTGAGACCAAGGTCCATGGTAGCAGTGTCCTTCAGAGCTAACCTAATGGTGACACCATGGTTGTTTGAGGATTTTAGTGGTCATAACAAATGTAGAAAGAAATTGCAGATGCAATTAGTGTAGTGCTTTTAAGTCTTCAAGAATATACCTTTTCCACAAAGGACAAGGATTAAAAGGGATAACAGTATGTTACTTTTTGATGGAAACATGGAAAACCAAAAGGGAGGCTCAAGGAGAATCAAGAGAGTCTGGATAAAAGTTGGTACATGGCTCAAAAATCTCCTGCTGAAGCAGGAAGACACTCAGCTTGCACAGGATCTTCTTGGGTGGGAGGAACATGGGGGTATTTTTGCTGTAATTAGCAATTTAGGAACAGTTGAGGGCCCCTTGGTCATTATCTGGTGCATGAATAAGTGCCTGCAGTGCCCCACCACCATGAAGTCCCTTATTGATTTTTATGTCTCATAAACAAGAGAGATTATTCTAGAGTCCTTTCTGCAGTTCTGTTCTGTTGTTGATGTTCCTTACGTCGCTGCCTGCAAAACAACTAGGGAAAGTCAGCTGTCATCTGGCATGTTGAAATGGTGATGGACCTGAAGTTATGTACGAATGTAGAAAAATGATTTTTCAATGATGAGAGACTTTTGTTTGCATTTTTGAAGCAAAGTGGCATTTTATTAACCCTTCAGGGCAGCGTAGAATTCAAGAGGAAGGCTCTTGTGGGTATTAATCTAAACCTCTCTCACCAGGTTGGCAAGCTTGTGAATATTGTTAGGTTTCATTTTCCTCATCTCCGACGTAGGCATCAGTACCCAAGTGACCCACCTCATGGGGCTGTTGGGAGCAGCTAATGAAATGGAAACTTTCGGTAAAGCATGAAGCAGGGTTCAGACACAGAGCTTTGTTATTTCTCTGTGGGGATGTGGAATGGGGAAGCAGGTGGTTGGGCTTAAAGGAAATTCTAATAGAGAAACCGAAGTTAAATGCCAACATTCCTCAGCTGGGTTGGCTAAGTTTTTATGGGTGTCAGCTGCCGTATGCCTCCCCCACTCCCTGTGAAAAGTGGCCAACTTTTCTCTGTTCACAGGGCCAGCTAAAATTTTCCAGGGAAAACCCAATGTTTAATTAGACTTTCAGCCTTTTCTATAGGTCTGGAAGCTTATGCTTCTACTTTGACAGTTGAGACTGTTCCGTCTGATAAACTGTGTTCTCTGCCTGCTATTTGATATGATTCTGATGGAAGATATTACAACATAAAAAGTGGGCATCTACTTGTGCTGGGAAAAATGGGAACACATTTAAAACATTGGGAAAAAATGTTTTAGCTAGGGCTGAAAGTTCTCCTGAAGCTATATTTTGAATTTGAAGATCTGCTGCAAATTTAGTAGGCGTGCTGGTATTTAGTCTGTCTTCCTTGATGAGACCCTGAGAGATGGATTAATCAGTCTTGTGTTTTCTATACCAAAACCTTCCCTTGCAGATGTCCCTGTGCACGTTTCTGCTAGGCACCTTCACAAACTCTTACAGGACAATGCTGATGACTTCACCTCCAGATACCTCAATGTCAGTGATTTCACCGTGAAGGACGATCTGAACTCTTGCTATGAACATGTATGGACCCTTTCCTGGTCCACCCAGATTGGGGATTTGCCCAATTTTATCAGAGTATGTATGGTATCACTTTGGGTGCTATGAATTGGGTGCCTTAGGGAAATTTTGTAAAAATAAGAAGAAAATCAGAATTATATGAATTAAAACTCTCATGAATTATTATTTTGTTGGAATATTCAAGTAAAGGGATCCTGTGCTTTCTTTCTGGAAGTTTTCAACATGTATTTTGCACTTTGTGTACCCACTGAGCAATTTAAACTCAATGTCTCTTTTCCTAACGCTCTGTAATAGAGAAGTTGTTGGTCAGTGTCCGTCGTTCAATAATTCCACATCTGTTATTGGATAATTTAAGCAGATGTGATTGACTTAGATTTTCATGGAGGCAGATGGCAGAACAGAAGGAAGTTTAGAGAAGGATTTGCTGTCTTTGGATAATGACAAAACCAGATGCTCTTGCATATTTAGGATTAAAAAAATAATCTAATGAACATCTAGCATTTGGTTATTATAAAATAAAGCCCATGATGAAATTTTATTCCAGTTATATGGTATTATGGGTCATCTGGTTTTCAAACAAAACCATGGGGTGGAGATGGAGAAAGTGCTCTTATCTCAAAGCACTGTTTTCTTGCATTTCATTTTAGTATTTTGGGTTGCAAACATATGAAATAGGGAAAAATATAGAGGAAAAATATCACAAGACTAAGAAGATTGATTTTTTTATGTCTCTTTTTGAATGTCTCATTTTCTAATCAATATCCCTCTAATCTGCTGGGCTTTGATTAGCTATTTCTACTGTGGGTTTCTAGATTTTAATTCTTTGTCATTTCAACTTCACTCTCTAGCTATCTGAATATCTCAAACAGAATGTGAAAAAACCCTCTTATCATTTGTTTTAATAAAGAATAGATTTCTATTCCATGACAGAACTTACCAGAAATTTAACTGTCTCAGGTGTCTGATCAAAGTCTGACTGGAATGAATCCTGCTGTAACCACCCGTGTGGTATTTGATGGTGGAGTTTTTCTTGGACCTGTGTTTGGAGACATGTTGGCCACTGCCAACCAGCACACTCAGGTAAAAGCAGATGGGTCCCTGAGGTGCAGGCAGCAGTTCATGAAGTGAAGGTGGAAGGAAGGTGCCTATTTCTTTGGCCTTTAGCCTCAAAGAAAGCGTTTTTCACATGAGTGGGTGAAAAACTGATACCCAGTTGAGAAAAGATTGATCAACAGTGTGTGTAGCTTACATTTATGAAATTAACTTCTATATGCAGAGGAAATTTACTGAAGATTTAGCATATTCAGCTGTGGGTGGTGGGTGGTGGCATGCACCCATAGTCCCAACTACTCAGGAAGCTGAGGCAGAAGGATCTCTTGAGTTTGTGACCAGCTTGGGAATCACAGTGAGATCCCATCTTTAAAAAAATAGCATTTTTAACTGTATACATGAATTTCAGTCTTTCTACCACAATTTTAAGAACATTTAACCTATTTTGTGCCATTCATTACAATTTTAGGCTTTAGGCTTATTACTGAGAAAATAGAAGAAAGAAATGGGAATAGGGAATCATTAGCATATTTTAACTTGGGAAATCTTCACAAGTACTTTATGGCTATCCTAGTGTGTATGAAGTGCCTACGTTTGTTTTTACTTCTTTTACTTTGTTTCAGGTGATTGTACGAGTGAATGATGTACCAGCTCGTTGCCCAGGTTCCTGTTCTTTCCAATACCTCCAACAGTCAACTCCCAGCGTCCATTCTGTGTGGTATTCCCCTGGTATGATTTGTGACTTGGCACTGAGATGGTCGTGAATCTTAGACTCAATGATTTTATTAGCAGTCATGTAACTGATGCTGAGGGATAGAAGGTGCATTAGTTCATTAAGTGGAGGTTGACTAATACAGCCGAGATACATCTTGGGGTCCATCTAGGGGATATATTCATTCCTTGAAAGGGAAACAAGTGATTTTTTTGATAACCTAAAATGTTTTTTCTCTTTGCCTCTTATTTTGAAACATTCATTTTGATTTATTTTAAATTAAGCTATGACCTCTCATTGCTAGTCTGAGAAAATTTAAGATGGGGTCTGTGTGCTACAATAGAGAATGCTATTGTCCAATATTTGAGTCAGCATTTGACTCTCTGAGTTTGAGGAGGGAAGAATGAAACAGAATAATGTTTTGTTTTCAGTAACTTTTTAAAAAAGTTTGTTTTAGTGAATTATACCTGACAGGAGAATGTACCATGATACATCATACATAGATGGAATATAATTTCTCATTTTTCTGTTTGTACATGACATAGAATCCCACCATTCATTCTGTCATATATGTATATAGGATAATAATGCCTGATTCATTCTACTATCCTTCCTACCCCATAACCCCCCTCTTCACTCCCCTCTACCTAATCTAAGGTAACTCTATTTTTCCCTAGCCCCCGCCCCTTACTGTGAGTTAGTATCCGCTAAAATCTGAGAAAACATTTGGTCTTTGGTTTTTTGGGATTGGCTTATTTTGCTTAGCATGATATTCTCCAGCTCCATCCATTTGTCAGCAATGCCATAATTTCATTTTTTGATGTGTGTGATGTCACTGAGAGATGATTTTTTGTTTTTAAATTTATTTCCTCTTTCAGATGGTGACATCAATCCACTGGTTTATATTACTGGAACTGGTTTCTCTGGTGATTCTCAGTCTTTACAGGTTACAGTGAACAAAATAAGTTGCGAAGTTATTTTCTCAAACCAAACGAATATAGTGTGTCATACAGACCTGCTGCCGGTTGGAATGCATCTGATCTCAGTGTTGGTGAGACCCTTTGGTCTTGCTGTCAATGCCAGTGGAGAAGGCATCTTCCTGTACGTGAGACCCAGGCTGGACACTGTGGAGCCTTCCAGAGCTGCAGAGATTGGTAATCTGGGCAGGGCCTTGCAATGCATCTGATTCTCTGAAGCTAGCTTTCTTGCCGGAACGCTAAATGTCATCCTACAGTGTAATAAATTCCATATTTGCTGTAATTCACAGCTTTCTGTTTCCTAAATGTTTCTTCTAATAAGTAACAGACCCTTGAGCCCTTAAGTGAACTCCCTTGTAACATACTGTAAGTTGGCATAATGGGTTAAGTCACCCAGTCACTGAGTCTGTTGGCCTAGTGGGAACAATGCTGGATTGGGAGCCAGAACATTCTTGGGATTTTGCGCTATCTAAAGTCAGATGTGTGAACTTAGAAGTTGCAGTTGCTTCAGGGGACTTAGTTTCCTAATAAGGATGAAGACAGCAACAGTACCTCTTCTGAGTAGTCACACATCCTAAATGCTCACACCTGCCCCACAGACGAAATGATTGTCAACATTTTTCAGATGAGATAATGCTGGTTCTAAGAGGGAAGTGACTTAATCAAGGCTTCACATGGAAAGAGGCAGAGCCAGCGAATGAACCAGTTCTCTGATGTCAAGGCTCCTTGCTGCCTTTGTGCTCCATGCTGTCATTGTCTTGCCAATGCAACTGCAAATGATGCTTCACTTACAGGTTACCTAGCTTGTGTAAGAAGAAATGAAACAACAGTTGTGAAAGTCTCTTTAAAAATAAAATCACTCAACAAATGTGAAGTACAGACCTTGCCCACTAAGAACTTTGTGTATTGTTGATATTTCACAAATGTGTATTAACTGATGTATACTTGAATACTTGGCTAGTGTGCCATGACAACTCCCATTTGAGTAGTGAGGATCCAGAGGGCAGGGGGTCTTGATAATATCGGCCCCATGGACTGGGTCTTAGTTCCATGGAAAACCAGAGATTTCTCCATGACTTGCTATTTTCTACGGGACACTACCAGTTTAAAACAACCCAGATGGATTGTGAGAATCTCAGGAATACTCATGCTTATGTTTGCTGATGTAAAAATTTTGGAGTATAAAAGTCCTTTCCTTAATGCTTTGGATTTTTGTCATTGTTTGTTCTGGTGACCAGAAGCCTGTAGCTTAGAACACATTTTAAAGCAGTGTATTTTGGCCACAAACTCATTGTTCAAAGGAACAATCTGTTTCTGACTCCACTTGGCCTAGAAGAGTGAATCACAAGGGCTACCCCACCTCTTCTCTGCGCATAAAACAGAGAAAGCTCTAATTTTTAGTGGTTTTAGGAAGGATCCAGATGACAAGTGGTGCTCAGAGTGAAAAATCATATTCCATATTAACCCAAATAATTAGTAGTTTGAGTTTAGAGCATATAATAGTCTTACAAGATTTGAAAGGGGCTCTGATCTTCTTACAAAGTTAACTTTGCAGTTCAGGCCACACTGACCTTCTTCTTTCCCCATTAGATTGTAGACACTGTGTGGGCAAATGGGTAGCTCAGTCCCCTACACAGAGTGACTTGCATAGGGAGAGTGGCTAACCGTCTCGGTTTTCCTGGGATGGAGTATATTCCCAGGATGCAAGATTTTGAGTTTTAAAACTGGGATGCAGAGCTCTGAGTGTTAAATATTGGTCCCAGGGAAATCAGTTGGTCACTGTACCAGGTATGCTGTACCAACCATACCCAGGGAAGGGATCTGAAGGTCTGGGGGGCCCATAATCATCCCTTTATATTTTATCAAAAGTTGGGAAACTCTGAGAAGGGATAAATGCCAGTCGGATACAAATTTGCTTTTATTAAACTACAGGTAATGCAGGGAGAGAAAGAGAGAAAGAGGCTCTAGCTGCTGCTTCCTTGTTCCTGCGTTTAAACTTTCTCTGTCAACCCTGTTCTCCCCCTGTCACCTAACTTAGGGCCTATGTTAGTCACTCACACAACACCAGCTGTGCCACCCTGTACAGAGTCCTGTGCCCGATCTGAACACATTGGTACTTAAAGCGTGGTCCTGGACCAACCATATCTGGATCACCTGGGAGCTTGTTAGAAGCGTAGAGCCTCAGGCCCATCCCAGACCTCCAGAACTGATCAGTATTTTAAAGGGCTCCTCAGAACATCTCTGTGAATGATACAGTTTGAGAACTGTGCTAGAAGGGCTTTAAAGAACATCAGGCTGAGGACTATCAGAAGAGAACAAAAGAAGAGCTGAGTGTGCAATGAATACACATAATGCAATCATAACATTCAAAATCACTACTTATCCATATGCTGAAGTGCCCTTGAAAAGCTTTTTGAGGACAGTCTTGGCTGTGCCTCACATACTCCCTTGGTCCCCTGTTGTGCTAGGTAGACTTGTCTTCTGCTTATGCAAGTGCCCTTGAGAGGGACCTCAGCTCTCAATGAGGAATGGAAAGTGTCACCTTCTCAATGACTGCCTTCAACAATGATCAGGATGACAAAAACTGACTTAGCTCTTATGTGCCAGGCAATATTAACGCTGGGAAAACAGAAAATAAAAGCAAAAGCCCCTCTATCAGGGAGGTGGTGGTAAATATATAGGAGAAAAATCAAGAAGGAAAGGGAATGAAGAGTAATGGAGGGGTTCCTATGCTAGGGTGGTCCTTGGCATTGGAGGAATGGCATGGATGGCCCTGGAGAGTGCAGACATGGATGAAGGGCAGGAACGAGTCCTGGGGAAATCTTGGGGGAGAGAACTTGAGGCAAAAGAAACAACAAAGGTGCCTTGAGTTAGAATGAGTGTGGCTTATTCCAAGAACAAGGACGTTGCTGTGTCTGGACTAGATGTAGTGAGAAAGAAGGGTAGATGACCAGGAGCAGACTGTATGGCCTATGGCACTATGAAAGGTTGTCAGTTTTTATTCTGCATGAGGTAAGGGTCAATGGAGGCTTTTAAGCGAAGTGACATGATCAGACTTAGGCTGCTGTATGAGGACATACTGCAGAGGGGCAAAGATGAGCCTGAAACCCTATTATTATCGTTCAAGAAAGGAGGTGATGTTGGCTTGCACTAGGGCCATATACATGTAGATTTGTTCTATTTGTTTTTACTCCAAGTGATCTTTCTTTGAACTTAAAAAATTGAGACATAATTCCCGTGCCACAAAATTTACCTTTTTGTTTTTGTCTTCCACATTTTTATCGGTGCATTGTAGCTGTACATAGTGGTGGGATTTGTTGTTACATATATGTACAGCACACAATATAACAATGTATTTTGGCCAATATGACTCCAAAATTAACATTTTAGATGAGTACAATTCAATGGTTTTCGGGATATTCACAAAGTTTTGCCCCTCATTATTATCTAATCCAAGAACATTTTCAGTATCTCCAAGAGAAACCTTGTATTCATTAGTAGCCACTCACTATTCCTCCCTCTTCCCAGTCCCTGGCAAACACTAATTATTTTCTATTTCAAAGATTTTGCCTATTCTGGACATTTGATATAAAAGGACTCATTCAGCAAGTCTTTTTTTTTTTTTCGTATTTTTTTTTCTGCTTGTTTTTTTGTCTAGCTTCTCTACTAGCATTACATTTTTAAGGTTTGTCTCTGTTATAGCATGTATCAATACTTCATACCATTTTATGGTTAAATAATATTCCAGTGTATGTATACACCACCTTTTATTCATCCATTTGTCTTATGATGTGGTTTTAGATTGTTTGCACTTTTTGGCTGTTAAGAATAATACCGTTCTCGCAGGGATTTATGGGGATTCGTATTTTCAGTTCTTTTGGGCATATATCTGGGAAAGGGATTGCTATGGCTTATGGTGACTGTGTTTCCCTTCTTGAAGACCTACCAAACTGGTTCCAGAATAGCTGCATGAATTTCCATTCCCACTGCTAGTAGAAGTGGGTTATAGCATCACCACATCTTCACCAGCACTCGTCATTTTCTGTTTTTGCTTCTGTTTGCTTTTTTTAGTAGCTGTCTTAGTGGGTGTGAAGTGGTAGCTCATTGTGGTTTTGATTTGCATTTTCTTACTAATTTATGATATTTAGCATCTTTTTTATGTACTTATTGGCCACTTGTGTAACTTCTTTGGAGAAATTATTGCTCAAATCCTTTGCCAATATTGAAAGTTGGGTTATTTTCATTTTATTGTTGAGTTATAGGATTTTTTAAAAAAAATATTCCAAATACTAACTTTTAATCAAATGTATAATTTAAAAATATTTCATTCTATCATGTCGATTTTTTTTTTACTTTTTATTCAGTGTTATTTGAGGCACAAAGTTTTTTTTTTTTTCTTTCTGTGGGGCTGGATGGAACCCAGGGTCTTATGCATGCCAAGCAAGTGCTTTACTATTGAGCCACATTCCGAACCCCACAAAAAATTTTTAATTTTGGTGAAGTCCAGTTCATATTTGTTGTTAGTTTTGTTTTTGGCACTATATCTATGAAATCATTGCCTAATCCAGTGTTAAAAAGATTTATGCATGTGTTCTTAGAGTTTTTCAGTTTAGATCTTAGACTATTTTAGCTCTTACACTTAATTTTTTTATACACTATGAGATAGCGGTCTGAATGAGTTTGCTAGGGATGCTGTAATCAGGTACCTGAACTGGATGCCTTAAATAGCAGGAAGGTATTGTCTGAGATCAAGGTGTCAGTAGAGTTGGTTCCTTGTGCATCAGCCTCTGAGGAAGAATCTGCTCTATGCTCTCCCCTGGTTTCTATGGTTGGCTGGCAACCTGTGGTATTCCATGGCTGATAGAATATCATCCTGATCTCAAGCTTTGTCTTCATATGGCACTCTTCCTGTGTCTTGTCTGTGTCCAAATTTCCCCTTTTTATAAGGACACCAATTATGGGCCCACTTTTTTCCAATTTAGCCTTGTTTTATCTTAACTAATTACATCTGCAAAGATCCCAGTCCCAAAAAAGGTCACATTGTGCAGTTCTGGATACAAGAATTTCGAGGAGACACAATTCAACCCCAAACAGGGTCCAACTTTATTCTTTTGTGTGTGAATATGCAGTCATCACATTTTGCATATGTGTAAAAGTATTAGTAGAACTTTCTAATTAGAAGTAGAATTGCTGGATCAGAAGGTTATATATATTTAAAAGATTGATAAATGTCAAATATTCTCCTTATAGATTGTATAATTTATTCTCTATGTGGGTATTGAATATGAAAACTAATGACCACAACTTACTAAAACAGGGTTTCCAGTCTTTTTGGTTTTTATCAATCTTTTAGGAAAAAAGCAACAGAAATTGAATATTTTTTAGTGTGTTTAAGAGACATTGTATCTTCTTTTTAAAGAACTGTTCATTTCCTTAGCTCATATTTTTCTACTTGGATTATTGTTCTTTCTTAGTGATTTTGTCTCTTTGTTTTTTTTTTTGCAATTTATAAATGTGTTAACATATCATATTTTTTTTTGGTGGTACCGAGGATTGAACCCAGGGCTCATATGCACAAGTACTCCACTCTTGAGCTACATTCTCAGTCTTCTTAAGAATTAAAAACTTTTATTTTGAGACAGGATTTTGCTATGTTGTTCAGGCTGGGCTTTATCTTGTTATCCTACTGCCTCAGCCTCCTGAGTAGCTGGGATTACAGTCATGTGCCACCACACCTGGTTAAATAGCTTTAATTTTTATGTAATAAGTTATGTTTTCCTTTATGGCTTTGGAGTTTGCAAAACACTTAGAATGAGGTTTCGGTCTCTAAAGTTATATGAATATTAAAATTCTGCCATGTCCTCCTAGATTTTTTGTGCTTTCTTTGATATGTTTGAATATTTGATGAACTTGGAATATATTTTTGTGAAGGATGTGAGTGAGGTATAAATTCAGATTTAATTTTTTCAGTGTCATCCACTTTTTAAAATTTACTGAATACTGAAATAGTCCATATGTTTTGCACTTATGTGAAATGTCATATTTATCATATCCTAGAGCCACAGATTTATCTGAGTTCTTTCTGGACTCCCTATTCTCTTCCATTGAACTGTCCAAGCAGGCTCCATTATTATATTTTGATTATATTTTTTCCAAAGTATTTTAATTCCTAGAAGATCTCTTTAATCTTACCTTTTAAATTTACTTTCAACTTATTTTTGTTTATTTTTCATTGAACTTTTGAAATAACTTGTCTAATCTCGTTATGGAATTGCATTGGTGCTTTTGTTTAGAGAGATTGCAATATTCATGCCATCCATTTATTTTAATTTTCTTACCTAAATTTTAGTCTATCCATTAATTTTTTCAGCAGCATTATAAAGCTTCTTCATATTTTTCATCTTCTTTTGTTTTTCACATCAAGTTTGTTTCCATATATTGCCTCTCTTATGTTGCTCTTATGTTAACCTTTTCCTTCTATTTTATTCTTTCATTTAAAAGTGTGTTGTGGCCTTGCTCTGACTCTTCAGGACAAACTATATATTTAACTTCAGGACATTGCTCCACCCAGTCACCTTGTTGCCAAGGGTTTTCTTCAGATGTGTGAGCTTTCCTTCTCTCCCTGACATTTGGTGGTCTTTAATACTCGCATGAATCTCCTTCTGGGGAGAAGGCAGACCTGAATCATCTCCATTCTGAATAATAAGTGGGTCTTCTATTCATGGACTAGACCAAGGGCTTCTTCTCCAAATAAGACCCCATACCACGACATCAGTAGTGCTGGCATTATCTCTCTTCTTACCAGCATCTGTAGTGAGGAGGTGGGGGTTTCTGTGACTGCTTTTCAGTGGCTGGCAGAGAAATCCTGATCACAGTGGGTAGTGGCACCAGTCATTTCTATACCATCATGGTTACTGGAACCTAGTACGTGTGGTATCAAATCAAAATTGGAAGCACTAATGCCATTGTTTAAGATGAGGAAAGTGAGAGCCGGTGAGCTTAGGGGCGATACTGCAAATGACCTGCTTTAAGTGGCAGTGCTCTGTGATCCTGACTCTGAGTCCACTGTTGCTCTTTTGATCATAATGCTCTCCTGGTTTCCCAGGAAAAGGCGAAATTTTATAGGATTGGCAGGAATGATATTTTGATGATATTTTAGAATCTGGGACAGAAAGACTTTTCGGGGACTATGTACCTCTCTGATTTGTGGCACAGTGCATCCTTATGTTTTATTCTTAAAGGTCTTTAGGATGCATCTGTACTTCTTTCTGCCCTCTGGCCAATATTTCTCTCTGTATGGTAATTTATGTATTTCAACTCAGTCTTTTTCTGTATTTTGAGCATGGCCTTGTGTTTTGACTAAAGAATTTCATATTTTAATTTCACTTTCTCTCTCATATGGGTTATTAATCTTTGTCTGCCCCTATGTCTGTGGATCCTATATGAAAATGCTGTTTTGGTTACAGGAGGGCTCTGGGCCACCATTCGAGGCTCTAGTTTGGAAGATGTTAGCCTGGTGTTATTTGGATCTAAGCCTTGTGATATCAACATCACCACAAGCAATTCTCAAAGAATTCAGTGCAAAGTTCCACCCAGGGTAAGTGGAATCCTTTTGGCATCTCCTTTTCTTTGCGTGGGCAACCATTATTTACAGAAGGTTTTCAACTAGGAACTTCTTAAAATTAAATCAACAGACACAAACTTCTCATCATGAGAGTACACTTATATTATTGTGAAGGAGGAAATTGATCCCACTGATAGTGTTTGTATTCAACATCTGTTAATTCTTTTAATAATAACACAATCCAGACAGTTCTAGTCTACATGTTCAGTGAATATTAGTCCCACATAATAAGTATATTCTCATCAAGTATACATTATGGTGGGAGTTTGCAAAATTTAAATATCTTATAACGCCTCTTCTTTCTTAAACAAATGACAATTAGCTTAGTTTTCACCAGAAATTTTGTTTTATGGCATGGAGGTGAATGGTAGAACTTAAGAGTCTTGTAAAATGCCTGATTCCTATGAAGTATCTTTCTAGTAGTTTCCCACTACTTTCTTTTCCATTAAAAGCAGGTCCCTAAGCTCTCTTTTTCTTTTTGTTAATGCTCTGTTATGGCCCGTTAAGGGAGTTGGGGCTCTTTCCTGGGTGCAGTTGGTGAGCCACTCACAGTTGCAGTTGGATTTCTATTCAGGGTTGATGATCCCCAAAGGTGTCTGTCTAATATAAGAATATCTTTTGATCACTGGTTCTGAAATTTCAATTTATCCAGTTCCATAAATATTATGAAAAGTTGGCTTTTATATGTAAACTACATGGAATTCCGGTATATTGTATTTTAAATTGTTTAACTCTTTCCTATTCTGGGGCATGTAGATAATTTTTGGATTTTCTCTATTATAAACTGAAATTTTGATCATCTTAAAAACTATAATTTTTTAGTACTTCTTTTCCTCAGGATAAAGTAATCTAAATTCTAAAGCTTTTGATATCTAATATTCAGTTGCTTGAAATTCCTTTTCAATTTATATTCCCACCATCCCTGTTCAAATGTCTGATTATGGGCACTTTGGCCAACCCTAGCAATTATGTCTTTAATATATATTTCTAACATATATTTGCTATTTGAATGAGTAAAATTTGTACTGTTTGGATTTCCTTTATAAGAGTAGATAAGCATTAAAAAGTAAACTTCTGATTTTGATCAAAGTCGTATATACAAAGGTTCAAAGAATAATAAGCCATCAAGTTCTCTCACCTGCTTTTCTTCCTTCTAGTCCCCATTTTTTTTTCTAACAAAAGAAAGACCTTTATTGCCTCATTTTGTCTTTTTTTTTATTTACTTAATGATTCATTGAACACAAATGGA
>JAJEJO010001703.1:506899-519983 GCA_020662805.1 Glaucomys volans
ACTTTAAGAAATATACTATAAAAGAATGCAGGAAGAAATTTTCTGAGTAATAAGTAAGTGTCTGAAAGCACTTGTATGCCTCATTGATAGTTTAGCTAGGTATAAATATTTATTTAAAATTCCTTCTTTTTTCAAAAACATTTTGTGTGTTAATTGCCAATCGTTCTTGTTTACCTTTTAGAGGAGATCCTTCTGCATCTGTTTAACACAGCAAATGCCTAATCTATATACTTGCTTTTAGTGTGTGTGACAGAGAAAGAGAGTTAAAAGTCATAAATATACCTTTTATTGATAACTTTATTAACCTTTTAAAATAATTCTGTATGGATTTCTTCTCTTCTCAAATCAAACTGATAATGTGTTTTAAACCCCTTTTTTTCAGGGAAAAGATGGATACATTGTGAATGTGACTGTTATCAGAGGGGGTCATTCCACAGTTCTTCCCAGAGCATTTACATATGTCTCCTCTTTAAATCCAGTGATTGTGTCTCTAAGCAGAAACAGGAGCAGCATAGCAGGTAAAATACATGACATTACAAGATTTTTATATTTTTTGAGCATCTGTCTATCCTACAAAAAAATAAAGCAATGGTCTATAAATTTTGTTGTATTTTAGATGAAAGCTCTTTTTTTCTGAAAACTAGGAAACTATTTTTTTCCTGTTAGCTGTCTTTTTACATCTTTCCCTCTTTAAAATTGAGAATATTTCCATTCTGAAAATTATGTGAGAATTTGAAGGTAATAGTTCAATAAATATTTATTAAGTACCTTGTATGTGCTAATAATAGCATAGACATGTATTAGATCTCAATGCAATCCTTACCACTAATTTTTAGGATCGATAGCTTAGAGAGAATAAGTAACTTGTCTAAGAGAATAAGTTACTAGTCTAGAGAGAATAAGTAACTTGTTTGTTCCTTTAGTAAGGAACAAAGCTGAAATTTGAACCCCAGTCACTTTTTGGTAAAAATTCCTGTTGTGGTAGTAATTTAATACAATTAGAGAATAAGATGTCCAGATTAACTAAGAATTCTTGTTCTTTGAGACTTACTATGTATAAAACGAATGAATTTTTTTTAGTATCAACTGCATGAAATATTTTAACCTTTGATAATTCAAATGTCATGACAGGTTGGAATTGTAAGAATTTCTTGTCCTGATATGCCAATATAGAGTCAGAAAAGCAACAGATAGTAGCCCTTTCTGGTTAATTGAATGCCAGGTAACAGGGAGTTTATAGCAGCCATGTCTAAGGGTTTATGATAAAAAGACCATCTTATTTCTCAAAGAAAAAGCTTAAACTCAATTTTTCTGGTACTATTTTCATTTTCCATACCTCAAGAGTACATAAATAAAGAGAAATGTCCTTTAACTTCTCAATATTATTCAGCTCAGATAGTGCAGAAGAAGAATTTGCTGCCTCAGGCAACCAAAGTGTGTAACATTCCCTAGTGGTACAGATTCTTCCCAACAAGGTAGAAAACCAGAAAGGGAGCTCCATGTATATTCAGATTTCAGTAACTAAGGTTCTTGATAAACTTTCCTATCCATAATGAGAAGAGTAAATTAAAAAATTTTAAAAAAGAGTAAATGCATTGTATTAGTGCCTGAAAGATATTCAGGGTTAATTTGACAACATATCAAGTGCCCAAGAAGTTCATGTTATTGACATATGTGATGCAGTATCTTCTTTTCAGAATTTACACTTGTATTTAAGTCTTACTACAGGCATAATAGAGAACATGTTATAAAATCCACAAAGTGTAGTAGACTATTGGAAAAATCTTTTGGGGTACTGCACATCTCCATCCAGGAAATGATGCTGATGATAACAATGAAGCCAAGATAAAGTGGAAGAAAGAGAAGAGGGAGAAAGATGGGGAAGAAAGATTTGATGTGCAGGAAGATTAATGTGGTTACTGAAGTCAGAAGAACTTCATCTGAGTGAACATCAGCTTAACCACTTGAAAAAGAAATACTTTTGACAGATGAAATTTAGCAGAGTAAAGAATAATTTACAAGTTTGGCAGTCTTCAGAACCAGAAGAGGTTCACAGCACTCCTCTTTGCAGTGTGGGCAGGCAGTACATATAGACAGAAAATGGGAGTGAGATAAAAAGCAACTTGATCAACTACAGCTCCCCTTTGCCATATTCAAGCATGGTCTGATCACTTGACAGCCTGTGATTGGCTGAAGCTCAACTGCTATGATTGACTGAGACTCAACTGGTTATTACAAAGGATATACTCATAAATTAGGCTTTCGGTTTGTTTGCTCCTTAGTTAGATTGTAGTTTGTTCCACAGGGACTCAAAACATGCAGGCATTCTCAGATCAAATTTAGTTTGATTTAATTAATATCCTAAGATTTGAAGAAGAGGTTGGGAAGACATGAAGAAGTAAAGTGAGGAACAATATGAAGTCAACTGACATTTTTTGGGCGTGTGTTCTGTATCCTATTTTCTTCTCCCAGGATATCTAAGTTAATTCTTAGAACAAACAACGTGGTATGGACTTTATTACCATCTTGTTGATGAAAAATTCAAGGTGTTGAGGGCCCAGAGTGAGTTCTCCAAAGTCAAAAAGGTAGTTGAATGGCAAAGTCACAGTCTTACCACTACATCACATCCCTCTTTTTTGACTTTTCCAAGAAACCGCTTTCTCCTCTTCATCTAGTTGACCTTGGAGCCTATAGCGGCTGACTGTGCAGTGGTTCTACAATGTTAAAGGCTAAAGGAACTGCAGAGGTGATTTACCCAAGCTATGGGGACACTGAGACACAGGAAAGGCAGATACACTTATTTCCAGGCCTGCAGTTGTATGCTTGATTTCTGGACTTCCTGAAGACTCTAGTTGTCTGAAGACTGCATTTCTCCTTCCTTATTACTTCTTTTTATCCTATAGACTGGAAGAATAGCTTCAATATATTCTCCACTTGATTAGAAATCTTTGGAGGGCTTAACAATGCATTGAATTCAGTAAAGACTCCTCAGGATTAGCTTTTCTGGTGTTCATCCACAGAAGCCTATGAACTTGACCTAATCTCATGGAATCTCTACTGGCCTCTACCTGTGTCTCTCTCAGAAAATCACCCAATTCTCTTTCTTTTTGCCCAAACCACTGGGTGACTAAATGAGAAGGTACAATGCAAAACTAGATAATATTGGGAAATTTGAAAAATTGAATTTTAAGCCCCCTATTACCTATCATTGTCTCTTGGGATTTATCTTTCAAATTGCCATCTTGTCCTATCATAAGGCCTTTCCTGACATTAAGAATGCTGTTCTGATTTGAACAATCTTACTCTTAATTATGACCTCTATTGTAGCATATCTTCTATTGATGTGATTTTACCTCCTATTTCATTATTTTTGAGATCTTCTTTGAGGGTGTATCTGTATTTAACTATTTTTGTGCCCCTTGTGTCATATTTCTATGTGACTCAATAGGTATTTGAGTTACAAGAATTGAATTAAAAAGTTCATGGTATACCTAGCATTTTATTTAATTAAATTAATCAATTTATTTTATTTGTTCTTTTTAGATGTATGTGATAGTAGAGTGTATTTTGACATATCATACATACATGGAGTATAACATATTCTATTTAGGATTCCATTCTTGTAGTTGTACATGATGTGGAGTTTCACTGGTTGTGTATTCATATATAAACATAGGAAAATGATGTCTGATTCATTCTACTGTCTTTAATATCCAGAATTTTAGCAGAGTGGCTAATTATACCAAAAAGCTATGGAAATTCAAAATAAAGTCTGAGCCCAGTCCTTGACTTTTCCATTCATTAGTTATGAGACTTTTGTTGCTGAACCTGTTTCCTCAAATGCAAAATGTCAGTCATACTAACTGTCCCATTAGTGTCATAAGGACAGTTAAGTGATCAAATGGGTCTATGTGCAGAAAGCCCTGTAAACTATGAGCTTTTACACTCACATACAGTATTATGTCAGGTTCATTGCACCCAGGATATAGAGCTTTAGATTTCCTTTTCTAAAGGAAATTTAGAGAAAGGACAAGGGATTTGCTGGTGGTGAAGACCATTAGCTCTTCAAATTTATTCTTTTTTTTTTTTTTTTTTGTACTGGGGATTGAACTCAGGTGCACTCCACTACTGAGCCACATCCCCAGCCCTATTTTGTATTTTATTTAGAGACAGGGTCTCACTGAGTTGCTTAGGGCCTCGCTAAGTTGCTGAGGCTGGCTTTGAACTCATGATCCTCCTGCCTCAGCCTCCCAAGCTGCTGGGATTACAGGCATGTGCCACCGTGCCTGGCAAATTTATTCTTGAGTTGCCTTTACATGGATTAAGGTTAGTACCTCTTGAGTATAATTGCCCTGACAGTGTTGCTCTTCACACTCTTGAGGTTTTAGGGTGTAGCTCTATTAAAAGATTTATTAGAAATTGCATGAAAAAAAGTTGGGTTAAAATTCTTCATTATAGTATTATGTTCATGGATTTAATGCTAAAAGTGTTTTGGCATAGTGTAGGAGGTTGAGACCCCAAACCCTCATCGGAGAGGTAAACAGATTCTTCTCAACCCAGGAGGTGAGACCCTCTTCATTGGAATGGCCCAGATGCTGAACTATTCAGATTTCGATGTGGAAATCCACATCCACGACATCTTGGCTCAGGTACACACACAGACGGCACAGGGCCTGGAGGTGGTGCTGCCCCCACTGCCAGCTGGCTTCCACAGAATTTCAGTCTCCATCAATGGGGTCATCATTCCCTCACAAGGGTAAGGTGGAACTTTCCAGAACTTGGTTGGGGTAGGAGGGGGTGGGCATCTGTATCCAAAGAAGGGAAGTCTGTGTTGTAGATCTTTAGTAAGATTCACCTTGGGCTTTGAATAAATGGTACACTAAGGGCACAGCCATGTCCTTCCTCACTCTCAGCTTCAGCTCCCGCTTTGCCCTAAAGCTTCTCTGCCTGATATTTCTCCAGAAATTCCCTCTCCCAATTCTGGAAAGTAGCTAAAGTGTATGGGACTGATGTTACCCCAGAACACTGACCCAGGACAATGCCCTACACAGCATCTTTACTTCACCATTTCCTTTTTTCTCTGTTCTAGTTATTATTCACTCTTGTTCTCCATCATGGCTCCATTTCTTTTTCTTTCTCCCCCTCCAAATATAGATACCTCTTCTGCCTTCCATCTTTCTTTTCTCTCTTTCTAGCCCTGTTGGTTATTTCTTAATGCTCTTCCTGTCTTCTGTAGGGTTGATCTGTACATCCAGTACCTCACAGAAGTCTTCAGCATGGAGCCTTGCTGTGGGTCCCTTTTCGGTGAGTGGTTCTGAAATCACTAGTGTCATTTAACCAGTGACTCTGTTTACTGGATATGTAGATTTTATTCTTGGATTAATTAGCTGGTGAGTTCAGAGGTGAGATAGCAGGAAGAGACTTTCCTAAGGCTCTGGTATAATTTAAAGATGGGAAAACTTGGTGATGCTTTAGCTCTGAGCTTATGAAATTAAAGATTTTTTATGAAAAGGAGAGATCCCTGGCTTTCTTTTCCTAGAGGAAAGACTGAAATAACTAATGGTATTAGGAAAACAAAGAAGATCTTCCTGCCTTAACCTTTTAGACCCCGCATGTGCAAGGACCCAAGGAATGAGTCTTTGGAATCTGTACTTTCTTCCAGGGACACAGATGGAGGAACAGAAATAGAACCACAAATACTAAAATGGGAAATGTAAGGACAAGAAGCAGAGCAATTCCTAAAACTGTGCATTGTCAGAAAAAAACTAAAGAGCTATATATTTGCTTGTGAATAATGGTTTTGATCTTGCATGAAAAAGCACCTTATCCTTCTGAGCACAGGAAAATCCTTTTTAAATCTGGTTGGCTATGCCACAGATTTGGTTATGATATGGGTCTTGTGGCTCCAACCTCTGTTCTGAAGATGGGGTTTGATATTTGATCATCTCTCTATTGAAGAGTAAGACAATGTCTGCATTAGTTTTTCATCATTGTGACTAAAATATCTAATAAAATCTTAGAGTAGAGGAAACATTTTGGCTCATGGTTTCAGAGATCTCAGTCCATGGTCAGCTGACTCCATTGCTTGGGGCCTGATATGAGGCAGAACTTCATGGTGGAAGGATGTAGCAGAGGAACACTGCTCAGCTGATGACATCCAGGAAGAAGAGAGAGATGAAGGCACCAAGAACAAAATATAAACTGCAAAGGCACTCCCCCAGTGAACTACTTCCTGTAGTCATTCCCCACCTGTCAACAGTTAACTCCCAGTATAGTAGTCTTTTCAAATTATTAGTTCATCAAATGGATTAATCCACTGATGAGGCTTTAGCTCTCATAATCTAATCACTTTATCTCTGAACATTGCTTCATTGCCTAACATGAACTTTTTTGGGGGGCACCTCATATCTAACCCTTAATAATGTCTGAGAATATAACAGTGAATTCATTAGTAAGTTTCGCTGACTTTTGATATCTCATATGCACATAATACAGAATATATACAACTTATTAGAATACGTAATACTATATATAAATTATTGGAATAATATATAGAATAACATAGAAGATAAATAGAAGACTTCAGTGAACTTGATTTCTCTAGTATGCAGATTGAGTACATATAGAATATATAGAATAATATGTCAGATAGCACAACAGATGACAAAGAAGACTAAATCTGATTTTTCATTAGCATGTAAGCATGTAAGTGGTAGTTTACAGGATATACAAAAGTACTCAAAGAGTTTGAAATATTACAAACTTCCTTCATAAATAATAATTTATATTACTTGACTGTTATGTGAATTATAGTGAATTTGACTCCTGTAGAAATGATCACAAATTCAGCATTGTTGGGGGGTGAGGTGAAATCACCGAGGTTACCCCACTTTCCACTGGATTGCCTCAGAGCTCACACAGGGTCTGTGAGTTCCTAGTGAAAATCAGCTTTAACTCTTGTTTTCCATATCTGCACTTCAGGTGGAACCATCCTCAGCATCTCAGGAAGAGGGTTTGGCAGAGACCCAGCTTTGGTTTGGGTACTTGTGGGCAATCAGCCCTGTGACATGGTGAACTTGACAGAAGCGAGCATCTGGTGTGAGACCTCACCTGCCCTACTGCTCAATGTTGATGGTCTCAACCTCCCAGCCCCTGTGGAGGTCTGGGCTGGCAACACGTCCCTCATCCATGGACCTTCAGCAAGCTTGGTGGGAAAGGGCCTTACTTTCATGTATGAAGTGGCAGCAACACCAGTGGTCACTGCCTTGTGGGGAGAAGTCACAAATAGCAGCCTGAATTTGTATGTGGAAGGAAGTAACCTCTCTAACTCTGTCATCCTTCTGGGGAGCTTGAAGTGTGAGATTGAAACACAGTCTCTGGAGGGCAACCTGAGCCTCTCTGGTTGCTCCTTTTCCCTGCACAGTCTGGAGGCAGGTGTCTATCCTGTCCAAGTACGTCAGAAGCAGATGGGATTTGCCAACATGTCCACAGTGCCCCAGCAATTTGTGGTGACACCTCGGATAATGACCATCTTCCCAACGCGTGGTTCTGTGTGTGGTGGGACTGTGCTCACTGTCAGGGGCATGGCTCTCAACTCTAGAAGGAGGTCAGTTCAGGTTAACCTTTCAGGTCCTTTTACTTGTATGATTTTGCATTTAGAAGACAGTATGGTTCTCTGCCAGGTCAACCTGATGGATGACCACTTGCCTGAAGCTTCCTTCACTCTGAACGTCACAGTTGTGGTCAATGGGCTGCCCAGCGAGTGTGAAGGGAATTGCACTCTCTTCATGCAAGAGGAGAAAAGTCCTGTAGTGGATGCCTTGACCACAGACATCAGTGGGTCCCTGACTACCGTGCTGATAAGCGGTCAGAGGCTGGGCACCAGAGCTGATGAGCCAATGGTATTTATAGATGATCAACTTCTTTGCAATGTAACTTTCTTTAATGCAAGCCAGGTGGCATGCCAAATAAGTGGCTTGACCCCAGGACTCCACTACCTATCAGTTGTTCAGACAAGCAACGGGTATGCTTGTTTGGGTAACTTTTCCAGGCATTTCTCCATTACGCCTCAAGTCTTTCATTATTTCCCGAAGAATTTCAGCGTACATGGTGGAAGCCTCTTGTCCATAGAGGGCACAATCCTGAGAGGACAGAATACCACATTAATCTTCGTTGGCCAACAGGCCTGTCTGACGGTGAGCCTCAGTTCTGAGCTCCTCCAATGCATTGTTCCTGCGGGGAACGACTCTGTTGCTCTGGAAACAGAGGTAGATGGAATTTGGTACCACATTGGAGTTGTTGGTTACAGTGATGCCTTCACCCCAGAATTGCTCTCTGTTTCTCAGAGTGATGGCATTTTAACCTTTGCAGTGGCCCGGATCTCAGGACCTGCCAATGTTGACATATTTATTGGGAGGACACCCTGTGTGGTTGTGTCTGGTAACTACACAGTTCTCCAGTGCACAGTCCCTTTTCTTCCTGCGGGGAAGTACCACGTCAGAGGTCATGACCGCATCAGAGGCTGGGCCTCCTCTGCTCTTGTGTTCAGGTTGAAAGTTACTATTACGGCAGTGACCGAGAACTTCGGTAAGTCAAGCAAGTAATATTTAATGGCTTAATGACTTCTCTCATTTCCAAGAGGTGGGAAATCAATGTCACTTTGTACAATAGAAGGGAAGAGAAACCCAGGTGACTTCTTGGAGTCTCATCTTTGTCATACTCTGTTTATGAACTTTATTTTTAATCAAGGAAACTGTGCCTATTCTTTATTTTATTGTATTTTAATTTAATGCATTAACCATTTTTAATTTGTTTTAAATTAATATCTTCTGTAAGAGCTCATAATTTCATCATTTAAAAATATAAATGCTTTCACCTACTTTTAGACCTATATGCCAATTTGCATTATTTAAAATTTATTAACTATGATTAATTTTTATCATTTTATAATACTTCACAGATGGATTCATATATCACCAATAATAAGCCAATAACAGTACAATTGCATTGGTTGAAATTTTCTCTACTTTTATTATTTTGTTTTGTTGCAGTTCTGGGGAATGAAGCTTGGCCTCATGCATGTGAGATAAATGCTTTTTCTCTGAGCTACACCCCAGATCCTCTGTTTTACATGTACCAAGATTTGCCATGCCTTTTTTTTCAATGATGATTTAGTTCTCTGTTCACTGAAAACCTTGCTGCATTTAAGATCACTCAGATTTGATGGTGGTTTTGCAGGAAGTTATGGAAGCAGGATCTTAGATTGATGAGGTACTAATCAAGCAATATTTTAGAACAAATTTGGCCTCAACTGAGTGGAACACTGTGGAGATTAGAATTTAAGACTGGTGGCTATCACCAATGTAGCTAACTTAGGCTTGACTTTTTCATGCTTCACCTTCCCTTTTTATTTTTTATTTTGCAGTACTGGGGATTGAACCAAGGGGTATTCTAGTCCTAAGCTACATCCCCAGACCTTTCTTAAAGTTTTTGTTCCAAGAAAGGGTTTTGCTGAATTGCTGAGGCTGGGCTCAAACTCCCAATCCTCCAGCCTCAGGCTTCCAAATTGCAGATTACAGGTGTATACTACCACATCTGAATCAGCTTCCTTATTCAATAATCGTATTTGGGCTGGATGCTCACAAAATTTCCCTATCTACTCCCTAAATTTTATGAAGAAAGAGAATCATGAAATATACCTTAAGCAGAAAAAATTATTTTGAGTTTGTCAGGTATCTGTGCAAATAGTCCCATCCCCCTTGTGGGACGAAGCCTGGAGACTGGAACCCTGTATCTGAGAATGAATTAGAGATGTGCACTGGCTTTACTCACACGAGTGTCCCTAAAATATGTAATTATTATGGTACTATTAATAATAGCAAAAAGAGAAATAATGAAGGTATTAAGCAATAGAAAATTTGTTAAATAAATTGTGCCTTAATCATGTAATGAAATTCTAAGTTGCTATTAAAATGAGCTGTCATGATGTAGGTTTGGAAGCATATCTATGCTGTAGTTTTAAGTTAAGAAACAAGATGCAGAATATGTATAGAGTGATCCCTTTGTATCAGAAATATTTGTCCGAAAATTCTGTAAGGAGTCACAAAAAACTGCATATGTGCAGTCACTGTTAAAGGAACATTGAAAACCTGCAGGGGTGAGACAGGTGTTTGGGGGAACTTTTACTTTCACTTTCATTTTATGCTCTTGTATAAAAAGTTTAAAAACTATAAATAATCATTACTTTTCTACATAAAATGGTGACATTACAAAACCCCTTAACATAATAGGTTGTTGAATATGGTTGGGATCTGATGGAACCCTGGAGTCCAGAAGCTGGGTGGAGAAGCAGCCAGAATGTCAGAGCCTTGCAGTCACTGTGTGGATTCTGCAAGGCATAAGAAGGATATGCAGAAGGAAAGCAATGGTTTGAGCTTTGAGTTAGGACAGTCTTTCTGCTAAGATCATGAACCTGTGGTTTGTCTTTAAAGGCTGCCTGGGTGGAAGGCTTGTACATGTGTTTGGAGCAGGGTTTTCTCCAGGGAATATCTCAGCTGCCGTGTGTGGTGCTCCTTGCCAAGTCCTGGCTAATGCTACCGTGTCTGCGTTCAGCTGCTTGGTTCTGCCCCTGAATGGTAAGTAAAAACCTCACATATGTATTTTTAAAGCACGTTTATGAAAGTGATGTTCTTTGGCTTTTTAAAATATTTGTCATTACTGCTCTACTAACCATTAATTTTTCCATGTGTTTCTGAAAATAGAATTTTTCTATCCTCTATCAAAATGGTTGTTATACTCCGGGGCCACCTATTAAAGTGGTCCATAGCACCTTTAGTCATGGGAATGAGTCACTGTTAAAGGAACATTGAAAAACTTAATGCCTATGTCCTATGCAGTCATGTGATGAGGAAGAGAGTGATTCTGGGTTCTGAATATCAGTTCCAATGACAGTCATAGGCATCAGGAAGGAAACAAGCTCTTGGTCTTGTTCTGAGGTAAGGTTCTGAAGACATCTGCTTTCTGGAGATACGAGAGGAGAGGGTGAAGATTATCAACTGGGAGAATATCACGCTAAGTGAAATAAGTCAATCCCCCCAAACCAAAGGCTGAATGTTTTCTCTGATATGTGGATGCTAATTCACAATAAGGGGGTGGGGGCTAGGGAAGAATAGATGTACTTGGGGTT
Organism: Glaucomys volans; assembly: GCA_020662805.1. Classification (NCBI taxonomy): domain Eukaryota; kingdom Metazoa; phylum Chordata; class Mammalia; order Rodentia; family Sciuridae; genus Glaucomys; species Glaucomys volans. Next base: position 518,085 of record JAJEJO010001703.1, read on the forward strand.
AGACAAAGGGGAGTGACAGGAGGGGAGGGGATATGGGGTAAGGAACAACAGTAGAATGAATTGGACATCATTATCCTGTGTGCATATATGACTACATGACAAGTGTGATTCTACATCGTGTACAACCAGATGAATGAGAAGTTGTACTCTATTTATGTATGACGTATCAAAATGCATTCTACTGTCATCTATAGCTAATTAGAACAAATTAAAATATATAAATAAAATAATAATAAAAAAAGATTATCAAGCTGGACATCTCTTGAATATCAGCTTTACATGCTCAGTTCCTGAATACTTACGATAGTCAAAAGAGCCAACATTTCAGTATTTTCTTGTTTTGCAATGTCCAAGTAAATACCTGATCTCTTACTCAGTAGAAGACCATGATTGCTCTCTATTTTGAGCTGCATACCCATCATGTCAATTGTGGTATGGGAAGCACTGTGTTTATGGGAAGAGATTATAGAGGAAGGTGCAAACTTAGGGCTTCGCAACACATGGTAATTACCCACTGAGCTTTGGAGTGGAAATCAGAGGCAAGAAACTACCATTTTCACTACAGGTCCTTATTGCATTTGAGAGAACTCAAATCCAGCTAGTTGATTATCTTATTTGCATACTCATAGATCTTGCACCTGTACACTTAACAACTATTTCTACATATGCTTTGTGTGTAGTGTTTTGAGTTATGTTCCTGATTTTTTGAATGTGAGCTAAGAATTTACAGAGCAATAAGATCACTTCGTCTGAGCTTGGATAATAATTCCACAATGGCCAATACTATTGCAGTGGCTGTTAACACTGTGTCCTCCTAGATGATGAGGAAGAGGAAGAAGAGAGAGGAGAAGATAGTGGTGGAACAGGGGAGGGAGGAGAGTTAAGGAGAATGAGAAGAAACAACCCTTAAAATACTAGAATATGAGTTTCCTATTATCAGGTACATAAGTATGATGATGAAAAAGAAATCATTGCACAATAAGAAAGCTAAGATGCAATAGCAACTTTGAGATGTCATTTTTTTTTAAACTAAGCTTCCTCCTATAGCAGTGTCAGCCCAGAGTATGTGCAAAATAAGTTCTTGATAAAAGTATTGGGAAACAGAGGAAATGAAGCAGAGACACTACACATCTAGGTTCTAATCTTTAATTAAAATTACTTTTAAAAATCCATCTCATATGATTAAACTAAAATTCATTAAACTAATGAATTTTAGAACTTCTTTGGTATTATATAAAAAGGCTTAAATCTAAACTAGAAACAAAAAATAAAAGTCAATGAGATTTCAGGGACAGGCAAATTGTTTTATTGACTCCTAGAAAAAAGTAATAAAATTATTATATTGTAAAAGATTCAATTAAGTTTTAGAAAAGAATATCTTGGGACTGGGAATATAGCTCAGTTTGTACAGTGCTTGTCTCGCAAGCATAAGGCCCTGGGTTTAATCCCTAGCACTGCCAAAAAAAAAAAAAAAAAAAAAAAAAAAGAAAAAAAGAAAAAAAAAAAAAAAAAAATCACGAAATACCGTCGCTCTTCCAATCTCAGAGAGTCTGTCTGTAACTCTTAACATTGCCACTAGGTGTCACCAAAGATTCATCAATTTTGCAAGGATCATGTTTGGCGAAAAGAATCTGGACTATTTTCCTCTTTCATTAAAAAAAAAAGTCTTTTAAAATGCTTTTAACCACCATCCAAAGATGGAGAGCCAGTTCCAAAGTTTCCTTACTTAAGATCCAGGATGAGATTTGAGGCTTCTGTCATTCCTCTGGAACTGGATGAAACCTTTCAAATCTATGATCATAGTTTGGTTTGTTTTTCTAGTAAGTAGGTCTATAATGGACATCAAATAGTAAAAGGTGTGTGTGTGTGTGTGTGTGTGTGTGTGTGTGTGTGTGTGTG